>OZ024743.1:70703406-70718406 GCA_964016885.1 Eledone cirrhosa
AACATATATATATAATATGAGAAATTAAACATTGTTCAATAATGACTATATGTTTAGTTTAGAAACCTGAGATCAATATATCAAAATCTGAGTTCAAAAATGTACCCCTGCTATAGAGATCAGTATTTTATGCAAAGACATACAAATATATATGTATATATATATACATATAGATACGCACGTCCTGAAAATAGAAATTATGTTTACTCAAGCCAACAATATAGCCATACAAAACGTAAATGATTTCTCTTAATCACTGCTATACATTCTTTGTGTTATAAAAATTTCACAGTATATATATACAAATATATACGATTAACATTCATGTCCTCATATATACGATTACCATTCATGTGTTTAATATTATGCATATCTGGAACATACCACCCAACCACATAGATAAATACACATACATATATACACATACATATGTATAAATAAATATTTGCGTGCGTCGTCACGCATCACTCATGTATATATACAGACATATATAGACAAAAAAAAACCTATAACACTTTTTATGCATGTTAATATACACATATGCATTTGCATAGAGATAATCAAATATCAATATATTACTAAAGGATTATAACTTGTAAACATAACCATAACAAAATAAATCTAAAATACCAAAGGAGTACATTTTGGAAATGCAGCTATATCAGTATAGACAAAAGAAATCTAGAAATATCAAAGCATTAAATATCTTTAAAACACTATAGAGTATCTTAAGTTAAAATAATATGTTTTATATATTTAGTATAGAAATTTACCTTACGTATATTTTATTTAATACATTGGAAATATAGACATTTTAGAGTAGTTTATTATATCCTTGTTTATATTTAGGAAGAAAGTTTAAAAAGAAAAAGGTGAAGGAATCTAATGATTTATCGACAGGTTCCATATATTAACTAAAATTACTTAATTATTTATACTACATTTTAAATTTATATTTATATTTAAACGTTGAGTTCAATCTATGTCTGCAGCAACTGAATAAATTGTTCCTTAGATTAAGGGAATTTTTGGACTTTAATATAAAGAATATTTCTTCAATACAAAGATCACAATTCTCTGAAGAGGAATTAAAAGGAGTAGCTTTTGAAATAATATTCCAATTCATCGAATATTTAATATTATCTCGTTTTAGGTCCCATAGTAGGCTAGATAGCGAAGCTGAAGATTTTTTGTTTGGATCTGTGAAAGAATTCTTATGATTATTGAAGCGAAATTTAAATTCTGTAGAGGTGGAACCAACATAGTTAAATGAATTTAAATTAGTTTTAACATTACAATTGTATACTACATTTTTAGCTAAGCAATTGTTATTTAACGGACAGTTAGATTTATTTCTACAGTTACAGTTATTTAATTGAATATTGTTTGGGTTATTATTGGTATTTTGGTTAGGTTTTAAATTCCTATTATTAATTCTATTAATATTTTGTGCTAAATTTTTGGTGGACGAGTAAGTTAATTTTATAGTGTGTCTATTAAAAATTGAGTAATATTTATGTGTTCTAGGGAAGCGTGTGTCAAGAGCTTTAAAGAATAGTTTAGCAATAGGGGTTTTAATATTTAGTGAGAAAGGGGGAGCAAACCATAATATATTTCTAGTTCTATTTCTTTTTCGGCTTATGGAATTATTGTAATGTTTTCTATTATAGTTGTTAAAGTTGTTACCGTAATTGAAATTGTTATTATTTTGGTTAGTTTGCTTATTATTATTATTATTATTATTATCGATGTATTTAATTTTATTTCTATATCCAGCTCTACCTAATGCTTTGTTGTAATACTGCGCTTTTTCATCAAATATATTTTTATTAGATGAAATTCTTGAAATTCGTTCTTGAACAGAGTTCACTATAGTATTTTTAACAGATCTGGGGTGATTAGAGTTAAAGTTGACATAACTCAAGTTCTCATTTAGTTTGTGAAATGGATAGTGAAGACATGTGTTGAGATTTAGTGTTACATCAAGAAAATTGACTATTCTATGGTTATTCTCTATTTCTATTTTTAGATTAAGGTAATTAAAAAATTGTATAATTTGTTTTCTTTTTCTATTTAGTTCACAGCTATTATTTTCTATAAGTAAAAGCATGTCATCACGATATAATCCTCCGGTTACCCCTGGTATTTTTGTATGTAGCGAATTAATTATAAATAGGCCCACAAGGTCCGTTATCTGAGCTGAGTCTGATGATCCCATAGTTGTGTCGAAATTATTATTTCTATCTGCCCTAGTCCAGAGTTGGTTATTAAATTCTATCAATGTTTTCCTTGCCGATAATATAATGTGCATTTCATTGCTAGTTAGGTCAGTATGTTTAAATGCGTAATTTAGGGCCTTATTCAGTAGATTAGGAGTGATAGATGAATAGTAGTTAGCAATATCCAGCTGAATAAACTTATTATTACAGTTATATTTAATTTCTTTAAACCAATCAATAACCTCACTAGTCCCTTTCCATAATTTTAAGTAAGATAAATTAGGTAAGTTTATAATTTGTTGTATTACCCTGTCTAGAATATTTTTGCTAAGTTTTCCCAGGTCAGATTTGGATGGTGCAATTAATCTGACTGGTAAATCATTTTCAAAGTTTCTTTTGTGATCCTTCATATTGATCTTGGGTTTCCTAGGCATGAAGGGTTGTGTTTTATTCTCAATGTCTAATTCATGCATTATACAAGATGCATCTGTATTCAGTTTTTCAAGTTCGTCCTTACTTGCTACCTTGTACTTTTTCCTTAGTTCTTTCAATATAAGGTCGTTATACATGTCCTTTTGTACTCCATAAAGGTTATTAGTTTTGTCCGACTTCACTAAAGTTTTCTCTGTTTTCTCCAGGTTTTCAATATTATCCTTAATACATCTTAAGTAGTCCTGGCCTTTGAAGTTTCTCTTGAATTTGATGCCTTGGATGATAGATACTATATCGTTTTCAAAATCCATTAGTAGTTTGTTGGGGGGTGGATTTTTTTTAGATTTGAAAATTTTATCCAGATTTGAAACATTTTCATTTAGATTAGATTTATCAAAGTGGAAAGCACGCGACCTGATTCTTCTTATAAAAGAGTCTGATTTTTCTATTAATTGTTTAATAAAATCTTTGTTCCTAGGTAGAGGTATGTCTTTTAGAGAAGAAGAGATCTTAAAGAATTCCATTTTTCAGTTATAATGTAAAGCGCTCAACAATACAGGAGCAGAATATATGCAAAAGATCTATTTAAAGTTGTTGGG
Source organism: Eledone cirrhosa (assembly GCA_964016885.1). Lineage (NCBI taxonomy): Eukaryota > Metazoa > Mollusca > Cephalopoda > Octopoda > Eledonidae > Eledone > Eledone cirrhosa. The sequence continues at coordinate 70,706,657 of OZ024743.1, forward strand.
GTACAGCAAGCAAATATTTTTATAACTGATATAAAGCACTCGACAAGTTTTTGGAGTAGATATACGATATTAATGAATGGAAACTATATTTATAAAACCATATTTATTTCATTATACATATTTCAGGGATACCATATTATATTGTGGTATGCCTTCATCAGATAAAATACAATATATAACAGTTTTACAAATAGCTTTGACGTACCCTTTTAAAATACAACCATTACTTTTGGAGGCTGTCTGGATAGTGAATTGTTTATATTGTTTTAATAAGTCATAGTGTTAAGCACAATTAGAAAAAGACGGAGATAAAGAAAAAGAAAAAAGAAAAAAGACGGAGAGAGAGAAAAGAAAAAAGACGGAGAGAGAAAAGAACAAAGACGAAGAGAGAGAAAGAAAGAAAACCTGGATAAATATCGGAGAGATAACTTGAATTATGTCAACTTTAACTCTAATCACCCCAGATCTGTTAAAAATACTATAGTGAACTCTGTTCAAGAACGAATTTCAAGAATTTCATCTAATAAAAATATATTTGATGAAAAAGCGCAGTATTACAACGAAGCATTAGGTAGAGCTGGATATAGAAATAAAATTAAATACATCGATAATAATAATAATAATAATAAGCAAACTAACCAAAATAATAACAATTTCAATTACGGTAACAACTTTAACAACTATAATAGAAAACATTACAATAATTCCATAAGCCGAAAAAGAAATAGAACTAGAAATATATTATGGTTTGCTCCCCCTTTCTCACTAAATATTAAAACCCCTATTGCTAAACTATTCTTTAAAGCTCTTGACACACGCTTCCCTAGAACACATAAATATTACTCAATTTTTAATAGACACACTATAAAATTAACTTACTCGTCCACCAAAAATTTAGCACAAAATATTAATAGAATTAATAATAGGAATTTAAAACCTAACCAAAATACCAATAATAACCCAAACAATATTCAATTAAATAACTGTAACTGTAGAAATAAATCTAACTGTCCGTTAAATAACAATTGCTTAGCTAAAAATGTAGTATACAATTGTAATGTTAAAACTAATTTAAATTCATTTAACTATGTTGGTTCCACCTCTACAGAATTTAAATTTCGCTTCAATAATCATAAGAATTCTTTCACAGATCCAAACAAAAAATCTTCAGCTTCGCTATCTAGCCTACTATGGGACCTAAAACGAGATAATATTAAATATTCGATGAATTGGAATATTATTTCAAAAGCTACTCCTTTTAATTCCTCTTCAGAGAATTGTGATCTTTGTATTGAAGAAATATTCTTTATATTAAAGTCCAAAAATTCCCTTAATCTAAGGAACAATTTATTCAGTTGCTGCAGACATAGATTGAACTCAACGTTTAAATATAAATATAAATTTAAAATGTAGTATAAATAATTAAGTAATTTTAGTTAATATATGGAACCTGTCGATAAATCATTAGATTCCTTCACCTTTTTCTTTTTAAACTTTCTTCCTAAATATAAACAAGGATATAATAAACTACTCTAAAATGTCTATACTTCCAATGTATTAAATAAAATATACGTATGGTAAATTTCTATACTAAATATAAGGTTATCTGTAGAATCATTGGGTTTTTTTTAATTTTTTTTAATTTTTTAAATCTTTTAAATTATTTTTATTTATTTGTTTTGATTATGATAGCTTCTCATAACTTTCATATGTCTACTCTTTCAATATCTTGATTGTGATATACGTAGGATAAATTTCTATACTAAATATATAAAACATATTATTTTAACTTAAGATACTCTATAGTGTTTTAAAGATATTTAATGCTTTGATATTTCTAGATTTCTTTTGTCTATACTGATATAGCTGCATTTCCAAAATGTACTCCTTTGGTATTTTAGATTTATTTTGTTATGGTTATGTTTACAAGTTATAATCCTTTAGTAATATATTGATATTTGATTATCTCTATGCAAATGCATATGTGTATATTAACATGCATAAAAAGTGTTATAGGTTTTTTTTTGTCTACATATGTCTGTATATATACACGAGTGATGCGTGACGACGCACGCAAATATTTATTTATACATATGTATGTGTATATATGTATGTGTATTTATCTATGTGGTTGGGTGGTATGTTCCAGATATGCATAATATTAAACACATGAATGGTAATCGTATATATGAGGACATGAATGTTAATCGTATATATTTGTTTATATATACTGTGAAATTTTTATAACACAAAGAATGTATAGCAGTGATTAAGAGAAATCATTTACGTTTTGTATGGCTATATTGTTGGCTTGAGTAAACATAATTTCTATTTTCAGGACGTGCGTATCTATATGTATATATATATACATATATATTTGTATGTCTTTGCATAAAATACTGATCTCTATAGCAGGGGTACATTTTTGAACTCAGATTTTGATATATTGATCTCAGGTTTCTAAACTAAACATATAGTCATTATTGAACAATGTTTAATTTCTCATATTATATATATATGTCCCATTCATGAATATTGATACTTATATTTTTATTATTCATTTCATATAAATTGTTAACTCAACTTAATATGACATGACTTATAGTTTTCATTGCCCCCCCCCCCCTCTCTCTATATAGTATTTCTCTCTCTTGAGTTTTTCTCTCTGTATGATGACTTGATATCTCTCTGTTGCTTTCCTTTGTTTTTCTTATTTCTTCCTTTTCTTTCTTTTTTCTTTTTAATTTTTATTTCCTCCTATCTTTACATACATTTCTTTCTCTCTCCGATATTTATCCAGGTTTTCTTTCTTTCTCTCTCTCCGTCTTTGTTCTTTTCTCTTTCTCTGTCTTTTTTCTTTTCTCTCTCTCCGTCTTTTTTCTTTTTTCTTTTTCTTTATCTCCGTCTTTTTCTAATTGTGCTTAACACTATGACTTATTAAAACAATATAAACAATTCACTATCCACACAGCCTCCAAAAGTAATGGTTGTATTTTAAAAGGGTACGTCAAAGCTATTTGTAAAACTGTTATATATTGTATTTTGTCTGATGAAGGCATACCATAATATAATATGGTATCCCTGAAATATGTATAATGAAATAAATATGGTTTTATAAATATAGTTTCCATTTATTAATATCGTATATATATATATATATTATATATATATATATATATATATATATATATATATATATATATATATATATATATGTATATGTATATATGTATATATATATATGTATATATGTGTGTATATATATATATATATATGTGTGTGTGTATGTATGTAAAAGGTAAACAGAAATAACAACACAATCGGTACAGTATCTGGAAGAGATATATTAGGTTAACGCTTGATATAGCAGGAACATATATATATATGTATATACATTTATATATATATATATATATATATATATATATATATATATATATATATATATATATATATATATATATATATATATATATATATATATATATATATATATATGAAAAACAAGGGGAAGAAGAATACTGCATGGTTGCACATGGATTACATATTATAAAATTAGTCCCTCATCAGTGATTTTGCCAACCATCATTGGTATTTCATCGCATTAAAAATCAGATACCTCAGGTTGGTGCGAGTAATAACTAAAATAAGCTATTGGGACAAGTGAAACGCGTAAAGCGAGTGAGACAAGTAAACAACAGAAGGAAAAGCAAACCGAAGGTTGGAAAACAGCAAGCCACATGGTAGTTATCCGATCAGCATAATCTGGGTGAATTTCATGAGCGGTCAGAGAAGCAGACCGTACGCCGTGAGTGCGGTGTGAGAAAGAAGGAACCCCACTAGTAGCGAACGGGAGGAAGGGAGAAGGGGAGAAACAGAGAGTGAGTGAGTGGAAATGCGAGGAAGAGGTCAGTCGAGAGAAAAAGTGTAACTGACAGAGAGGGTGAAAGAAGGTAAGAGAAACAGAGAGAACGGGGGAGCAGTAAGAGAGAAAGAGAGAAACAGATAATCGCAGTTTAGGTAAATATATATGAAAAACAAGGGGAAGAAGAATACTGCATGGTTGCACATGGATTACATATTATAAAAGTTATCCCTTATCAATGATTTTGCCAACCATCATTGGTATTTCGTCGCATTAAAAATCAGATACCTCAGGTTGGTGCGAGCAATAACTAAAATAAACTATTGGGACAAGTGAAACGCGTAATATATATATATATATACTCACTCAGCTATATGTATACATATATGTATGTTTTTGTGTGTTTATGTATGCATGTAACACTCTCATACACGTTTATATACACGCACATACATACATGTTGGAGAGTGCTTGTTTGTGTGGTTGTGTGTGTACGCGCGCGCGTGTGTGTGTGTGTGTTTAAAAGGTAAGCAGAAATAACAAAGCAAACGACACAGTACAATGAAGAAATATATTTGCTTAACGCTTGAAATAATAAGAAAAGAGTCTTGACGTTTCGGACACTAGTCCTTCATCAGAAGATAAAATGAGAAAAGATAGAGAGTGAGAAAGGGAAAGAATGGAAAAAATGAGAAAAAAACACACGTACGTATTCTGTCGGCCATATATAGATATCGCGATCAACTTTGCTTTTCATCCATTCGAGGTCGATAAAAAAGTACCAGTCTAGTACTGGAGTCAATTTTTCCTCTAATATATCTCTCTCACTTCCTTTCTCTCATTCTTTACCCTTCTTTAGAAGAAATCTGCTGCATTGAGATCTGGAGAGAAGATGGACTCCACCATGTCAAAAAATGTCCTAGAAACGACGTATGTCAATATGTCGCCTCTACGACTCCATCAGGACTTACAAGTCCATACTATATATATGTATATAAATATATATTAATAGTGACATACCCGATAAACCAGACCTTATCGGTTCAGGTTCCGTTTAGAACCTGAACCTATAAGGTCTGGTTTATCGGGTATGCCACTATTTATAAAACAAATGTTGTATTTTTCTGATCAGTGCGTACCAAAGTTTTTTGGTACCCTTGAAAATTATAATAAAATAAATATGCTTTTATAAATATAGTTTCCATTTATTAATATCATTGATATATATATATATATACACACACACATTCACTTTCTCCTGTCTATGTGAAAGGCAGCACAATTATACCAGCTCTGAGTCGTAGCTGACCACCAGGCTAAAGTCTCCCAGGTTGCCCACAACTTACTTTTCTTATTTTTCCACGGTTACTTTTTAGCATGTTTCTTTCACCTGTGTCTTCCCACGATGGGATCTACACTTTTTTCTTCCATTCCTTTCCTATTTTCCTCCTCTCCCTCTCTCCTCGCCCCCCCCCCCGTTCTTCCTCCTTTCCTTCTCTTTCCTTTTCTCTCTCCCTTTTTTCTCTCTTTCTCTCTCCTTTTCCACCTGGCCTTTTGATTAATAAAAGGCCTCGGGCGCACCCGAACTACACCGATGTCCTGTAATTCAGCACCGAAACATCGGTTCGGGCAACATTTACAGCTGACGATGGAAACTCCTTTCTTCCCTTCTCCTCCTGTTCCGTCCTAACCACCATCCTAAACCTGCTTTTAGTAACCACACAGCTCCTTTCGTTTCATAACTTTTTTTGTATGTGTATATATATATATATATATATATATATATATATATACAATAAAGCGAGACAAACACAGATATATACATACATTCGTTCAATTCACAAGGTACGTAAACCTTGAGGTATTTTGATTATAAGGGAGTAATGTGAGTTTTTAACTCAATATATACTTTTTTGTCACTTCCCTTTCACTTCAATTTTGGATTACCTCCTTCATTGTAACTTTATTATGTAAGACGCTGTCTGAAGGGAGCATGTCTGAATACAGCTTCTACGCTGTATTGCGTAACCATTTGTCGTCCTTGAAATATGTATAACGGCTTTATCAGTAAAGGACTTCATCTAAACTTTGTATTTCCTTATTCTCTCTCTCTCTCTCTCTCTATATATATATATATATATATATATATATATATATATATATATATATTCACTAAATGATATAAATTAAATAACTTTTCCGTAGAACAGAGCGTATGTTAGAAGATTTAGTTCGTGTAGATATAACTACACTTTTTTATTTAGAAGAATTCGTCGTGAAAGAAAGAAATGTAAAAACCCTCTCACATATGAATTTGTTTAATTAATTAATTACGGCATAATCGCGTGCTGGAATGGCTCTTCCAGCGTGTTTCCCTCACCCTCCTCCACACGGGTCCCCCATTTCCTCATAATAGAGAGTGATGAGGAGAGCGGGAGAGCGGGAGAGACAGAGGCAGTGACAGTGGGAGTTTGGCTCCTTTGTGTTTGAACCTGGTGTATATGTTTCACAGACACACACTCCCACTAAGTAGAAGACTCTGACTTGCTGAAGCATCTACCAACATTCCTCTAAACAATATTATGTACACCATTTATATAAATAATCGTATGTACTTCAGGATATTTTTTGCATCATACTTGACTATCTCCCGCCCTCTGATAGCTTTGTGGTAGAGCCTGTATCAGTGAAGACCTCTGGCATTCTTGGCCCATTGACCACATCCTTACTCACTGTTATTGGAGTGGAGTTGGCTGCACGCAGGTGTGAACCTAGCGATGTGGCGTGGTTGTTCCAGCAAGTCTCCCTCGTCGTCTTCCTGGGCAATGTATTCTCCGTCTTGTCGACCGAGACGCAGAAGCGGAGGGCACTTGCATCAAACATTTCCGTTGACCCTTGTGATGCGCGGCCGATTGTCGTACTTAGCAGTGAATTGGTGGTCGTTTTTTTTGTTTTTGTTTTTTCGTTTTTTTTTTCCTTCTCTCCCTTTGATCGTATATATTGGTGTGTTATATTTGTAAGACTCCTAGCAATAGTTAATTATATTTATTATATGTGTTATGCTACTATCACTATCACCACTCCTACCATTGGCAGTATCGGTAGAGGGTTGGACGCCATGCTTTCTAGCATAGTTTTGTTCCTTTACGGTCTGAGTTCAAATCCCGCCAAGGTTAACTTTATCTTTCATCCTTACGCGGTCGATAAAATAAAGTACCAGTAATGTACTGGTTAAATGCTGGCCAACGTAGAAACAATTATATGTGTTCATATTTGTGTTATAATTTCATTCTGAAAGAATTGTGAACAATTCATGACATTTATAGTCCATTCCTCCACTTTCCCATGCAGCCAGATCTGCACTCCTTTAACCCTTCTCCCTTTTTCTCATTACTTAATTTTGTTTTTATCTTCATTTTTCATATTTATGTAATTATGAATGTTTTTTAAGTCATCTCACCATTTAGACAAGGATTTTAAAACCAAAGATGTCTTCCCTTAAAAAAAGAATTGTAATGATATTTATACAACTGTGAATAAAAATCTTTTTCCAGAAGAAAATATCTTCAAATACAAGGTCCTGAGGTCCAATTTTGTCCGACCTGCATTGCTATAGTAATATTCCACTGTTGCTGTAGTTGTATATTTTGAAGTAATTTTCTTCTGATAAGGAAACAATAAACTCTGAAAGGCAAAAAGTCAATTGTTTAAATTTTTATATGGGTATTTGGTTGGAATGTTGCAGGAAAGAATCGCTGGACAGATTTTACGGGCAAAACCAACTGGAAGAAGAAGACTAGAATCAAGGAAGGTACTTCTGCATATTTTCACTATCCCTGTTATTGGCGGCAAATTAGCGGAGTCGTTACATCGAACTGACTGTTTTGCGCTGTTTGTTCTAGCCCTCGGCGCTCTGAACACTCTCAGCTCAAATTCCGATAAAATCAACTTTGCCTTTCCTCCTTTCGAGGTCGATAAAAATATACCTTCTCTCTCTCTCTCTCTCTCTCTCTCTCTCTCTCTCTCTCTCTCTCTCTCTCTCTCTCTCCATCTTTGTTCGTCACTCTTTCTCTCTCCTCATCACTATGTCCCTTGTTCTCCCTCTCATACTGTCATCTCTCTCTATTCCTCTCTCTAATGTCCCCTGTCCACAATATCACTCGCTCTCTCTCTCTCTCTCTTTCATCTATCTCTAATCCTCTCTCTAGTCACCCTTCACAGGATGTCTCCCACTCTCACCAAAAGGTCACACAATAACCCGCCATCTATTTTAGTTCAGGACAATTCACAGGGCAACGTTTCTTGTTGATGTTGTTGGTTTAGTTCTTCTACTACTACTACTACTACTGCTGCTGCTGCTGCTGCTGCTGCTGCTGCTACCATCACTACTGCTACTAACACCACCGCTACTACTACTAAAACTACCACCACTACCACTACTACTAATACCACCACCGTCACTACTACTACTACCACCACTACCACCACCACTATTACAACCACAACTATCATCACGTCTATCATAACCACCACCACTGTTAATATCATTGCTACCATCACTTCTAATATCACTAGCACCACCATCACTACCACCACCACTATTACTACAACTACCACCACCATCACTACTACCACCACCACTACCACCACCACTTCTACCATTACCACCACCACTATTACTGCCACTACTAATACCATCACTACTCCCACTACTACTACCACCACCACCATCACTACCGCCACCACCACCATCACTACTACCACCACTACTACCCTACCACCACCACTACCACAACCACCACCACCATCACCACTACCACCACCACCACCACCACCACCATCACTACCACCACCACAACCACCACCACAACCACTACTACCTTATCACAACTAGTGGTGATGGTGATTGTAGAGGTTAGTGGTTGTACTTTTGATAGTTCAAATCCAGCCCTTCCCCTATATTTTGGCTTTGTCTTTTTCTCCTTTCAGGGTCGAAATTACGCAATTATATAATTATGTAATTATTTAATTATCGCCTATACCATAAGTTCCCCTTCGTTTGGTTGGAAATGTCCTCTGTGTGTACTGTGGTGGTCCTCCGTCGGTTTTACGAGTGTTCCACTTGTTCGAAATAATGGAACAGACTTCTCGTGAAATTTTTCAAATAATTTTAATATAATCAAGAATTTGGATTGATTTAGCAGTTTAACAAAGATTCTTAAATAAAACAACCTGTATTAACGTATATAAATGTGTATTAAGTTATATAAATGTGTATGAAGCTATTTGAAACGTGTATTAAACGATATAAATGTATATTAAACTATGTGAAACGCGTATTAAACTATATATAATTGTTTCTTTTTCGGCACAAGGCCAGCAATTACCCAGTACATTACTGGCACTTTATTTTATCGACCCCGTAAGGCAAAGTTAACCTCGGCGGGATTTGAACTCAGATCATAAAGGGACGTAACTCTATGCTTCAAAGTATTAAACTATATATAATGAAAACTCATTTAGGCTGTAAAAAAGGTCAACGGTTTACCGAAACGTGTCCCCTTAACCTCGATTGTTTCGAAATGTATTCTGTGTGTATTGCGGTGATCCTTCAAAAAAATGGAACAGCCTTCTCGTTAAATTAAGGTGTAAGTTGGTCTGCGATTAATCCAGACTCTGCTCCACTTCGGCGCGAGGAGGGTAAACTCTCCAAATATCGGTCACTCTCCGACAGGTTTCCGGTCGAGCCTGTAGCAGTGGAGACTTCTGCTGACCTTGGCCCCAGGACCACCTCCTTTCTCACCACCATCGGCACGGACTTGGCTACCTGCTGGTGTGAGCCTCGCGAGCTAGAAAGGCTCTTCCAACGCATCTCACTTACCAACCTCCGCGGAAACCCCTTCTCTATCCTGTCCGCCGAGGCCTCGGGGTAGCCAGCGTGTGGGCCCCCATTTGCTTATAATAGTGAGAGATGGCGAAAGCAATAGAGATGGAGTCAGTGACTATACCAGCATTGCTGAAACATATTGTAGAGTTAAAGGTTAAGTAATTTTACGATAAATAGGTAGATAGACATATATACCTACTTTGTTGAGATAACTAACCAGTTTGATTTCTAAAGTTGTTGAGCAATTCAGAGACACGTGTCCCCTTAACCTCAATTGGTTCGAAATGTACTCAGTGTCTGTGTTGGATCCTCGTCAGTTTCGCTTGTTCGGAAAAAAAACGAACAGCCTGCTCATGAAATTAACGTGCAAGTGGTTAATCATTCTACAGATATGTGTAATTTTAACGTAGTTCTCAGGGAGATTCAGCTTGACATATGTGACAAGGCTAGCTCTTTAAATCGCAAGTAAAACTAATTCTTTTCTTATTTATTTTTCAAATGAGTGAACCCAAGCAACATCTAATAAAGTATCCATAGGAGTATAAATTCCTACTTTCTGCAACTCTACTTCAAATCCCGCCGCTATCAACTTTGCCTTTCATCCTTTCACTGTCGATGAGTAAATTAGCAATCGGGAGCGATGGTTTGGCGGGTTCTATAGGCTTGTTCAAGCTCTATGCATAATTAAATCAAACCACGCTTCCTGTCCCTGGAAAATGTGTGGCATGATAGGATTGGGGCCCCTATCATTAAAATAAACTTCTTTACAAGAGGCAACCTCATGGGAAATGGTATGTATTTCTAAGAAGCAAGCAATCTAAACATTTTCTACCCTACGAAAATTATTATTTATTTCATTACTAACCAATGTTTTTATATTTTCTCACAATGGTATAGACGTTTAAACTCATTATCATATTACTTGAATAATGACATAAATATTATTGAATAGAATAATGAGTTAATAAGTGTATAAACATTTTTCAAATCCGTTAGATTGGGTTTTGAAATAGAAAGTACCACTGTGTGAAGCTCTTCCTCACCTCCCTACCTATATATCTCTATACACAACACCCCTCTTCTCTCTCTCTCTCTCTCTCTCTCTCTCTCTCTCTCTCTCTCTCTCTCTCTCTCCCCCTCTCTCTCTCTCTCTCTCTCTCCTTATCTATCTGTCTATCGATCTATCTATCTATCTAGTAATCCCTTTATATAAACCACTATCTCCAATATCAATCGCTATCTATCTACCTATATATTTATCTATGTATCTGTCTCTTTCTCTCTCTCTCTATATATATATATTTATAAATATATATATATATGTGTGTGTGTGTGTGTGTGTGTGTGTGTGTGTGTGTGTGTGTGTGTGTGTGTGTGTGTGTGTGTGTGTGTGTGTGTGCGTGCGTGTGAAAAATTCGGTACCCCGGCAGCTGAGCCCCTGCCGTTTCAACAGCTATATCCGAACTGAGCCCAGCCGTCAGAGTCCCGAATTTTTCATATTACCCACTCTTCTACCCCAGGTATCGAGTACTCTGGTCTAACTGTTTTTTTCCTCCACTCTAATATATGAATATATATAGCAATCCCTTTATATATATACTATTATACCCAATCTCAACCCCTATCTATGTAAATTCTCTCTAGATACCACTATCACAATTTCTCTCTTCCTATCCAACAAGTTGCCTATTTTCCTCTGACATACCTCCTTTGCTATTTAACTATCGTCTCGATCTTTCCTTAAGTGTCTTCCACACATCTGTCTTAAAACCAGTCAAAATTCTCTCCTCTACAAGACACATTGTCTGTGTCTCCAGGTCTAACTTACACATCTCATCACTTATTGTACGACTTAAGTGTCGTACATTTAATTCTATACACGTACATATTTTATTTGTCTTAATACTCCAAAGGCAGTGTTTGACAATGTTATCAAACAGTATAGCTCCGGGTGGACCGCTGTGCCGTCGGCAGGGGTTGAAACTGGTAGGGGTCCAT
>OZ024743.1:70723406-70730906 GCA_964016885.1 Eledone cirrhosa
TCCCTCATTATTGCTGCCATGTCCTGCGTCTCCAACAGACCAGTGTCTGTCCTTAGGGCATCATATCTATATATCTATATATATATATATATATATATATATATACAAATATGTACGTAGATCTACATTTCTAAATATATCAGCATGTATGCATGTATACATATGTATGTCGTCATTTAAGTAGCACTTATTTTCATTCCAACCAGGCAGCACTCGGCATCAAACCTATCATGTGCAAGTCGGGGATCATATTCTGTCGTGCAAATTCCAGCCGACTGATGTTACACCCGCCAGTGGTGAACCACTTCCAATCCGGCTGCGCATGCCAATCTTGTTCATGTAAAAGATGAATAGGAGAGGGGAAGTACGGATCCTTGGTGGAATCCGACTCCCTTGAAGGATTTCGATTTAGCACCATTGATCCGAATGAAAAATAGTACTGTGAAAACTGAGACACTCGTCCTCTCAAAGAATCCTGCGCAGTGCACTCTATATGTGAATGGAGTTCCACTGAAGCAGGTGGAGAAGTTCAAGTATATCAGGGTCGTGTTCATGAGTGATAGAATACAAGATGCTGACTTAAGTGCAGTAATGCGCCAGCTTCAGCATTCAGTAATTAGAGGAAGAGGGGTAGGTTCAAAGGCCAAACTTGCTATCTTTAATTCGGGTTTCGTGCCAACCCTTACCTATGATGATGAATCTTGGCAAATAACCGAAAGAATACGATCTTGAATACAAGCGACCGAAATGGGGTTTCTCCGAAGGGTCTTTGGAGTAACGTTACTTGATAAAGTGCGTAACTCGGAGATCAGAGAGTCACTTCAGGTAGAGCCGCTACTTCTTCCAATTGAGAGATCACAGGTCTGATACTATGGGCATGTGGTTAGAATGTCTGAGAAAAGAATCGCTGGACAGATTTTACGGGTAAAACCAACCGGCAGGAGACTCAGGGGTAGAGACTGAGCAAGGATGGTTGGACAACATCTATGAGTTTTGGTCGGTCCCGCTTAGGAATCCAGCCGGATCAGTTGGAAGTAGTTGCTTATGACAGGACCCACTGGAGGCAGAGTTTAAGGACTCTTCCCCCCACGACACTCCCAGGAATATGTGGGTGAAGAAGAAGAAGAAGAAGAAGAAGAAGAAGAAGAAGAAGAAGAAGAAGAAGAAGAAGAAGAAGAAGAAGAAGAAGAAGAAGGCATGTATGTATGTTTCTATTACTTTATGCATTTTATTAAGGATGTAGTAGAGTGATAGACACCTAGACTTCGTCAAGACATCCCTAAGGGAGAAGGTCACCCTGGTGTGAAATCTGCGACCAGTTCTACTTTTTGGGTAAATGCATTCAATGTTCAGAGAGTGGGATTGGCTCCGTGCAAAGCCTTTCCTTGCATAAAAAAAGCTTCAAACACATGCATCATCTTAAGTATCAAGCGATAGCATTATTCGAAATTGAGTTGCCGCCATCATATCTGGTTCTATAATTTTCTATATGTTTTCCAATTGAGAGAGAGAGATGAGTTTTAACACAGAACGAGACTTTCACTGGAATTAAGACATAAATTAGATAAATATTTATGTATGCCTCTGTATATTTGTGTGCATGCATGGATGATGTTCCATATGTGGCCCTGTATGTTTTGAGTTGTATGTGTACATGCATATGTATCGGTAGCTAAACATATGTATATGCAGTTATTACATGCTGAATTTCTAGAATGTTTTTACATATATTTTACAGTTCCATTAATGGACTGTACTTGCAACTTCCTAAATAGCCGTGATTTTTCTGAATTTGTCCATGTATGTATGTATATATGTATGTATGTATGTATGTATATATGTATGTATGTATGGTATCCAATGATGTTGACTTGTTCTTCTTTTTGGTAAATATCATCTTGGTTAAGAAAGTGGGACTGGCTTTGTGCAGTGCCTTTGCTCACTATAAAAGCTTCACGGCACAGGCATTGCTTTATATCTAGAGATCTCTCTGCACTTGTCGTCACATGGTACCATGGGTCCAGCACTATGTGTCAATAATTGTCACAAGTGTAGTGTTTGTACCAGAGTTTTCAAGTCGCTGGCTGGACTAAAAAGTCACACTCGTTCAGTGCATCGGTAGGGGTTCTCCTACATGGATATAAAGTAGTGGCCGTACTCGAAAACGAGTTGGCAGCCACCATGTATGTATTTATGTATTTATGTATGTATTTATGTATGTATTTATGTATGTATTTATGTATGTATGGACTCGTACAAACAGTGCGACATTCGGCGTTTCTTGGGCATTTTAAACCTGAGTTCGTCTCCTTTCCGAGTCTGAACACAACCGTTTCTGTCAGGGAGAGAGAGGGGGAGAGATAGATAGATACATAGAGAGAGAGAGCGAGAGAGAGAGACAGGAGAGAGAGAGAGAGAGAGAGAGAGTGTGTGTGTGTGTGTGTGTGTGTGTGTGTGTGTGTGTGTGTGTGTGTGTGTGTGTGTGTGTGTGTGTGTGTGTGTGTGTGTGTGTGTGTGTGTGTGTGTGTGTGTGTGTGTGTGTGTGATAAAGACAAAATGAGATATAGAGAAATAATCCACCCCAGTACAGGACTGGTACTTTTTTTATCGACATTGAAAGAATGAATTATAAAGTTGACCTCAGGGAGAGCCGGAACTAATACTGCAAAGAATTCTATGCCGAGTTCTCACGACTCTGGTAATCCTCCGCGCTACGGTGTATATATGATTTTACAAATATATAGGAATATTTACATTTTATATATAATTATTTAGGCAACGAATTGTCAGATTCGTTAGTATGTGATATAGAAGGTTAGTATGTGGTATTCGTTAGTATGTGGTATTCGTTAGTACCTGGTATTTGTTAGTATGTGGTATAGAAGGTTTGTGGTATTCGTTTCGGCTCTCTACTCTCTGAGTTCAAATCCCGCCTTGGTCAACTTTGCTTGTTATCCATTCGAGGTCGATATAAAAGAGTACCAGTCAAGTACTGGAGTCAATTTTCCCTGTATATCTCTTTCATACTTCCAATCTCTCACTCTCTTTCCTTCTCTGGAAGAAATCTTCTGTATTCAGACCTGGAAAGGGATGGTATCCACCAGGTTTTGAATGTGTCCTAGAAACGCCTTATGTCAATATGGTGCCCCTGCGTCTCTCTCAATAGTTACGGGACCATGCATGCCATACACATGGATATTTACATGTCTCTCTGCATGTCTGTCTGTATCATTCTAGCAATCACTCTCGCCCTCTCTTCTATTTATCTATGTCTCTATTCCCCATAGGCGCATCGCTTAGTGGTTAGAGCATTGGGCTTGCAATCGAAAGGTTGTGAGTTCAATTCTCAGACCGGGTGATGTGTTGTTTCCTTGAGCAAGACACTTTATTTCACATTGCTCCAGTTTACTCAGCTGTA
The DNA here is from genome assembly GCA_964016885.1 of Eledone cirrhosa. NCBI lineage: Eukaryota > Metazoa > Mollusca > Cephalopoda > Octopoda > Eledonidae > Eledone > Eledone cirrhosa. The sequence goes on from OZ024743.1 coordinate 70,726,825, forward strand.
GAAATGAGATGATAGGACTGGGGTCTCTATCATTAAATTACCCAAGACACCTCCAACGAGATATACCTTGGAGGAGGCCAGCTAAACCTGCATAAACACACTATTCCCCATTACCGCCACACTCCTCTCTATCTATCTATCTAGCCTATCTGTGGCTAATAAAGAAACATATCCATATATATATATATATATATATATGTTTCTTTATTAGCCGCAGGGGCACAAAAGAAGGGGACAAATACAAAGGGGGAAGTTTACATACAATAAAAACGTGTAAAATACTATCACAAATGCAAGCTATATATATATATATATATAATTATATATATATATTGATATGCCATTATAAATTTCTTTCTCTCTATCTATCCATATCTATCCCTTTACCACTATCTCCCCCACCCTTTTTCTTGTCTATCTGTATCTCTCTATGTAACACAAGAGAACTCTTCCTTGTTACCTGCGGTGTATGTTGTTGTCTGACCATCTTACACTTGTACTTGTTACCAGATGAAGACTGTCAATGATTTATAAAAAGTCTCTCATGTCACGCAAGCGTTTATCAACATAAATTCTGATGTGTAGTCACCGATTGGGACTATATTTTAAAATCATTTTTACGCAATACCCCCAGACGACCCCCAAGCGTGATATATCAGGACATTGCAGAATATAGAGACTCTGGAAGATTCTTTGCTTTTATAGGAGCATCAGGTGTATCTGTCTCAACGAATTACCACCACTTCGGTAGATTCCTCACTTAATAGGTGTAATATAGACAGGGGCAGTTGCAATCCTTCGATCATCAATTCTGCACTGTTGTAAGTTTGTATGCTCTATGTGCCAAGAAGATGAGGGCCTTGCCGTATTATTGTAAGTCTTAGCTATGATCAGGGCTTATAACGAATTTGATAGCGAGACGATGGACATTATATTTCTAAATATTTGTATACGTATGCAAGTATGTATGTATGTATGTATGTATGTATGTATGTATGTATGTATGTATGTATGTATGTATGTATGTATGTTTTCTCTTTCTCTTAATTTTGAGTATATTTTTTGACCGGCCACCTTCCTGGTGGCAAGGTTGTAAAAGAAAAGAAATTGTCATCCCTTGAATCGCAAGAATGTTTTGCAAATTTTGAAGGTGCCAGCTATCGCAGCCATTTGTAGACTATGAATTAGGGAGCTGCGCTTTTTGTCCGCAAATCCAAGTTCAGTCATACTTTGGTCCAAGCGGGTTGGTATATAACCCGTAGCACCAATAATGATGGGTATGAAGCTAAAGGTGTATCTTGGATACTGGATTTGTGAACTCCTCATCAATGGTCCGTAGATGTCTTCCTTCTCCTGTATTTTTCTGACAACGTTTACATCAAGTGGGCAGCTGATCTCCACAACAGAACACGTTTTCAATGTGTGGTCCCAAACAACAATATCAGGCCGGTTGTGCTTTAATTTGGTGGCAGTTTTTATTTTCAGGTTCCACCAGTATTCCTTAGTGCCATCTGTCTCAATATATTCTTCCTCGTTTGTTGTTGATTTTGTTTTCCGAAGTGCGTTCCAGATGGTTCTAGCTATCCCATCGTGTCTCATGGGGAGGTAGTAGCGAGATGACATTCTTTCGCAGCTGGCAACAATGTGGCTTACATCCTCGATCTTTGTTTTACATAGCCTACATTTATTGTCAGCTGCTGGCCCTCCTCTTTTGTGCAGCAGATATTTGGTAGGGAGTTCTTGTTCCTGTATTGCATAGAGATATCCCTCAAGGTGTGATGTCATAAACTTGTCGGAACTCCATGCCAGGCTTTTTGAGTGGTTTATCCCCTCTATGGTCTGTGTTTTACGCCTCAAGTATCCATGCACAACTTTTTCTGTAAATTGGTCAATTTTTTTTTCTTGTTTGAACATTGAATAGGATCTTCCGATTTCTCTGGGTGAGAGATTTATATCGGGCTTTATTCCATATCTCTCCTCCAGATCAGTCGCTATTCTAATGATATTTCTTTTTTCATGGTCATAAACCTGGGCAAGATGGTTGCCAACCTTTTTCCTCTGTTGAAGGTGTTGCTTCAGTGTCACTATCCGGGTCTCATATGTTGTTAATATTGATTTTAGACCCCGGCCACCTTCCTTGCGTGAGAAGTATAGCCTATCCACATCACCATTGATGTTAAAGTTCCCGTTCTATCCTATATGTATGTATGTATGTATGTATGTATGTATGTATGAATGTATGTATGTATGCAAGTATGTATGTATGTTTTAAAAGGGCGGAAGAACTCATGAGTCAACGACCATCCCAAAACGTGTAAATATATATATATATATATATATATATATATATATATATATATATATATATATATATATATATATATATATATATATATATATATATATATATATATATATATGTATATGCATGTATACATATGTGTATGTATGCACGGAGACATAGAATTAATCAGGCTGGAGACCCGATCGCGGGATTAAACCACTGGGAGTGAAGGACCCCTAGCCTTTGTCAGGGCATTCTTCTAGAAGGCAACTCGGGAAACTGGGATAACTCCGACATAAAACCTGCGGCCCAGTAGTTACTGATGATGTTGATCTTCTCTTCTTTTCGGGTTATTGCTACTGTCGCTCAGAGAGTGGGATTGGCTCAGTGCACAGTCTTTCCTCACTTTAAAAACAATCTTCACGCCCAGGCATTGCACGATAGAATTAATTGATAATTATTAAAAATGTTATATCGTGCAATGGCCATACTCGATAAGGAGGGGACACCCATCATATTTTATGTATATATATATATGTATGTATGTTCTTCTGGTTTTATAAATTTATAAATTTTTACCAATACAGAGAGAGTCGGTTTATAATATAGACACAAGAGTCTTTCATTTGGGATTTACACATCATCAACTAGGTAGATATGTATGTATGTCTTCATGCATGCAGGTATGAATGTGTATGGAAGTATGGATATTATTGTATGTGTTGATGTGGATGTTTTGAGTTATATATATATATGCATGTGCATGCGTTTTGTATCTGTATGTTTGTATTATGTCAGGTTGCTCTCAAATGCTACTGGTAAAATGTAACCTAGTACAACCAGTCTCATGGTCGGGTCGTCGGCGTCTAAACCGGCAACCCTACCAAGCTAGCTTCGTGAGGAGGGTGATATTTGAACACATTGTGGGTTGAAATACAAGACCCGGCAAAAGGCGGCGGAACTCAGCAGTGTCAACAGCCATCCAAATAGTACTTTTTTTTTTTACCTGGGAGTGAAGGGCCCCCAGTTGTTGTCATAACATCTTTCTAAACTCTGAAAAAAATCCTCCGGCTTCGGAAGCATCCGATGATGTTGACCAGTTCTCCTTTTCGGGCAGTGTTTAGGATGCTCAGAGAGCAGGATTGGTCGAGTACAAGGCCTTTTCCCACTTAAAAAACCTTTAAAGCACAGGCATTGCTTGTTCAGGAAATGTTACAGGTTCGTGGGGCTGGCCGTAGCCAAAAAGTGCACCAAACTTTATAATCTGACAAGCGATTGCAATACTCTTAGCAGAGTTTGCAGCCATCATGTATGTATGTATGTTTGTTTGTTTGTATATGTATGTGTGCATACATATATGTATACATATCTAACTATCTATATATAATGAAAATTAATAATAATATTGTAAATATTAGATAAGTAATGCTTTTTACCAAAACCTACGTGCTGCTGCCTTTTAGATAATTTCCAACCCTGGAATTCTTACAACGGATTGACAGTATTGGTGGAGGGTCGGACCCCATGCTTTCCAGTATAGAGTTATGTCCCTTTAAGGTCTGAGTTCAAATTCCGCCGAGGTTACCTTTTCCTTTCATCCTTACGGGATTGATAAAATAAAGCATCACTGGGATAATTGCTGGCCTTGTGCCAAACAGTAGAAACAATTATTCTAACTGTGTAAGAAAAAATAACTAATAACATTGTAAATAGTAACGACGTAAAGGTTTGTACCTCAACCTAACAATTTGCACGGTAAAAAAGGTCTATATACAAAATATTTTTCTTGAATTTAATT
>OZ024743.1:70733406-70743406 GCA_964016885.1 Eledone cirrhosa
ACCTTTACTGACCTCCTGTAAAGCTCTGCATATTTTAACAGTTCCATTAACGGATTGACGGCGTAATTTGCTTAGGAATAGTTATGTCCACCTCACCTTTTCCATTGATTTCTTTTTTGTTTTGTTTTCTTATTTTCCCCCTTTTCTGAGACACGTATGCTTAGTTCGAGTGAACAATCCGTGCAGTTTTATTTTTCATTTCCATCTCCGTTTAACACCACCATCTGGCCCTTGGGTGGCCTTGATGTCGTCCATTTTGCTACAAACAATCAGGCCAAGCCTCTGGTTTTAGGATAAAGTCCCATTTTATGCTACATTTAACACCACTACCTGCTCCTTGAGTGGCATTGACGTCGACCATTCTGCTACAAACATTCAGGCCAGGCTTCTAGTTTTAGGATAAAGTCCCATTTTCTGCTCCATTTAACAAACCAGTCTGGCCCAATGGTGACAGTGGTAGCATCTATTTTGCTGTAAGTATTAAAACGAAGCCTATGGACTGGGGAAAATTCATCTTTACCGGCCAACAATCACATCTCTTGCCACCAATCCCAATTTTTTCTCCGTTTAAACACCACCACATGACACTTGCGTGTCAATTCTGGAGTCCCCATTGCTGCAAGAATAAAAGCCAGGTAGGCTGACTTGAAATACACTGCTATCTTTCACCTATTATTAACATTGGCAGTATCAGTAGAGGGCCGGACGTCATGCTTTGACGCATAGAGTTACGTCTCTTTGCGGTCTGGGTTCGAATCCTGCCAAGGTTAATTTTGCCTTTCATCCTTACGAGATCGATAAAATAAAGTAGCAGTAATGCACTGGGATAATTGCTGGCCTTGTGCCAAAAGTAGAAACAATTATAAACAATTTTCATTGAAGTTACGTTTTCACCTGCGGCTGGCCAGCTCAGCGCTTATGGTGGTGAGTAGGGAGGTAGCCCTAGGGCCGAGGTCACCAGAAGTCTCCACTGCCAAGGATACAACCGCAAACCTGTCAGAGAGCGACCGGTATTTGAAGAGTTGTGTATCATAAAACAAGGACGGTTTCAGGTGGGTTGGTATCAAAAGGGTTAAATGCTGTTTGGAGGGAAGTTCTACCCAAGTGAATGAATGAATTTGATGGTTAGAGTGTCTGGCTTACAACCGCGTGGTGTGAGTTCGATTCCCAGGCCGGACTGTGTGTTGTGTTTTGAGCCAGACACTTTATTTCATGTTGCTCCAGTTTATTCAGCTGTAGAAATGGGTTGCGACGTCACTGGTGCCAAGCCACATCGGCCATTGCCTTTCCCTTGGACAACATAGGTGGCGTGACGAGGGAAGATTGGTATTCATGGGGGATTGCTAGTTTTCTACAAATATCTTGCAAGTACTTGAAACAATCACAGGGGATAATTTGTAAAGTGTGGCGCTTGTCTCTCAGACATGACACCATTAATTTAATTTTGGACATATATATATATATATACACATATATTTGTTACACATATATTTGTGGAATTACCAACAAATTAAATATCTCTTTGCTTATATATATATATATATAACTTGGGCGAAATTCTTTCCTTGCTCACATTTCAACCAGGTCTGATGGTCTTTCGTCTCTTGTTCACGATTTCACAGAGTTTATATTCATAGAGATCTGGGACTTGTCTATTTCTACTCACTTTCCGTTGCTTAAACCTTTTTGTTGTTACTCTAGCGTCCCCCTTTATTTACGTGTCCCAATGACTTTTTTTAGCCGTTGTTCGCACCAACCTGAGGCATATGGCCCTTAAAGCGATGAAATGCCGAGGACGGTTGGAGGGTCACTGATGAAGGACTCACTTTTTCATATGTATCCCATTTGCAACGCCGCAGCTCCATTATTATCATCATATTTACACATATAATTTTTCCATGCTGCCTTCGTCTGTTTCGTTCCTTGTATCTTTACCACTTCTAGCAGTCTCCCTCTCTGTTACTCTCTCCTCAACTTTCACTCACTCATTCTCTGTCACTACCTCTCCTCCTCCTCTTTCCTCCTCCTCCTTCAAGTTTGACCTGTGTGTAATTCTTTTCTCGCGCAGTCTTGACCGAGCTGGTATGGAATTTTTTTCTCTCTCTCTTTCGTCTGCGACTTCACAAAACTTGCGTTTACCGAATTCGTAGACCAGACCCCCTTATCTTCTTCTTCTTCTTCTTCTTCTTCTTCTTCTTCCTCTTCTCTCCTTTTTCTTTCTCTCTCTCTCTCCCCCCCCCCCCCCCGTCAAACTTGGGCGAAATTCTTTCCTTGCTCACATTTCAACCAGGTCTGATGGTCTTTCGTCTCTTGTTCACGATTTCACAGAGTTTATATTCATAGAGATCTGGGACTTGTCTATTTCTACTCACTTTCCGTTGCTTAAACCTTTTTGTTGTTACTCTAGCGTCCCCCTTTATTTACGTGTCCCAACGACTTTTTTTAGCCGTTGTTCGCACCAACCTGAGGCATATGGCCCTTAAAGCGATGAAATGCCGAGGACGGTTGGAGGGTCACTGATGAAGGACTCACTTTTTCATATATATATATATATATATATATGATTTTTAATGCGATGAAATACCAATGATGGTTGGCAAATCACTGATGAGGGACTAATTTTATAATATGTAATCCATGTGCAACCATGCAATATTCTTCTCCCCTTGTTTTTCATATATATTTACCTAAACTGCGATTATCTGTTTCTCTCTTTCTCTCTTACTGCTCCCCCGTTCTCTCTGTTTCTCTTACCTTCTTTCGCCCTCTCTGTCAGTTACACTTTTTCTCTCGACTGACCTCTTCCTCGCACTTCCACTCACTCACTCTCTGTTTCTCCCCTTCTCACTTCCTGCCGTTCGCTAGTAGTGGGGTTCCTTCTTTCTCACACCGCATTCACGGCGTACGGTCTGCTTCTCTGACCGCTCATGAAATTCACCCAGATTATGCTGATCGGATAACTATCATGTGGCTTGCTGTTTTCCAACCTTCGGTTTGCTTTTCCTTCTGTTGTTTACTTGTCTCACTCGCTTTACGCGTTTCACTTGTCCCAATAGCTTATTTTAGTTATTGCTCGCACCAACCTGAGGTATCTGATTTTTAATGCGATGAAATACCAATGATGGTTGGCAAAATCACTGATGAGGGACTAATTTTATAATATGTAATCCATGTGCAACCATGCAGTATTCTTCTCCCCTTGTTTTTCATATATATATATATATATATATATATATATATATATATATATATATAAGCAAAGAGATATTTAATTTGTTGGTAATTCCACAAATATATGTATAACAGATTCGAAGCACTCGACAAGTTTTCCAAACGGAACCTGAACTGTGAAGGTCTGATTCCTGGGTATGTCACTATTTATAATACAAATTTTGTATTTTATCTGATGAGTGCGTACCAAAGTGTTGGTACCCTTGAAATATATATAATAGAATAAATATGGTTTTATAAATATAGTTTCCGTTGAAACGGCTTGAGCTCTGCAGTCGGGGTCATACTTTTTCCTATTTGCCACTCTACTACCCTAAGTATTGTGTCCTCTGGTGCCTTATGGTCCATCTGGTTCCTTACCACAATTCCTTCGTTATATATATATATATATATATATATATATATATATATATATATATATATATATAGAGAGAGAGAGAGAGAGAGAGAGAGAGAGAGAGAGAGAGAGAGAGAGAGAGAGAGAGATAACGGCGATGAATTAGTTTTGCGAGGTTTTTTATATGAAATCGTGTGTCGAAACAAATATTGTTATACTTGGGGAGGATCATATTTGTGTGGTAATATTGCCAGAATTAATAACAGAACAGACTCACTGTTTGGATGGTTTTCGCTTCTGTGTTTTTATATCGGTTAATTTAATTGAAAGATGGCGTAGGCATACAATGCAACGGGAGGAAACATAATAGCACCACTGACGTTGTTGCAGATGTGCAACGAAAGAACTTTGTTAGACTATATATATGTGTTTGTGTCTATATTATATCTGTATTTTTGACTGTTGGTCAGTCAATGGTAACATTGAGGACCGAATAAATTAAATTAACCGATATAAAAGACACAGAAGCGAAAACCATCCAAACAATGAGTCTGTTCTGTTACTAATTCTGGCAATATTATCACACAAATATGACCCTCCCCAAATATAACAATATATATATAACAATATATATATATATATAAACTTTAATCTGTTATTTTAATAAATATATATATATATATATATATATATATATATATATATATATATATATATAACGAAGGAAGTGTGGTAAGAACTAGGTGGACCATAACGGACCAGAGTACTCAATACTTAGGGTAGTAGAGTGGGTAAAAGGAAAATGTTCAAGACCCCGACGGCAAAGTTCAATCCGTTTCGACGGCTATTTCTGAACCAGAAATAGCCGTCGAAACGGCTTGAGCTCTGCCGCCAGGATCTTCAACATTTTCCTCTTTATATATATATATATATATATATATATATATATATATATATATATAGGAACGAGTAGGACCCCGACGGCTGAGCTCAAGCCGTTTCGACGGCCAATTCTGGACTAAATGAACATTTTTATCCTGGTATTTGAATAGCCGAGCTTCTCAAGGGGTAATTCCATATATGGTAAAAGTGATTGTCACAAGGATTGGTCAACAAACTTTTGACCAATCCTTGTGACAATCACTTTTACCATATATGGAATTACCCCTTGAGAAGCTCGGCTATTCAAATACCAGGATAAAAATGTTCATTTAGTCCAGAATTAGCCGTCGAAACGGCTTGAGCTCAGCCGTCGGGGTCCTACTCGTTCCTATTACCCACTCTACTACCCTAAGTATTGAGTACTTTGGTGCGTTATGGTACACCTGGTTCCTTACCACATTTCCTCCGTTATATATATATATATATATATATATATATATATATATATATATATATATATATATATATATATATATATATATATATATATATATATATATATATATATACATATATATACAGAAAGAAAGAGAGAGCTGGTGGGTGAGAGTGAGAATGAAAGAAGAAACATACACGTACCTATAAGGGATACATAGGCACATTCACACACAGATATACATATATACATATATACATATATCTATATATATCAATGTATATGTGTGTATGTATGTATATATATATAAGTATATATGTATGTATAAGGCTAAGGGGTCATCGCCGGGAGAGATGACCCCTTAGCCTTTGTCAAGGCAGAATTCTAGGAGAAGGAAAACTCTGATATAACACCTGCAACCCTGATGGTATCCAATGATGTTGACTTGTTCTTCTTTTTGGTAAATAATCATCTTGGTTAAGAGAGTGGGACTGGCTTTGTGCCTTTGCCCACTATAAAAGCTTCACGGCACAGGCATTGCTTTATATCTGGAGATCTCTCTGCACTTGTCATCACATGGTACCATGGGCCCAGCACTATGTGTCAATAATTGTCACAAGTGTAGTGTTTCTACCAGAGTTTTCAAGTCGCTGACTGGACTAAAAAGTCACACTCGTTCAGCGCATCGGTAGGGGTTCTCCTACATGGATATAAAGTAGTGGCCGTACTCGAAAACGAGTTGGCAGCCACCATATATGTAAGTATGTATGTATATATGTATGTATATATGTATCTGTATATGTAAGTATATATGTATGTATATATGTATGTATATATGTATGTATTTATATATGTATGTATGTACGTATCACTTGTAACCTTTACACCTCTCATGTTATATTGACAGCTTTGTTGTTGTTATTGTTGTTGTTATTGTTTTTATTATTGTTTTTGTTGTTATAGTTGTTATTGTTGTTATTATTGTTGTTGTTGTTATAGTTGTTATTGTTGTTATTATTGTTGTTGTTATTGGAGTTGTTATTTTTGTTTGTTGTTCTGCTACGACTGAGAAAAGATCTGAGGGAAAATATAATCCTTTCTCATGCTAGTAAGGTTGTCAAGAAAAAAAACTACACACACACACACACACACACACACATACATACATACATACATACATACATACACACACACACATATATACATACACATACATACATATAAATGTATATGTATGTAAACATGATGAGTGTGCGCATATGTACACCAAGGCATTTATATATACCTATATAGATATATATGTACGTATATATATACAACTTCAAATACACGCGTACACATACACATTCTTACGTACACATATATATATATGTATGTATGTTAAAATGTTGAGTGTGCGCATATGTACATCAATGCATTTATATATACTTATATAGATATATATGTACGTATATATATATATATATATATATATATATATATATTTATATATATATATATATATATATATATATACGTACATACACACACATACACACATACACATTCTTACTTACACACATATATATATGTATGTAAAAATGATGAGTGCGCGCATATGTACACCAATGCATTTATATATACCGATATAGATATATATGTACGTATGTATATATATACATATACATCTCCAAATAGACACACACACATACACCACATATAAATATATTTATACATACATGAGTGTGTGTGTAGATATATATATTTTTTTTTTTTCAATGAAAGGTGTAAAGTTAACTATGCTGTGTAGCTAACCGTACAATTATGTATGTGTGATTGTACGTGTGATTGTATGTGTACAATTATGTATATGTGATTTACCTGTTGTAATGTTGTGTGCGTGTGTGGGGGGGGGGGGGGGGGGGCGTGTGTGTAGCTGTTGTCTTTTGTTTTGTTTTTTTGTTCTTTTTGTGTTGTGTGAGACCGGGAGTGAAAAGTCAATGCTCTGAACCAGATATATAGTGAAACACACACACACATATACATACAAACACACACACACACATACGCATACATACACATACACACAAAGACGACTACACACACACACACATACACACGCGCACACACACACTTACACACACACATTTGAATAGAGGAAAAAATATATATACATACACACAAAGAGGACTACACACATACCATATACACACACTTTTTCACTAGAGAAAGAAACATACACACACACATACACACACATACACACACACACATATATACACACACATACACACACACACACATACACATACACACACACACACACACATATATATATATACACACATACACATTCTCACTAGAGAAAGAAACACATACATACACACAAAGAGGACTACACACACACACACATACACATATATACAAAGAGGAACGCGCGCACACATACACATTCAGCAGATATATAGAAAAACGCACACACATACACAAGGACGAACGCACGCACACACATACACACACACATTCACCAGATATATAGAGAAACACACACATACACACAAAAATAGACGTACGCACACATATTCACCATATATATATAGAGAGAGAGAAAGAAACACACATATACGTTCAAAGATGAACGCATGCACGCACACATTCACCATATATATTGAGAACACACACACATACACATTTTCACTAGAGAAAGAAACTCATACACACACACACATACACATTCTCACTAGAGAAAGAAACTCATACACACACACATACATCACACACACACACACATACACACAGACACACACATAGACCACACACACATACACATTCTCACTAGAGAAAGAATCTCACACACACACACACACATACACACAGACACACACACATAGACCACACACACATACACATTCTCACTAGAGAAAAAAACTCATACACATACACATACACCACACACACACACATACACACAGACACACACATAGACCACACACACATACACATTCTCACTAGAGAAAGAATCTCACACACACACACACACACATACACACAGACACACACATAGACCATACACACACATACACATTCTCACTAGAGAAAGAAACTAGAGAAAAAAACTCATACACATACACATACACCACACACACACACATACACACAGACACACACATAGACCACACACACATACACATTCTCACTAGAGAAAGAAACTCATACACACACACATACACCACACACATACACCACACACATATACACATTCTCACTAGAGAAAGAAACTCATACAAACACACACAACACACACATACACATTCTCACTAGAGAAAGAAACGCATACATACACACAAGAAGAACATGCACACACACAAAGACGCACACACTGATAAACATCTACACTACACACACACTGACACACAAAGACACACACACTGACACACTACTAAACAACTACACACATACACTCTGACACACAAAAACACACACTGACACACTACTAAACAACTACACACACACTCACACACTGACACACTACTAAACAACTAAACTACACACACACTGACACACAAAGACACACTACTAAACAACTATACTACACACACACACTGACACACAAAGACACACACACTGACACACTACTAAACAACTACACACACACACATGCAACAAGTGAACCTATTCTCTCATTCACATACACCACTCTTCTCCTCCCACTACAACTATTACTACTTTATTTCATTCACACGAATTTCCTCCCCTCTCACTCTCTCTCTCTTTCACTTACTTCCTCCCTCTTCTACAAAGCCCTAACCTTGCTTACTCCCTCCTCTCTCTATATATATATATCTCCCTCTTCTAACTAAGCCCCTATCTTGCTTACACCCTCGTTTCTCTTTTTTTCTCTCTCGTCTCTCTTTCTTTTTCCCTCTTCTCTCTCTTACTCTATCTATCTCTATCTCACATTACTTCCCCTCTTCTACTAAACCCTAACCTTACTCTCTCTCTCTCTCTCTCTCTCTCTCTCTCTCTCGCTCTCTCTCTCTCTCACCCTTACTTCTCCCTCCTCTTCTAAACCCTAACCTTGCTTACTCTATTTCTCTCTCTCTCTCTCTCTCCCTCTCTCATTATATATATATCACCCTCTTTAATCTCCCATTATACACAGTTCTATTACCAGCTACCTGTTCCGCTTTACTGCTATTTACCCCCCCCCTTTTCTCTCCTATACAACATACTCTCGTTCTCTCTCTCTCTCTATTTAGTCTTTCTTTCTCTTTGGTCTTTCACCCTTTTTTTAATCTCTCTCTCTCTCTCTATCTATCTATCTATCTCCCTCTTTGTAGCCTCCTTCTCTCATCTCTTTTCCTATCTTACCTTTCTATCTAGCCTCTTTTTCCTTCTCTCGCTCTCTCTCCCTCTTTCATTCTAGCATTTCTCTCCCTCTCTCTCCTCTTTCACTGTAACTCTCTCGTTCTAGTCTTTCTCTCGACTCCCTGTATTTAGCCTCTCTCTCTCTCTCTCTCTCTCTCTCTCTCTCTCTCTCTCTCAGCTTTATCTAGTTTCTCACTCTCTATCTATCTATCTTCACTCTCTATATATACATCTCTCTATCTATCTAATCTTACTCTGTGTTCCTTTTTCCATATTAGTTCTCTTACCCCTTCCCTTCCCTTCCCTCCTTGGTTGTCCCGAATCTTTCTCATTCATATTTTTTGCTTTGTATCATGCACACACACACACACACACACAGTAAGTTTCCCATTATTCTATTCACACATACTCAGGTAGACACACACACACACACACACACACATATATATATATATATATACATATGTATGTGTGTGAGTGTGTGTATGTGTGTAAATATATATATATTTATATATAACAAAGGAATTGTGGTAAGGAACCAGATGGACCATAACGCACCAGAGTTCTCAATACTTAGTAGAGTGGGAAATAGGAAAAAGTATGAGTCCAGAAATAGCCGTCGAAACGGCTTGAGCTCTGCTGTCGGGGTCATACTTTTTCCTATATACATATATATGGATGTGTGTGTGTGTAAGTGTGAGTGTGTGTAAATATATATAACTATATATATGCATATGTATATATATATATATATATATAATATATAT
>OZ024743.1:70750906-70776671 GCA_964016885.1 Eledone cirrhosa
ACACACACACACACACACACACACATATATATATACATACACATATACACACATACACACACACATACATACATACATACATGATAATGACTTCCCCTCGTGATCGAGTATGGCCATTGCACGATATCACATTTTTAATAATTATCAATTAAGCTATCGTGCAATGCCTGTGCGTGAAGATTTTTTCTAAAGTGAGAAAAGACTGTGCACTGAATCAATCCCACTCTCTGAGCGACAGTAGCTATAACCAGAAAAGAAGAAAAGATCAACATCATCGGTAACTTCTGAGCCGAAGGTTTTATGTCGGAGTTATCTCAGTTTCCTGAGTTGCCTTCTCCTAGAAGAATGCCCTGACAAAGGCTAGGGGTCCTTCACTCCCAGTGGTTTAACCGCACGATCGGGTATCCAGCCCGATTAATTCTATGCCCCCGCGCATATACATACACATCCACCCATGCATATACACATATACACACACATGAACATGTGTATATACATATGTACACACTTTTGGATGGCAGTTGACTCTTATGAGTTCTTCCGCCCTTTGTCAGGTTTTATTTTTTGTCCTGCAGGGTGTCCAAAATCACTCTCCCCACCAAGTAAACGTGGTGGGGTTGCCAGTTTAGTCACCGACGACCCGACCATGCGACAGGTTGTACTGGATTACATGTTACCAGTAGCACTCAAGAGTGACTCGACATACATACATACATACATACATACATACATACATACATACATACATACATACATACATACATACATACATACATACATACATACATACATACATACATAGTGGCCCAAACACTGTACAATGCAATCCGTAGAAAAGATAGCCCCGATAATAAGCATATTAAAAACTACTGCAATGTGGAAGACTTACATATACATAATATGAAAGAGTACTGGTGGAATGTTCCAGTAAAAACCCCAATAAAATGCAGGCTTAACAGACCAGATATTATGATATGGGACAGGGAGAAGAAGGTATGCATAGTAGTGGAAGTTAGCTGTCCAGTAGATGCCAATATTATATCAAAGATTATCGAAAAGGAGAATATTTATGCAGAACTGATGAGGAATCTGCAGATACTCCACACTGATTACACCTTCAGATTTATGCCTGTGATTGTTGGAGCACTAGGGTACGTTAGTAACTACCTCAATACAAATCTTGAGAAGCTGGGCTTCACAGAAACAGAAAGAACACAAGTTAGGAAATTACAAGTACAATCCATTAATGGAACAGTAAAAATATATAAAACATTCCAAAGATTTTGCATCTAATAACTGCATATACACATGTACAGATACTAAGCATATACACATGCACACATACAACGCAAAACATACACATCCACGCATACAATAACATCCATATCTACACATGCATGCATGCAGACATGCATACATATCTACCTAGTTGATGTTGTGTAAATTCCAATGAGAGAGTCTTGTAACTGTATTAGAAACCGACTCTCTCTCTATTGGCAAATATTTGTGAAATTATAAAACCAAAAGAACATAATACATACATACATACATGCATACATACATACATACATACATGCATGCATACATACATACATACATGCATACATACATACATACATACATACATACATACATACATACATACATGCATACATACATGCATACATGCATACATACATACATACATACATACATACATACATACATACATACAAGCATGCATACATACATACATACATACATACATACATACATACATACATACATACATACAGGCATACATGCATACATACATACATACATGCATACATGCATACATGCATACATACATACATACATACTTACATACATACATACATGCATACATACATACATACATGCATGCATACATACATACATACATACATACATACATACATACATACATACATACATACATGCATACATACATAGATACATACATACATACATGCATACAAACATACATACATACATACATACAAACATACATACATACATACATACATACATACATACATACATACATACATACATACATACATACATACATACATGATGGCTGCCCCCTCGTTATCGAGTATGGCCATTGCACGCGAAAAAATAAAAAAATAATAAAAAAATAAAAAAAATAATAAATAAATAAAAAAGAAAATAAATACATACATACATACAAACATACATACATACATAATATTTATGCTGTGCCAATTCTAACCTCAACATTTGGCCTGCTGAACTGGTCATTGCAAGAACTAAGTGAGATGGATGTTAGAACTCGCAAACTTCTCAGTGTTACTGGGAACTTTAACGTCAATGGTGATGTGGATAGGCTATACTTCTCACGCAAGGAAGGTGGCCGGGGTCTAAAATCAATATTAACAACATATGAGACCCGGATAGTAACACTGAAGCAACACCTTCAACAGAGGAAAAAGGTTGGCAACCATCTTGCCCAGGTTTATGAGCATGAAAAAAAAAATATCATTAGAATAGCGACTGATCTGGAGGAGAGATATGGAATAAAGCCTGATATAAATCTCTCACCCAGAGAAATCGGAAGATTCTATTCAATGTTCAAACAAGATAAAAAAATTGAGCAATTTACAGAAAAAGTTGTGCATGGATACTTGAGACGTAAAACACAGACCATAGAGGGGATAAACCACTCAAAAAGCCTGACATCACACCTTGAGGGATATCTCTATGCAATACAGGAACAAGAACTCCCTACCAAATATCTGCTGCATAAAAGAGGAGGGCCAGCAGCTGACAATAAATGTAGGCTATGTAAAACAAAGATCGAGGATGTAAGCCACATTGTTGCCAGCTGCGAAAGAATGTCATCTCGCTACTACCTCCCCATGAGACACGATGGGATAGCTAGAACCATCTGGAATGCACTTCGGAAAACAAAATTAACAACAAACGAGGAAGAATATATTGAGACAGATGGCACTAAGGAATACTGGTGGAACCTGAAAATAAAAACTGCCACCAAATTAAAGCACAACCGGCCTGATATTGTTGTTTGGGACCACACATTGAAAACGTGTTCTGTTGTGGAGATTAGCTGCCCACTTGATGTAAACGTTGTCAGAAAAATACAGGAGAAGGAGGACATCTACGGACCATTGATGAGGAGTTTACAAATCCAGTATCCATGATACACCTTTAGCTTCATACCCATCATTATTGGAGCTACGGGTTATATACCAACCCGCTTGGACCAAAGTATGACTGAACTTGGATTTGCGGACAAAAAGCGCAGCTCCCTAATTCATAGTCTACAAATGGCTGCGATTGCTGGCACCTTCAAAATTTGCAAAACATTCTTGCGATTCAAGGGATGACAATTTCTTTTCTTTTACAACCTTGCCACCAGGAAGGTGGCCGGTCAAAAAAAATATACTCGAAATTAAGAGAAAGAGATAACATACATACAAAAATACATACATACATACATACATACATACATACATACATACATACATACATACATACATACATACATGGTGGCTGCCAACTCGTTTTCGAGTACGGCCACTACTTTATATCCATCTAGGAGAACCCCTGCCGATGCGCTGAACGAGTGTGACTTTTTAGTCCAGCCAGCGACTTGAAAACTCTGGTACAAACACTACACTTGTGACAATTATTGACACATAGTGCTGGGCCCATGGTACCATGTGACGACAAGTGCAGAGAGATCTCCAGATATAAAGCAATGCCTGTGCCGTGAAGCTTTTATAGTGAGCAAAGGCACTGCACAAAGCCAGTCCCACTCTCTTAACCAAGATGATATTTACCAAAAAGAAGAACATGTCAACATCATTGGATACCATCAGAGTTGCAGGTGTTATATCAGAGTTTTTCTTCCCCTAGAATTCTGCCTTGACAAAGGCTAAGGAGTCATCTCTCCCGGTGATTTGATGGCCATTGACTCGTAAGAGCTCCTTTGCCCTTTGACAGGTTTTGTTTTTAGTCCTGCAGGATGTCCAAAGTCACCCTCCTCACCGAGAAACCTTGGTGGGGTTGCCAGTTTAGTCGCCAACGACCCGACCATGAGACAGGTTGTACATATATATATACATATATACATACATATATACACATACATATATATACATACATATATATATATATATACATACATACATACATACATACATACATATATATACATATATATATATATACATACATACATATATACATACATATATATATACATACATATATATATACATATATACATATATATACATACACACATACATATATATACATACACATACATATACATACATACACACATACATATACACGCATACATACATATATATACATACATATACATATGGTGGGTGCCAACTCGTTTTCGAGTACGGCCACTACTTTATATCCATGTAGGAGAACCCCTACCGATGCGCTGAACAAGTGTGACTTTTTAGTCCAGCCAGCGACTTGAAAACTCTGGTACAAACACTACACTTGTGACAATTATTGACACATAGTGCTGGGCCCATGGTACCATGTGATGACAAGTGCAGAGAGATCTCCATATATAAAGCAATGCCTGTGCCGTGAAGCTTTTATAGTGGGCAAAGGCACTGCACAAAGCCAGTCCCACTCTCTTAACCAAGATGATATTTACCAAAAAGAAGAACAAGTCAACATCATTGGATACCATCAGGGTTGCAGGCGTTATATCAGAGTTTTCCTTCTCCTAGAATTCTGCCTTGACAAAGGCTAAGGGGTCATCTCTCCCGGTGATTTTGGATGGCCATTGACTCTTAAGAGCTCCTTTGCCCTTTGACAGGTTTTGTTTTTAGTCCTGCAGGATGTCCAAAGTCACCCTCCTCACCAAGAAACCTTGGTCGGGTTGCCAGTTTAGTTGCCAACGACCCGACCATGAGACAGGTTGTACTGGGATACATGTTACCAGTAGCACCAACTGGTGACCTGACACATACATATACATACATACATACATACATACATACATACATACATACATACATACATACATACATACATACATACATACATACATACCCTGCGATAGCTGGCACCTTCAAAATATGCAAAACATTCTTGCGATTCAAGGGATGACAATTTCTTTTCTTTTACAACCTTGCCACCAGGAAGGTGGCCGGTCAAAAAAATATACTCGAAATTAAGAGAAAGAGAAAACATACATACATACATACATACATGATGGCAGCAACTCGATTTCGAGTAATGCCCTCACTTGATACTTAAGCATGAGCATCACAGACTTGGGTTTTTTTAGTCCTGCAAGGGGTTTGCCTATGGCTATATCAAGCAATGCCTGGTCTTGAAGCTTTTTAAGTGAGGAAAGGCTTTATAAGGAGTCAATCCCATTCTCTGAACATTGAATGCATTTTCCCTAAAAGAAGAACTGGTCAACATCATTGGTTTCAACCGAATCCAACTTCCATAATTTTCGGCGAAATCAGGGAAGTACGTGGCTCTGATGAACGCCAACAAGCGTGAAACAGACTGTCAGCTTCTCTCCCTACTTTCGCCGAAAAGAAGTAAGTGACATAGTCACTACTTTAAAACTGATAGCATATGGTCTTATAAATGTTTTTAATTAAACATACGGTATATTGCCAAATATACTATACATACATTTATATATATATATATATATATATATATATATATATATATATATATATATATATGCCACACTCTACTAACCCAAGTATTGAGTTGAGTACTCTGGTGCGTAATGGTCTAATAGGTTTTTACTGCATCCATTTTCATATATATATATATATAATATATAAGATCAAAAGATGGTTAAATGAGTTCCATGTATTTTATTATGCGCATTTCAAAAACAAATATCATCATGCAATAACATTTGTGTTTTCATCAGATAAAATAGGAGGACATGATATGAAGGTTAAAAAACACTTGTGGATAGTGCAGTTTTAAATCAACATATTTAAAGTAGTTTTAGATTGATGTGTGATATTGGGGGAAAAAAATTTTTGAGGGGGGAGGGTTGGAAAGGATGAAAAAGAGGAGGAGATGAGAGTAAAAAGTGGAGGGGGAGGAGTATAGTGAGGAAGGATGAGATAGGAGGAGAGATGGGTGATAGAGAGAGAGAGAGATAGCTTTTATAACTGAGAAAAATATATTGTTTTACATAGAGACGTTGAAAAAACCGTTGGAAGATAATGTATAAATTAAAAGAATTTGAAAATTAACGAAGAGAACAATAATGTAAAGTTAAGGTTTGTATATTGAAGGGTTTAATAATATGTGCGATGAAAAGAAATTGTTAATATGTATTAAGAATAATATTTAAGGGTTTAATAATATGTGCGATGGAAAGAAAATGTTAATATGTATTAAGAATAATATTTAAGGGTTTAATAATATGTGCGATGGAAAGAAAATGTTGATATGTATTATTAAAAAAACAGAAGTAATGTAAGTAAGGATATATTGTGAGATGAGCATGAATAAGTTAGATGAAAAGGAGAAAAAAATAATGAATAGAGGATGAATAATCTAACGTCAAAAAATGTTTATGTTTACGAAGGATTTTTTCAAGGTGATATGAAGTAAGAATATGGTGTATTGTGTGATAATTGTTTCTATGTTAGGCACAGTGAGAAAAGGTACAGATTAGGGGTTAGAAATTAGGAGTGATGTAGAATATAATAAATATAATAAATAACTTTGAAATAAGGTAGAAAGATGGGTATATTTTTAAAGAAGTATATATATATATATATGTGTGTGCCTTTGAGAAAAGGATTCTGAATTGATAAAGTTTATCATATTAGCTGTATACTTTATGGAAAGTTCTGTGGAATTTATGCAAACAGATAGAAAACAAGTCAGTGCGTCTATTTATTATAGAATCTAAATTAGAAATAATGGTAAATTTTTCATTTAGACAGAGATTGCAAGTTTTGGATAGAGAACTGTTCAAGTATGGAGAAGCAGAGGAAACCTTTTTCCAAGAGATGTTATATTTAATATTTTTGTCTTTCAAGGACCATATGAGTTCTGAGAGAGCCGTGTTGGTTCTTTTAAGTTTATATTTAAAAGACGAATGATGATTATAAAGACGAGCTTTAAAGGAGGAGGAAGTGGAGCCAAAATAGGTGAAGGAATTGGTGTCAGTTATAACTTTACATTCGTAAATTAAGTTTTTATCAAGACAATGGTTGTTGAGAGGACATTTATTTTTAGCAGGGCAATTGCAATTGCGATTAGAGAGATTATTAACGAGTGACCTAGTGTTATCTATAGAAGGAATTGGATTGGAGAAGTTATTGGCGTTAGGAATAATAGTTTCTTGATTTAGAATGGGATTAAGAACATTTAGCGAAGTTGTGTTTGACGTTGTATTTGGGTTTGCAGAAATTAGCCTAGGGTTTACAATGACGTCGGGAGTACTATTACTATTATTATGTTGGAAGGAAGAGATTTAGAATTTAGTATTTTATTGTTGTGTTTAGAGATAATGTTGGAAATTTTGGAGGATGTCGAATAGGAAAATTTTATAGTGTGTTTGTTAAATATTTTACTATATTTTACCGCACGTAAAACCATCCTTGAGTTCAACAATGAATATTGGACCAGAGCTGATACCTCTAACAACTTCGACATCACAATGGGAGCATCTGATTCATCCCAATTGACAGATTTAATTGGTATCCTTATTTTGAACTCTTTGAGTCGAAAAATTCCTCCACTTCGCGGTGGAATTTATCGTGACGATGGACTCTTTACTATCTTAAATTGCAACACAGTTAACCTTAATATTATTAAGAACAATATACGTAATCTCTTTAACCAACATAACCTAAAAATTGAATTTGATAACAACATCAAACTAGCTAATTTCTTGGATGTATCTCTTAATCTTGACACTGGCCTATATTACCCTTACCACAAAAACAATGAGAAACTAAATTATGTTAATTTTAAATCTAACCACCCTACCAATATTAAGAATGCCATAGTTAGTAATATTGGAAAAAGAATATCTAACCTATCTTCTAATAAAAACATCTTCGATGCTAACGCCAATTACCATAATAACGCGCTTTCTAAAGCCGGCTATCCTGATAAAATCAAATATAATAAAGAAACAAATTCTAGAAGATCTTACAGTAGAATAATTAATTATGATCATTCCAATAACTTTAATAAAAGACCTAGTTACAAAAACATAATCTGGTATAATGCTCCTTTCTCCATCTCTATTAATAATAATATTCCTAAATTATTCTTTAGTGCCTTAAATAAATGCTTCCCTCCCTCACATATCTATAGTAAAATATTTAACAAACACACTATAAAATTTTCCTATTCGACATCCTCCAACATTTCCAACATTATCTCTAAACACAACAATAAAATACTAAATACTAAATCTCTTCCTTCCAACATAATAATAGTAATAGTACTCCCGACGTCATTGTAAACCCTAGGCTAATTTCTGCAAACCCAAATACAACGTCAAACACAACTTCGCTAAATATTCTTAATCCCATTCTAAATCAAGAAACTATTATTCCTATCGCCAATAACTTCTCCAATCCAATTCCTTCTATAGATAACACTAGGTCACTCGTTAATAATCTCTCTAATCGCAATTGCAATTGCCCTGCTAAAAATAAATGTCCTCTCAACAACCATTGTCTTGATAAAAACTTAATTTACGAATGTAAAGTTATAACTGACACCAATTCCTTCACCTATTTTGGCTTCACTTCCACCTCCTTTAAAGCTCGTCTTTATAATCATCATTCGTCTTTTAAATATAAACTTAAAAGAACCAACACGGCTCTCTCAGAACTCATATGGTCTTTGAAAGACAAAAATATTAAATATAACATCTCTTGGAAAAAGGTTTCCTCTGCTTCTCCATACTTGAACAGTTCTCTATACAAGACTTGCAATCTATGTCTAAATGAAAAATTTACCATTATTCCTAATTTAGATTCTATAACAAATAGACGCACTGACTTGTTTTCTATCTGCTTGCATAAATTCCACAGAACTTTCCATAAAGTATACAGCTAATATGATAAACTTTATCAATTCAGAATCCTTTTCTCAAAGGCACATATATATATATATATATATATATATATATATATATATATATACTTCTTTAAAAATATACCCATCTTTCTACCTTATTTCAAAGTTATTTATTATATTTATTATATTCTACATCACTTCTAATTTCTAACCCCTAATCTGTACCTTTTCTCACTGTGCCTAACATAGAAACAATTATTACACAATACACCATATTCTTACTTCATATCACCTTGAAAGAATCCTTCGTAAACATAAACATTTTTTGACGTTAGATTATTCATCCTCTATTCATTATTTTTTTCTCCTTTTCATCTAACTTATTCATGCTCATCTCACAATATATCTTTACTTAAATTACTTCTGTTTTTTTAATAATACATATCAACATTTTCTTTCCATCGCACATATTATTAAACCCTTAAATATTATTCTTAATACATATTAACATTTCTTTCCATCGCACATATTATTAAACCCTTAAATATTATTCTTAATACATATTAACAATTTCTTTTCATCGCACATATTATTAAACCCTTCAATATACAAACCTTAACTTTACATTATTGTTCTCTTCGTTAATTTTCAAATTCTTTTAATTTATACATTATCTTCCAACGGTTTGTTCAATCTCTCTATGTAAAACAACATATTTTTCTCGGTTATAAAAGCTATCTCTCTCTCTCTCTATCACCCATCTCTCTATCATCCTTCCTCACTATACTCCTCCCCCTCCACTTTTTACTCTCATCTCCTCCTCTTTTTCATCCTTTCCACCCCCCCCCCCCTCAAAAAAATTTTCCCCAATATCACACATCAATCTAAAACTACTTTTCATATGTTGATTTAAAACTGCACTATCCACAAGTGTTTTTTAACCTTCATATCATGTCCTCCTATTTTATCTGATGAAAACACAAATGTTATTGCATGATGATATTTGTTTTTGAAATGCGCATAATAAAATACATGGAACTCATTTAACCATCTTTTGATCTTATATATTATGTATACTCCAGTCCTACAAACTGTAGAGTGCTTCTTATCCGATATCTGCATTGCTTTATTGTACTACAATAAAACTCACCTCATACATTATATATATATATATATATATATATATATATATATATATAACACTTTGTACTGCACCCTTCGTTATTGTTTTTGTTTTCTGTTGTAACTATATATATATTTATATATATATATATATATATATATATATTTATATATAAGTTAATCCCGGGTTCAATCGGGGGTAACCACGGTAAGTAAGGTACTGTACTCAATACATAGCAGAGTATAAATATTTAATATATATTATATATATATATATATATATATATATATATATATATATATATATATATATATATATATATATATAGAGAGAGAGAGAGAGAGAGAGAGAGAGAGAGAGAGAGAGAGAGAGAGAGAGAGAGAGAGAGAGAATATAGAAAAGGCTTCTACAGGACTAGAACTGTTTCATTCGGGAGTAATTATCAGGAAAGCCCTGATGATTTCTCCCGAAAGAAACAGCTCTAGTCCTGTAAAAGCCTTTTCTATATTATATATATATATATATATATATATATATATATATATATATATATATATATATATATATATATATATATATATATATATATATATATAAATACAATATCGGAGAAAGCTTTTTAGCGATACTCCGGCCAAATTCCAACTCACTCAACAAACATTAGGAAATAAGTGATTATATTCCCAATTATGTGCTCGGGTGCTAACTAAAAGTATTGCGTGGAAAATTGGCTGTATTATTTCAAATGAGACATATCTAATATATATATATAATTTAATATACAAATGGCTTCTACAGAACTAGATCTGTTTCATTCGGGAGAAATCATCAGGGCATTCCTGATGATTTTTTTCGAATGAAACAGTTCTATTTCTGTAGGAACCATTTCTATATTAAATATGATTTTTGTACTCTACTAATGTATTGAGTACCTTACTTACTGTAGTTACCTCTTAGTGATATATATATATGTGTGTGTGTATGCGTGTGTGTGTGTATGCGTGTGTGTGTGTGTGTGTGTGTGTGTGTGTGTGTGTGTGTGTGTGTTAGTCTTTATATTTTTGTATTTCTCCTCCTTTCTCTCCTTTTGCTCAAATACTCTCTTCACGCATTCTGCTATCTTTCTTTTTTTCGTTTCTATCTATCTATCTATCGAGAGGCGGTTTTCCTTTGTGTGATAGCTATGGCGAAAGAGGCGAGGTTAAAAGGGCTGAGGTCAGACACCTTTCTCTCCGGCCAACAACTGATTCTTTTTTTCAAATACCAATTTGGAAGAAGAATCAGGATGGAGAGAGAGGTGCTGTACCCCAACAAGTTTTATGAAAGGTGGGTGAAAGTGGTGAGAATGGCCCGAGTGAATGGGCCTTCTCTCTATATCAGCCTGTAGGTTGAGGAAAAAAAGGAAGAGAGGAAAGGGGTATAAACTCTTCGTACTCCTGGAGATGAGGGTTGCACATTTCTTCGGGGGTATGTGTTACCCATATGAAATGCCCCCCCTATTGGGGAAAATCGATTAATTTTTAAATTGCATTTGTGATAGTATTTTACACGTTTTTATTGTATGTAAACTTCCCCCTTTGTATTTGTCCCCTTCTTTTGTGCCCCTGCGGATAATAAAGAAACATATCTATCTATCTATCACCCCCGCCGTCACGTCTCGTAACGTCCCATTTTTTAACGCCCTTGTGGTAAATAAAGAAAGATATCTATATATGTATCTATCTATCACTCTCTGTTTATTATTTACCCTACATTTCTCTCTCTCTCTCTCTCCCTCTCTCTCATTTTTTTTCCTTCCCCCTTTATTGCACTCTCTTTCGCTCTCTATTTTTTTTACTGTTCATTTCCTTCTCCTTCTCCGTCTCCTTCTTCTCCGTTTCTGTTTTTTCTTCTTTCATGTAACTCCAAATCACGAATGGAGAGAGAAGGGAGAGAGAAAGGAACGTGGAGTAGTCTTATATCTTTCCGCTCTTAATAAACAATGCGCCTGTTCACTTCTTTAACCGATACCGGGTACAACAAACAGCATGTATTCCGTATACAGTTTATTTTGAAATAAAATGGAGAAACTATGTCAGAAAGTGGATAAAACAAGTCTGAAACTTCAAAAGCTTTCCATTACACCCGGTTTTACTTTGCTGCAAAGTTACTATGAGTAAATTCTGTTTGATCGTTCTGCAATAGCAGCGGCTTCATTTCTATTGCGGAGGTAAGAAAGGGGCTCGCTGTATGGTACCGCATTTTATTAATTTCTTTTAGGAATTTTTATTTAGAAATTTTATTTTTTGTTTATTTGTTGTTGTTTTTTCTCGTTATTTAATTATTATTTTTTCTCTATCTCTTTTCAAAAAGAAATAGAGAGCTAAAATATAGATAGATAGATTGATTGACATAGATATATATATATATATAGATAGATAGATAGATAAATAAATAAATAGATATATTTCCTTATTTGCCACAAGGGCGCGCAAGAAAAGGAGACAATACAAGGACATATGCCGGGGATTTTACATACAATCGTGTAAAAAAAAAATTTTAACAAACAAATTCTACAATCGAAACCCCCAATAGGGGGGAGACGTTACAAATGAATAGATAGAGAGATAGAGAGAGGGAGAGAGAGAGAGAGCGAGAGAGAGAGAGAGAGAGAGAGAGAGAGAGAGAGAGCGAGAGAGAGAGAGAAAAAAAATAAATAGGCCATGAACAACACCAGCTCAGAAGAAACAAAAAGTTGATAAGACGGCTTCATATTACGTTTGCTCGAACAGGGCTGACCTTCGACTAAACAGCAACAGCACCAACATCACAGTTAGATCTGTTACTCTTCTCTCTCTCTTTCTCTCTCTCTCCCTCTCACCCTCTCTCTGTATATATATATATATATATATATATATATATATATATATATATATATAGGGTGTGTGTGTGTGTCTGAGTGCGTCTGCAAGCATCACAACAGGATATGGTAATACATGACCAGCGACATATCCTCATGATTGCATAACTACACCTACGATTGCATAAGCATGCAACAGAAGTATATATCATGCAATAAAGCAATTATGGTGAAGTAACTACTCTTAATTTGATATATATAAGACAATGACACTGGATCGAGACCTTTGGCGCCTTGCAGTTGTACAGAAGACCCGACTACTATTGCATACAAAACTACAGTCAGTAGGTACCTCTTAACCCAATGTACACCCCACCACCACATCCTCCTTCTCCCGTTCCGTCCACTGTGTCGATGACACAACAGTCCACACTGTAAGGTGGCCGTGTAGGAGACACGGTGAAAAGGCTCCCACTCCACACTGTAAAAAAAAGGTGTAAAAAAAAAGCCTGCCAGAGACGCTTCCGTGCGAGCGAGATATGGTCTCCCGACCATTCCCGCATCAGATGGAACAAAACTGTCTAACCCATGCTAGCGTGGAAGATGGATGTTAATCAATGATGATGATGATGATGATATATATATATACTCACAGAGAGAGAGAGAGAGAGAGAGAGATTTTAAATTTGATGTCTGAAGATAGTCTTTTTCAATATAAGGCTAGCCATTAAATCTGCAGTAACATTATAAACTTTCGACGGTACGATTCATAAATCTGTGTGCACCAGCCGCGATTACTCAATGACTGGCGATTGTAAATGTATCTCAACAAAATTTCGTTGATAAAAAACCAAGAATCGTTAAGTAAGGAAACAATATCAGAGGCTGTGCACTAAACTGTAGTAAGGTCACCTGTGGTTTATTTACATCTATTTTACAAATAAAAACACAACGAACCATAGCTATAATTATTTAATGTGATGAAGATTACTAGAAACGACACAAAGATTTCTTTTTTCCATAATGATCAATAGGTTGTTTAGTAAAATCAGTTGAAAAGCTTTTTATAATAGAATCAGCAATGCATTTGTATGGAACAGTCACTGCAATAGTACTTTAAAAAGTAAAACAAAATGTAGACATTTTTATTTTACAAAAAATAAATACTTGTTTTATTTAGATACAAATTCCAAAGCCACCTTGTTTTTATTGCAAATTCCTCTAATATATATTTATGTCATTTTTTTGTCGTTCTCAATAGACGAATATTTGTTTTTTTTTATGGAAACATTGGCTTGATAAACAACAGTCCTTGCGTCATTGTTCGATTAAAGAATAATTGATTTCAGTCAAAGTTGCAGGGATAGTAAGGAAAAGTTGAATTAGTCTCACAGTTGCAGATATAACAGACGAGATCATAAAGCATGGCTTGGAAGCTGCGAGCTTCCCGTTCCAGCTCGAGCCGGTGGGCTTGACCGAGGGGACGGTAAAAGGCTAGAGGGTATGACCATCTTCCCGTTCCGCGGTGGTAAACCAGTCATCTGGGATGTGACATGCAGCGACAATTTCTCCAGTGGCAACCTGGTGCAGTCTGCGACTTATCCAGACTCTGCTGCACTTCGGGCCGAGGAGAATACATTCTACAAGTATCGATCACTCTCCGACAGGTTTGCGGTTGAACCCGTAGCAGTGGAGACTTCTCGTGTCCTTGGCTCTAGGAGCACCTCCCTACTCACCACCATCGACACAGAGTTGGCTACCAGCCTCGTGAGCTGGAATGGCTCTTCCAACACGTCTTCCTCACCATCCTCCGGGGAAACACCGTCTCTATTCTGTCCGCCGGGGCCGTGGGAGGGCTAGTGTGTGGGCTCCCGTTTGCTTATAATATTCCGATATGGTGAGACCGAGAGAGACAAGGGCAGTGAGTGAAAGTATTTTATTACATCTTGTTTGGTGTATGGCCATGGAAATATTTACAGACAAGAAACCCAGTTTATGGTGTAACGATAAAGTGGTAGTATTACTTGATTTAAACTGTTTAACGACATTCTACCGATACATATATTTCAGCTCATTTACCAAGGATTTTGTGCTACAAAACTTTCTAGGAAAGGCATGGACAAACACTTTCAAACTTCTTCACCTCAAATAATTCGAAATATTAAAACATTCCTCAATGTGAACAAATCGCTTCTTCAGTCATGAATATCTCATCATTTTATGTGTATATATGGCTACATTATCTAATACAGAAGTATAAGGTGGTGGATTAGCAGTATCGGTAGAGGGCCGGACGCCATGTTTTGCAGCATAGAGTTACGTCCCTTTACGATCTGAGTTCAAATCCCGCCGAAGTTAACTTTGCCTTTCATCATTAAGGGGTCGATAAAATAAAGCACCAGTAATGCACAGGGATAATTACTGGCCTTGTGCCAAAAATAGAGACAATTATCTAATACAGTAGTTGCGAAACTTATTTTGTTTCATATCTCTTGCCTGATTTTACGGGGCTATCTTTTATGAACAACCCCCATCACTCTAATTTTATAAGGCATGAAATGAGACAATCTTTTTTTTATAAGAAAGAATTTGTTCGTATGAAAAATGATAGTTTAATTTTATTTTATTTTATTAAAATACACCCTATCTCGCAATACTCCAGAATCTCTTCGCGTAACCCATTCAGGAAAATATTGATCTCATATGTCCTGCACTTGAGGATGGGAGTACTAAAGAGATTTGACTCTTTTTTAAACATGTAGAGCATTCGTTGCTCGACAAGCTGAATATCGTAAACTGATGAAGTATTAGCCGCTTTCTGATAAGTTTGTTATTGAAACTGCAATGGTGAAAACAGGGCCGGATTTAATGGAGTGGGTTGGGGTGCAAAAGGCGCACTGTCCCGGGCCCTGTGTTGGAGCGGGGAGCTGGTTATTTTTAGTTCTAGGATGGTTAAATGTTTTAATTTAATACCTGTATATATAACTTTTCAACTCCAATTACTTGCACCCAGCTGACTTTGATATTTAAAATTGGGGGTTTGCTGTGTATTCTAATTTATTTTGTGTATGAGGGGCAAAACAATCTTGAAGTGCCTAGGGTCCCCAAAGGTCTAAATTCGGCCCTAGGTGGAGACATCCTGCGTTCTTGTTCCCTGGACCAACTCTATACTCACTACTATCGAGGCGGATTTGTCCACCCGTAGGAGTTAACCCCATGAGTTGTTGGAATAGTTATTTCAACGCGTTTCCCTCGTCATCTTCCCAGCAAATGTTTTCTCCATGCTATCCGCTACAATCACGAGGTGGCTTACGCCTAGGGTTCTGCAAACCAGAGAGCGTCCTTCCTCCCACACGATCCGAGCCCGTATCACTGGGGTAGGTAGCGATGTTTAAATATTCTTTCTAACATTTAAACAATACATCATCTTCGTTTATCTTTAAACATATAAAGCAAAGCATGATATTTACAACAAAAGCAATGTTTGTGATATTTTGCTGTCTTTTGAGAAATCTTGTATCTAATATTAGTAGTAAAAGGTATTTTTATTGAAGCGGATATTTTACTATGACATGCAACCACATAGCATAGCCTTGGGAACAAGTTGTTATAGTAACTGATTTGCATTGATTGTTCTTGCGTTTTATTGGCTCCGGGGGTTGTAAGCCTTACAGATACATACATACATACATACATACATACATACATACATACATACATACATACATACATACATACATACATACATACATACATACACACTCACACATACATACACACACTCATACATACATACACACACTCATACATACATACACACATACATACATACATAGATACATACGTACGTATGTGTATATATATATATATATATATATATATAGATATATATATACATACAAACATACATACATACATACATACATACATACATATTCTGTAAAACTCACACACACACACGTATACGCATATAACATAAATACATACATACATGCATAAATAGATAGGTTATAAAACTCAGTCACACATATATAGACATACGTAAATTGTAAAACTCAGAACACATACATATATACATTGGTTTTAAAACTCGCGTAGATACAATCACAGGTTGTAAAATTCACAGACACACACACATACATACATAAATACATACACACATACATACATACATACATACATACATACATACATACATACATACATACATACATACATACATACATTGTAAAATCTCACACACACATACATACATACATACATCATACATGGTGGCTGCCAACTCGTTTTCGAGTACGGCCACTACTTTATATCCATGTAGGAGAACCCCTACCGATGCGCTGAACGAGTGTGACTTTTTAGTCCAGCCAGCGACTTGAAAACTCTGGTACAAACACTACACTTGTGACAATTATTGACACATAGTGCTGGGCCCATGGTACCATGTGATGACAAGTGCAGAGAGGTCTCCAGATATAAAGCAATGCCTGTGCCGTGAAGCTTTTATAGTGAGCAAAGGCACTGCACAAAGCCAGTCCCACTCTCTTAACCAATATGATATTTACCAAAAAGAAGAACAAGTCAACATCATTGGATACCATCAGGACACATAATACATACATACATACATACATTCATATATATATATACATACATTGTGAAAATTCACACAAACATACATACATTCTTACATAGGTTGTAAAACTCACACATACATATAAACATACAATGATTGTAAAACTCAGACACACACACACACACACAGATAAACACATAATCTACACACAGAAACACAGATATATATACACACTCAGAGAAAAACAAACAGTATACATATATGTAGATAAACACACAGTAATCATAACACAAAGAAATAACAGATCTCAAACATATATAACCAAACTGATTTTTTTCACTGGCGGCAAATCATTCAGCTTGTTGGTTTTATCGGGCAAATATTTTCTGGCCCAAGAATTCGTGAGGAATAAAATCTGTTTATATAACATTTATAATGTTGAAACAAAGCAATATTTTATTTAGAAAATAACTGTTTCTACTTTTGGCACAAGGCCAGCAAATACCCAGTACATTACTGGTACTCTATTTTATCGACCGCGTAAGGATGAAAGGCAAAGTGAACCTCGGCGGGATTTTAACTCAGACCGTAAAGGGACGTAACTATGCTGGAAAGCATGGCGTCCGACTTTCTACCGATACTGGCATAACATCGGTGAATTAATATTACCTGGCTGAAAAACCGTGAGAATGAACTCAACGCAGTACACTCTACACGTGAACGGAGTTCCACTGAAACAGGTGAAGTTCAAGTATCTCGGGGTTGTGTTCACGAGTGATGGAAGACAGGTGGATGAATGAAGTGCAAGAATTGCAGGAGCTGGTGCAGTACTGCGCCAACTTCGACATTCGGTAATTAGAGGAAGAGAGGTAGGTGTAAAAGCCGAACTCGATATCTTCAATTCGGTATTTGTTTCAACCCTTACCAATGGCAATAACCGAAAGAATACGATCGCGTATATAGAAGCGGAGATCATAGAATCACTCCAGGTAGAGTCGCTACTTCTCTGAATTAAAGGTCACAGCTCTGCTACTGTGGACATGTGGCTAGAATGTCTTAGGAAAGAATCGCTGAACAGATTTTACGGGTAAAACCAACCGGCAGGAGACCCAGGGGTAGAACCCCGAGCAAGATGGTTGGATAACATCCATGAGCTTGGCTGGTCTCGCTTGGGGACAGTTGCTTCAGACAGGACCCGCAGGGAGGAGTGTTTGAAGACTCTGCCCCCACAACCCTCCCAGGAATAAGTGGAAGAAGAAGAAGAAGAAGAAGAAGAAGAAGAAGAAGAAGAAGAAGAAGAAGAAGAAGAAGAAGAAGAAGAAGAAGAAGAAGAAGAAGAAGAAGAAGAAGAAGAAGAAGAAGAAGAAGATAACATATAACTTTGATACAAAACTATATTTTCTTTACATAACAGGGAATTAAAACCAAGTGAAATTGTTTTATACTTAATTATTAGATTAACGCTTGATATAGCAGGAAGAGGGTCGTAACGTTTCGGATGCTAGTCCTTCATCAGAAGAAAGAATGAGAAATAAGATAGATTGAGGAGACAGGCGGGTTGGAATTGGAAAAAATGTCTTTAGATAAAAATAACAGGTCCATTCATGTTGAAATAGTGATTTCCTTGTTTTTTTGCACGACTCACACACACCACGGATACACACACAAACACATACACACACACAAACGTACAAACTCACATACATTAGAAGCAATACAAAAATGTCACGAACATACACACACAGACACTCACTCACACGCACAAAAAAAATTCACTGTCACATACAGCGTGATCCTAATAAGTTTGTGTTTTTGCATCCCTGTTATTAGATTCTTTCTTCAACTATATATATATATGCGGTACCGAGACTGTGTCAGGGGCACCTTGGCTTGTGCTGGAATTTCAGCGATGAATGGAATAAAATGGCTGAGGAGCGTGTGAAGTGGAGACGTTTGATCAAGTCAGATACTGAACAGTTTGAAACTCGTCGAAGAGAACACCTAACACTGAAGAGGAAGATGAGGAAAAGAGACTGTTCTGAACTGCCTGCTATTGAACATCATCTGGTTTGCCAGCACTGTGGTCGAATCTGCCTCAGTAAAGCTGGTTTGATTAGACACGGAAAAAGTCATATCAGTAGACCTCGTGTAGATTATGATCTGAAAAGATGTAAGGAATGTGGCAAGGAATGTTCTAGCATGGGAGGTCTTAACAGACATATGAGAACACACAGCCAGAACAAAGCAATGGAAAGTCTCAGAAGAGCTTATAGTTGCCATGTATGTGCTAGAGGGTGCAAGTCTTTGGCTGGTTTAAAGAGCCACTTTCGTGGTTTACATTTTTGAGCATTTTATCGAGCGATGGCAATGCTCGAACACGAGTTTGCAGCCACCATATATATATATATGTGTGTTTGTGTGTGTGTGTGTGTGTGTGTGTGTGTGTGTGTGTGTGTGTGTGTACACTACAACAGGGCACTAACACTACAGCAGTTGTCATATCTTCTGCCAGGCTAAACAGTTCTCTCAAACTTACACTGTGTTCACTCATTTGTCAACCACATTACAGGGTGTTCTTGGTGTATTTTGTCATGGCACCAGCACTAAAGATGTTGTCAAATCCACTGCCAGACTAAACAAACCTACACTGTATCCATTCATTTGCCTACAGCAGGTAAAATAATGAACAGCAAAGTATTAAAAATGTCAAATGTTTCTGTGTAGATAGAAAAATATCTTCCTATGTTGACATTTCAACAATAATTATCTTATCTCAGCAGAGAAGTGTACAACACTTATGATTTCATGTATGTAGCAGAGAATTATAGAAACTATGTAACACAACAGCTGCAGTTTGATGACGTCCGTCACACCCATACCAATAATTAGTGCAGGCTGGTTCTTGATTTGCCAAGAAGGATGGAGTATCATTTTGAAGGATGTGAATGACTGTTATGCTTTCTTCTACGGTATGGTTCTGGTGAGTGGGGTTGAATATAAGTTTATGAAATGTGTTTAATTGATTTCAGTGATCGCATTCGATTGTTCTAGATTTATTCGCATTCATGTTAAGATCAGATGATGGTCATAGTTATGTTATGTATATGACATACCTTGATAATATGTAGGCTGTCTTCCCCATCGACAAGTCTCTGATATAATGGACGTTCTATAGAATCGGCTGTTATTTCAATTCCATGTGCTCTTGAATATCATTGGATTGTTCTAAATATATTCAAGTTCAAGTTTAGAGCAGTTGGCGGTCTTATGTTATGTAAATGTCATACCTTCATAATATGTGGACTGTCTTCTCCGTTGAAAAGTCTCTGATATAATTGTTTCTACTTTTGGCACAAGGCCAGCAATTATCCCAGTGTATTACTGGTACTTTATTTTATCGACCCCGTAAGGATGAAAGGCAAAGTTAACCTCGGCGGGATTTGAACTCAGATCATAAAGGGAGGTAACTCTATGCTTCAAAGCATAGCGTCCGACCCGCTACCGATACTGCCAAAATGGACGTCTGTAGGATCGGCCATAATTGCATTTGCATGTGTGGGTGAATAACTTTGGATTGTCCTAGAATTGTTCACGTTCAAGTTAAGGCGGTCTTAGTTACATAGATATAGCAACGCTATCTATGTCATAAGGTGGTGATCGCATTCGATTGTTCTAGATTTATTCGCATTCACGTTAAGATTAGATGACGGTCATAGTTATGTTATGTTATGGACGTCGGATAGAATGCTTCGCGGTATGCGTTGCAACTCCCCGAGTTCAAATCACACCAGGGTAAACTTTACCTTTCATCCTTTCGAGGTCGATAAAAACGTACCAGTCTAGTACTGGGGGTGGGTGGTGGGGGTCATTTCTTCCTCCACCACTACCACTACCACTACTACCACTACTACCATTACCACCATCACTAACACTACCACCATCACCACCACTACCATTACCACCATCACTAACACTACCACCCCCAATACCATCAGCACTACCACTACCACGAGCACTACCATCCCCATTACCACTACTACTACCACTACTACCACCACCACTACCATTACCACTACCACCACCACTAACACTACCACCCCCACTACCATCACCACTACCACTACCACGAACACTACCACCTCCAATACCATTATCACTACCACCCCTGGCTACAACACCACACCACTACCACTGGCTATAAGATGCAACACACCACAACACCACCACTGGCTATAACATGCAACACACCACAACACCACCACTGGCTATAACATACAACACACCACAACACCACCACTGACTATAACATACAACACACCACAACACCACCACTGACTATAACATACAACTCACCACAACAACACTGGCTATAACATACAACACACCACAACACCACCACTGGCTATAACATACAACACACCACAACACCACCACTGGCTATAACATACAACTCACCACAACAACACTGGCTATAACATACAACACACCACAACACCACCACTGGCTATAACATACAACACACCACAACACCACCACTGGCTATAACATACAACTCACCACAACAACACTGGCTATAACATACAACACACCACAACACCACCACTGGCTATAACATACAACACACCACAACAACACTGGCTATAACATACAACACACCACAACACCACCACTGGCTATAACATACAACTCACCACAACACCACCACTGGCTATAACATACAACACACCACAACACCACCACTGGCTATAACATACAACACACCACAACACCACCACTGGCTATAACATACAACACACCACAACACCACCACTGGCTATAACATACAACACACCACAACACCACCACTGGCTATAACATACAACTCACCACAACAACACTGGCTATAACATACAACACACCACAACACCACCACTGGCTATAACATACAACTCACCACAACAACACTGGCTATAACATACAACAGTAAGACGACCAACAGATCACACATTGGACCGGCTACAAAAGTAAACCAAAACACTAACTGGGTATAACAAGTTGACTCTGAACTCCCGAACACACAGACACAGAGATAGTGAGATAGAGTGGCAGATAGAGAGATACGGGGAGTGATAGGGAGAGGGTGATAGAGAGAGGGATATTGTGATACATAGAAAGACAGGAAGGAAGTGAGAGAGTGATATAAAGAAATAGATAGATAGATAGATAGATAGAGAGAGAGAGAGAGAGAGAGAGAGAGAAAGAGAGATAGGTAGATAAAGATAAAGAGATAGAGAGAGCGAGGTAAATAGATAGATAGAGAGATAGCGAGAGAGAGAGAGAGACTGAGAGAGATAAAGAGATAGATAGAGAGATAGAGAGAGAGAGAGTGATAAATATATATATATAGAGAGAGATAGATATAGATAGATAGAGATAGATAGAAGTAAGAAAGATAGAGAGATAAAAGATAGAGAGATAGAGAGATAGAGAGAGAGAGAAGAGATAAAGATAGAGAGAGAAGAGAGAAAGATAGAGAGAGTGAGTGTGAGGGTGGTTAAACAGACTTAAACGCACACACATACACACGGTGAATACAATACACACATATGCATACAAAGCAGTGAGTATAATACACACACATGCACACAGTGCAGTGACTACAATACATACACATGCATAGAAAGCAGTGACTACAATACGCACACACACACATATAGGGCAGTGACTACAATACACACACAGACAGAGACCAGTGGTTATTACACATACGCACACACACACACACTAACAGCCGTTAATTTTGAACAACACACTCGTTCACACATACACACACTCGTTCACACATACAATCACACTTTTTCTCACTCTTTCACTCACATATACAGAGTGAGATCGAGAGAGAAAGATATATATGTGTATATATGTGTGTATATATATATATATATATATATATATAGAGAGAGAGAGAGAGAGAGAGAGAGAGAGAGGAAGTGAGAGGGGGTGGCGGACACTGACTATGGCACTCACATATACTTTTTATCTCTCTCTTCCTTTACTGTACTGAGAGAGAGAGGGGGGTAGAAAGAGAGAGTGAGTGAGTGACAGAGAGACGGACACTGTCTCTCTCTCTCTCTCTCAATATACACGTTCTTTCTTTTCATTCACCTACACTCACACAAACAGACAAACACATGCGGACGTTAGCACATTTCCTTACTTATACACACATACACACGCCCGCACGCACTACCTCTCCTTGTCATTTTCCTTCACTCACTCACACACATTCACAGGCACACACACTACCTATTTTCGCCTTCACACACACAGGCCCACATTACATCTCCTCTCTCACACACACACAGGCCCACACGACTTCTCGTCGTCACTCCCTGCCTTCATACACACACATACACTACCTCTACCCGGCACTTCCCTCATCTACACACATTACCTCTTCCCAGCACTCTCTCCTTTACACACACACACACTCTCTCACACACATTCACACACACGAGAAAGACAAGGGAGAAAATAAGATAGAGAGATAGAGAGATAGAAAAGAGCGTGAGCGGGCACCGTCACTCAATAATTTCCCCCTCTGTCTCTCTCTCTCTCTCTGTCACACACACATATTAACTTTGCTACTCTTACCCCTTGTTCACTCAAACTCAACCGCCCCCCCATACACTGACGGAGAAGGCAGACACCATCACTCACATAGATTGAGCAGTTAGTTAGCCTATGATTCCTCCGCTTGTTCTTCTTACAGCCTCGCCGTACCACTCTCTTCTCTCACTCTATTACAGACACACAGGAGGAGCTTTTATGCAGGAGTTTAAAGAAAAACCAAGCATTGTTTGCTTCATGGAGTCTTACTTGGAAATTTAAAGGGATTTGTATACATACACACACAAATACAAATATATACATTTGTATATATATACACACACATACACATTTGTATATATATATATATATACACACTCATATATAGTGTGTATATATTTATATTCTGTATACATATATATATATATATAAATATATATATATATATAATATCTATTTTATTTGTACATATATATATATATATATATTATATATAGTTTGCCTGGCTTTCTATATAACTTGCTTTCATGGAATCAAATACAACTTAATGATCACCAAGGTAAGTTTTATTTAATAAACCTTTAGTTATAAAAATCCATGTGTAATTTAATTTTAAATTATATATATATCTCTATATATATATATCTATATATATATCTATGTCTGTGTGTGTGTAAGTATATATATATATGTGTGTGTATATATATATATATATGTGTGTGTGTGTGTGTGTATATATATATATGTGTGTATGTGTATATATATGTGTGTATGTGTATATATATGTGTGTGTATATATGTGTAGTGTGTATATATATATTTATATATGTGTGTGTGTGTGTGTATATATATATGTGTGTGTGTTTGTCAATATCAACATATATCGTCATGTATATTTAGAATGTTTGTATATAAAAAAAGGGTTTATATATGTATGTATGTATATAAAATATATATGTAAATATATATGTTGTATACATGATTATTAGTGTACCTTTTAGTTGCTATAAACTGTGCTATGTGTATATGTGAGTGTTATACATCATTGGGAGGGTGTTTGTATATATGTGTGTGTATGTAATCAAACATTGTTTATCCAGTTTATTACACGAGTACATGTGTGTGTGTGTGTGTGTTGATGACACACACACACACATATCTACACAGGCATGTATGCATATACACACTCATATACATCTACACATACGCATGCATGTATATACACACTCATACATCTACACATACGCATGCATACAGACACATATATACACATACATCTACACATACGCATGCAAACATACACATATATGTGTGATGTAGTGTCTCATTTTTTTTTTTTTTTGGTGTGTGCACACACATACATGTATATGTGCATGTATACATACATGTACATGTATACACACTATATACATGTATACACATACATAGTTTAAAGTGTTATTGTTATTCTGATAACTGAAGCTTAAGTTTATCTCGTATGCTTTGTGTACACACATACAGACATGAATACACACACATACACATATGCAGCCACATACATGTACACACACATTGCTGCGGCCATGCTTGAGCATTA
>OZ024743.1:70781871-70784371 GCA_964016885.1 Eledone cirrhosa
TGCAGTAGTTCTAAAGAAAATCTGACAGTCTCGAAAATAGGAGGAAGGAGACTACCGCCAAAAAACAATACATGCGCAGGACAATGAACTCTGAAAAGAATTCAATTATATATATATATAATTGGGAGGTTATATTCGTAGTAAGTATCCCGTTCTCGGCACTTCACCCGGGATGATAATCAGCAGGGTGAAAGGCGCGTCCTCCAGTATGGTTTGCTAATTTGTTGTGGAACTCTGTGTGTATATATATATATAATATATATATATATACACACACACACACACAGAGATATCCAAAATGGTTGACTAAATACGCACGCGTTTTTTTTGTTTTTTTTTCATATTCTACCGCTCCTTCTTTTTCTCACTCTTTATCT
This sequence comes from Eledone cirrhosa, assembly GCA_964016885.1. NCBI lineage: Eukaryota > Metazoa > Mollusca > Cephalopoda > Octopoda > Eledonidae > Eledone > Eledone cirrhosa. The sequence goes on from OZ024743.1 coordinate 70,782,249, forward strand.
TTCTATTTCATCTTCTATTTCTAACTCTATCTCTTGATGAAAGTATTTGAAACGTTGACACTTTTTTGGCTATTTCAATTGTTAAATTAATATATTTCTTCAATGTACTGAGTTGTTTACTTTCTTATTTCTGTTTACGCTTTTCACACACACACACACACACACACACACACACACACACACACACACACACACACACACACACACACATATATATATATATATATATATATATATATATATATATATATATATATATATATATATATATATATGTGTGTGTGTGTGTAAACGATATGTACGAGGATATATCAATTGAGAAAAAAAACTAGTATTGCTTGCATATATATAGACCAAATGATATGTAGATTTAATACACATTTTAAACCATACTCATAGGTGTTAGAATATTGATTAAACCATAAATTAACTTATACACACATACACAAAGGTTAAAGTTGAGAATTTCTATTATTAGTTTAACTGAACACTACACAACTGGCAGTTTCAAAACGAAAACATCTATATCATCAAGTGTATTTGAGAAAAATAAATGAATCTAGAAAAAACGGAAATTGTTGATACGAACTAGTTTCAACCTTCATTCTAAACTTTACACTGATGATAATACAGATAAGACAAATATTGCTTTTTATCAATACAGCACAAACTCTGACTAAATTCGAATATATATATATATATATATATATATATATATATATATATATTTGTATTAAGGTTGCTTAGATGCGTCCAAAGGCGGTATGCCGGTTGAGCACTCTATGCTCCTTCTGAGCAGAGTATGATAATATGGAAATCAAAGAATCAGTGATGCATCGGAACACAATTTATTACGTATTACAAATGTTTCGCTCGAGGTGCGATCTGTTTGTGGATCGAACCTGTCTTGCGAATCCAGAGTCAGGTTCGATTCACAAACAGATCGCACCTCGAGCTGTTCGCCGGAGAAACATATTTGTAATACGTTATAAATTGTGTTTCGATGCATATATATATTAATAATAGGTAGATAAAATTATCAAGGTATAGAGCAACTCAAGTCCGTAGAGTGAGTTTGAATATAATTATTAAGGTCAGATACTACAACGGCACCTTACCATGTACATACCTTTCGTTAGCCCTGATAACCAACTTATTCAACAGGTTGAACAAGTGTTATACAATAATTATATATATATATATATATATATATATATGGGAAGACGATCGACTTTCGTCAAATCGGACCGAGGGAACAATGTTGGTCTTTCCAATTGCTAATACTATCTATCGGTCGCAACTCCAGGTAGAAGGAACAACGTGAAATAAAGTGTCTTGCTCAAGGACATAACGCATCGCCTGGTCCAGGAATCGAACTCACAACCTTACGATTGCGAATCCAATTCTCTAACCACTCAGCCACACGCCTTCACAATATATATATATATATATATATATATATATATATAATTGTTTCTACTTTTGGCACAAGGTCAGCAATTATTTCAGTGTATTAGTGGTACTTTATTTTATCGACTCCATAAGGATGAAAGGCAAAGTTAACCTCGGCAGGATTTGAACTCAGTCTGTAAAGGGACGTAACTATGCTGGAAAGTATGACGTCCGACTCTCTCTCTCGCGGAGATTTTGCAACATGTTTCACTATCTGCATTTTTACTCTCATTCTTGTAGAAACACGTGTAAGATAAATAAAATTTCTTAACTTTTTTCATTTCATTATCAGTGGATTGGCAGTATCGGTAGAGGGTCAGACGCCATGCTTTGCAGCAAAGAGTTACGGCCCTTTATGGTCTGAGTTCAAATCCCGCCGAGGTTAACTTTGCTTTTCATCCTTACGGGGTCGATAAAATAAAGTAATACACTGAGATAATTGCTGGCCTTGTGCCAATATTAGAAACAATTATCATTATAACACAATTACACGCACGCACATGCACACACACACACACACACACACACACACACACACAGGTATATAGTGTGTGTGTGTTTTTTTTTATTTGTCTCACTATCCACGTTTCTCTTTATATATTGCAAGATAATACATGTTAATTTTCTTTGTTGTTGTTGATGATAATAATGAGTGACGGGTAGTGAGGGGA
>OZ024743.1:70791871-70814371 GCA_964016885.1 Eledone cirrhosa
TCTTTCATCCTTTCGGGGTCGATAAAATAAAGTACCAGTCACGCACTGAAGTCGGTTTAGTATATTTCCCCACATCATTTCAAATTGCTGTCCTTGTATCAAATGTAGAATCAATTCTTAAGAAGGTAGCAGTATTAACAGTGACGGGGTCTGGCTATTTAGTGTACTAACCTAGTTCTACAAGGAATAACCAATTAAAATAATTTCAACAGTTTGGCAATCTGACGAACCTAGTTTTTGACATTTCTTGCTATGACCGCACCAACAAAATTGCTAAGCCTGCATTTTTCATTACACAATCTACACAAGCTCTGACCAAATCATGCGACAGCTTATAACACCATACGGTTCCCTCCGCTGCAGTGGATATTTCCACAACGCTGTTGTGCAGTAAAGATATTTAAGGATTTATTCACTGATCGCAAGAAATTATTATATATTTAATTATCTACGCACGAAACTGTAAGTCATACAGCGTTTCTTGGTATATTTTATACTTAGCGGAGCCCATTTCCTCTTTAAATCTGAACACAGACGATTTCTTCAGGGTTGAAAAAGAGATATGGAGGAAGAATCAACCTTAGTACTGGTACTTTTTATCGCCCTCAAAAGGACGAAAGTCAATGATTACCTCGCCGCAATTTCAACTCTGAACACACACCATCTTTGACGTTCTAACGACTCTGCCAATTCGCCACCTATTATTTAGATTATATAATTCAGGCGAGGTTAGCTTTGCCTTTCATCCTTACAGACAGGGCCGTCTTAACAGCATTATAGCCCCCCCCCCCCCCCCGGGCAAAGCAGAGCACTGGGGCCCCTACCTACACAACCACTCACAGGAATAAAAATACAAATGGGCCCCCTATTCTCGTGGGGCCCCCGGGCAACTGCCCAGCGTGCCCTGCTTACAGGTTCGATAAAATAAAGTACCAGTAATCCACTGGGATCGATTTAGTCGATTTTCCTCTCCCCCAAAATTGTTGGTCTTGTGACTATAGTAGACACCATTATTTAAATTATACAAATGTGTATAAAACTGATTCTTTAAAGTTCAGTAATGCACCTAAACTGATGTTTGCGTCCAAGGAAGCTGCCCATTTGGCTTCAATTAGATGATAGCGCCGAGCCTGGATATTAGTAAGAAAGAGAATCAATACCCAATAATATAACGTTTATAATAGATTTGAAAAACCCTTGATAGCTCTAAACTTAGTAGTAACTGTTTATGATACATATTTTAAAATATTTCAAAGACATTGTAGATAAATTTCTTATAAAAGAGACATTTCAGAAAACTACGGGTAGATAGTCAATAGTTTGTCTCGTTAAATAACAGTGAAAATAAATATTTAAATAGACAAGCAATCTCCATTTTAAATATTCATAGTATTGCTTCAGAGTATGGAAACCAGTACTATGAATATTTAGATTAAATTGAGGTCATAAATATATATAAACCAACACACACGCACTCGCGCACGCACGCACACATACACACACACACACACATATACAGGCATATATAAATTCATAAATGCTTAATACACTCGTGCATACTCATACATACATACACACTTACATATATAAATTCGTACATACGTAATATATACCCATACGAACATACATAATGGGATCTTAGACTCTAGTCCAAGTAAAACCACTTTCTCATCGCAGATATCAGCCTGAATCTGACGTTAGACATTTCTGCCATTATAACCTATAGTTGGCAGTATCGGTAGAGGGTCGGACGCCATGCTTTGAAGCATAGAGTTGCGTCCCTTTATTATCTGAGTTCAAATCTCGCCGAGGTTAACTTTGCCTTTCATCCTTACGGGGTCGATAAAATAAAGTACCAGTAATGTACTGGGTAATTGCTGGCCTTGTGCCGGATGTAGAAACAATTATAACCTATAGTCATAACTACTGAGCTCCGATTTTGATTTTAATTTTTCTATAGCAAATGTAGCCTGGACTTTGAACAGTCACACTGCCAACAGGGGCTGCATCCCTGTGCATTCGAAGCCCAGTTGTACACGACCGAGAGTACACGTCTTCCCCTGGATAGGATGCCTGTCTTTCGCAGGTTAACTCCAGTTGTTACTGATAAAATTACAAGTCAGTCAATCATATTGGTGGCCTCCCCACAGCCCCGGCGGACAGAATAGAGAAAGCGTTTCCCCGGAGGACGGCAAGGAAGACGTGCTGAAAAAGCCACTCCAACTGGCGGGGCTCACACCTGCCGCTGGCATACGTACCATACATTAGAAGAATAGAGACTTGTTTAAAATCAGAAGAGTTGACTAGAGTTGTTACCTGTACACATGTTAAACTGAATTGACTGGTGTAACGGAAATTAAATGTTTCGCACAGAAACACAACGTACTATCGTATCAAGGAATCGAACCTATGATATTATGAACACAAGATCAACACCCTAACCACTAAGCCACGCCAGGAATGCAGCAACCAAGAATGCAATACACACACACACACACACACACACACACACACACATATACATACATATATATATATATATATATATATATAGAGAGAGAGAGAGAGAGAGAGAGAGAGAGAGAGAGAGAGAGATGAGATTCTACAGGACTAGAACTGTTTCATTCTTGAGAAATCATCCTGATGATTTCTAAAGAATGAAACAGTTCTAGTCCTGTAGAATCTCATCTATATTAAAACTTTTATACTCTGCTATGTATTGAGTACCTTAGTTACTGTGGTTACCTCCGATTCAACCCGGAATAACTTACAATATATATATATGATTAAAGGTTAAACAAGGTTCAATGAATAAAGTTTCACAATGGATTAGAAGCACTCCACAGTGAGGGTTTCTGGAGTTATTAATATTACTTCAAAATATTAATAAATATAGACATTCATGTGATCAAATATATTTTATTATACATATTTCAGAGGTACTGAGCTATTTAAACAGTACGTCCTCATCAGATAAAATAAGTTGATGCTTGACATACCTTGACTATGTTGATGGTTATAATTCAGTCATGGCAGTGAATTAGTTTTGTCATAACTAATTCACTGCCATGACTGAATTATAACCATCAACATAGTCAAGGTATGTCAAGCATCAACTTATTTTATCTGATGAGGACGTACTGTTTAAATAGCTCAGTACCTCTGAAATATGTATAATAAAATATATTTGATCACATGAATGTCTATATTTATTAATATTTTGAAGTAATATCATATATATATATATATATATATATATATATATATATATATATATATATATAAAGTGGTTTACTGTTGTGTAACCACTTCTACCTAACTCGTCCCATGGACTGAGTGCTCTACCATTACGGATATTACCTTCCAGTGTTCTACCACTATATATATATATATATATATATATATATATATATATATATATATATATTCACATAGAATGCAATTGTGTCTAAAGACCCAGTCTTCGGTTGACATATTTATTTAATGCAACATGGCTTAACTATAATTGTTCCTACTTTTGGCACAAGGCCAGCAATTATACCAGTGCATTACTGGTACTTTATTTTATCGACCCCGTAAAGGTGAAAGGCAAAGTTAACCTCGGCGGGATTTGAACTCAGACTATAAAGGGCCGTAACTCTTTGCTGCAAAGCATGGAGTCCGACCCTCTACCGATACTGCCAATCCACTGCCCTTAACTATAATGAAATGTAGACCCACTAAGGATTAGTCAGCGATATTTCCGGCAATATAGTACAAGTTAATCCAAAGACAAGGTTTTCGGTAACATAATTAGTTTTATGCTGCGAAACCTAACCAATACTCATCACTTCATCCCTCAACTCCCTAACTACTCCCATCTCCTGCTGTGCCTCCTCTATCTCTCTTTCACTCACACACCAACATACACACACATTCCCCGACACACACTCATACACACACCGACACACACACTCACCGACACACATACACACACCAACATACACACACACTCACCGACACACATACACACACACACACCGACACATATACACACACACACACACACACACACACACACACACACACACACACACACACACACACACACACATACACTCATGCTATTTCAATCACCCTCATGCACTTACTCTCTCTATTTCAGCCACTCATTCTCACTCTCCGTCTCTTTCATTCCCTTACTCTCCCGCCATCTCAGCCACTCATTCACAAACTCTCTCTCTCTCTCTTAACACTTACTCATTCACTTAATCACCTCTTCTTCCCCCTCTCCCGTCATCTCAGCACTCCCACTCTCTCCTCTTATTCCTCTCCTTCACTCACCTCTTCTCTCCCGTCACCCCCCCCCCCAGTCGCTCACCCCCCCCTCATTCCTTCACTCCCCCCCCCCTCTCCTGTCACGATGACTCACATCACCAATCAAGAAAGAAGAGACGTTACAGTTCACTTTAATATATATATATTGCAGCCCCTCCTACACTTTGATTGGTTGGCTTAAACGACAGACAGAGAGAAAGAGAGAGTGAGTATGTATGGGAGAGACAGAGAAAGGGAGTGTGAGGGAGGGAGAGCAGGGAGTAAGGGAGATATTCCATATTTATCTCTAGTAATTGTAGTTTTGGGACTTGTTGCTCTTCGTGTTTTTTACTCCAGTTCTTCACTACTACTATTGCTACTACTACTACTATTGTTACTGCTGCTGTTGTTGCTGTTGATTTTTGCTCTAGTTATTCACACTACTACTACTACTACTACTACTACTACTAACTATACTATTATTACCACCACCACTACTACTATTACTACCACCACCACTACTACTATTACTACCACCACCACTACTACTATTACTACCACCACCACTACCACTATTACTACTACTACTACTATTGCTACTACTACTACTAGCGCTGCTACTGCTACTACTACTATTTATGTTTTGTCACCAGCCTCTCGCCGTTTCTTAAATATCCTCTCTACTATTTATCCCCTCTCACTTTCTCCACTTAATCACAAACCTCACTTTTCTCTCTCTATCTATCTCTCCACACTTTCTCTCCCTCCTCTCTCTATCACTCCACTCTCTCCCTCCTCTCACTGTCTCTCTTTTCTCCCCCTCTTCTCACTGTCCTACCACTCTCTATACCTCACTTTTCTCTTCCTCCTCTCACTCTCCCTCCACTTTCTCTAACTCTTTTCTCTTATTATGTCTCACCACTCTCTCTCTCTTTACATCTCTCTATCACTCACCTTCCCTTTCTCACCCTCTCTTTCCTTTCCTCTCTGATTCTTCTCTCTCTCTCTCTCTTTCGTCTCTCTCTCTCTCTCTCTCTCTCTCTCTATCTATCTCTCTATCTCTCTATCTATCTCTCTCTCACTCGTCTCTCTCTATCTATCTCTCTCTCTCACCTATATCCATGACCCTGTACTTATACCACCGCCTCTCTTTTCTATATTGAAGTAGTAATGGTGGTAGTTGCAGCAGGGCTACAGTATGGCCAAATGGTTGACTTCACAATTATAAGTTGTACACGTGTCTTTGTAACGCTCAGTCACCCACCAGCAGGCTGCTCCGTTTATCACACAGCTGGAATATTTATCCATGAAACTGACAGAAGATCCATCGAGTGGTAGTAGTGGTGGTGGTGTTATTTGATTCATAGACATCGCTTCTAACTCCTTACAAACTTTCGGGGCCCAAATAATAAGCGGGAAGGAGGTGTCGGTAATTTTTCTCCGTTGATTTTTTTTTTTTTTTTTTTTTTTTTTTTTTTAAACCAGAATTAGTCGTTTAGTTTATATATTGAGACCCCCAACCCATCCTATTTATTTATAACAAATGGGATTTCTAGTAATGTACTTTTTTGTCATTCATAATGTATAAATTAAATTAAAATTAAATTTTGCCGGAGATTAGTAAACTTTAATAAGCGGGGATGGGGGTGGAATAATGAACCGGTGGAGGAGGTGGGCAATTATTCGAGACTCGCGATTACGAATAAATAACAAAAATGTGACGTTACAAAAGGCCTCCATTGGCTGGTTGAAATCACGTGATGAAACACTAATTCTGCCATTTTTGACCCACGGAACGGTAAGAAGAGATCCTGTAGGTTGTTTCCATTTAATGTAGGTGATATTGGAGCCATCAGATGAAACGTGATGGGAGAAGGGAGTTGAATTGTTCTTGCACTAAAAGTAGTGTTTATATTGGTTAAATCCGCTCTTAAAATCACTGCAGTGGAGAAATCTGGTGTCCTTGACCCTAGGACCACCTCCCTACTTATCACCACCGGCACGGCGAGCTGGAAACGTTCTTCCAATGCATCTCCCTCACCATCCGCCAGGAAACGCCTTCTCTATTCTGTCCGCCGGGGCGGCGTGCTGCCAGCACGTGGGCCCCCATTTGCTTATGATAGTGCAAGGTTGGGAAAGAGAGAGAGAGAGTCGGAAGAAGTGAGTGAGAAAAAGAGAACATAACGCACACACGCACTTGATAAGACATTCAAATTTAAAGAACATTAACTATCTGGCATGTATAGTTCCTCTAGATACCACTAGGGGGTGTGAAGGTGGGTCTATATGTTAAGGGAGTTGTTTGTTTGGAAAGTATCGTTTAATTTGGGACAAGGAATATCTCGCCTTGTCTATAGGTCGGTTTGAATCTATCAGTACAGTCTAGTTCTAACTACATCTAAATAAATGCCCTCTGTCTCTCTCTCTCTCTTGCCCTCTCTGTCTCTCTCTCTCTCTCTCTTGCTCTCTCTGTCTCTCTTGCCCTCTCTGTCTCTCCCTCTTGCTCTCTCTGTCTCTCTCTCCCTCCTGCTCTCTTTGTCTCTCTCTCTGTCTCTCTTTCTTGCCCTCTCTCTCTCTGTTGTCCTCTCTGTCTCTCTTTCTTGCCCTCTTTATCTGACTCTCTCTCTCATGCCCTCTTACTCTCTCTCCCTCTCTGTCTCTTTCTCTCTTGCCCTCTCTGTCTCTCTCCCTCTTACAATCTCTGTCTCTCCCCTTCTTACTTTCTCTCTTGCCCTCTCGCTCTCTCTCTCCCTCTTACTCTCTCTGTCTCTCTCCCACTTTCCCTCTCTGCCTCTCTCTCTTTCTCTCTCATACATACACACACACACATATATATATATACATACACACACACATACATACACACATGTGCAAAGCCGGCAAAAAAAATCACGGAAAAACAATACAATGGGATATATATGCCTGAGAATATGTGTGTGTGTATGTATGTATATATATATATATATATATGTCAGGTCACCAGTTGGTGCTACTGGTAACATGTATCCAAGTACAACCTGTCGGGTCGTTGGCGACTAAACTGGCAACCCCACCAAGGTTTCTTGGTGAGGAGGGTGACTTTGGACATCCTGCAGGACTAAAAACAAAACCTGTCAAAGGGCAAAGGAGCTCTTAAGAGTCAATGGCCATCCAAAATCACCGCGAGAGATGACCCCTTAGCCTTTGTCAAGGTAGAATTCTAGGAGAAGGAAAACTCTGATATAACACCTGCAACTCTGATGGTATCCAATGATGTTGACTTGTTCTTCTTTTTGGTAAATATCATCTTGGTTAAGAGAGTGGGACTGGCTTTGTGCAGTGCCTTTGCTCTCTATAAAAGCTTCACGGCAGAGGCATTGCTTTATATCTGGAGATCTCTCTGCACTTGTCGTCACATGGTACCATGGGCCCAGCACTGTCAATAATTGTCACAAGTGTAGTGTTTGTACCAGAGTTTTCAAGTCGCTGGCTGGACTAAAAAGTCAAACTCGTTCAGCGCATCGGTAGGGGTTCTCCTGCATGGATATAAAGTAGTGGCCGTACTCGAAAACGAGTTGGCAGCCACCATATATATATATATATATATATATATATATATATATATATATATATATATATATATATATATAAACAGAACCTGTGTATATGTGCACATCCACACCCATTTTTTTTTTGACTGGTGACAACAATAAATAAGGAAAACTTTATAATTTCTTATCTTGGCAACTTGACAGTAAGGATGTTCTTCGTTATTCCCAGAGCCATTTCTTTAGACAATGTTACAAAGACGGCATTTCTCAACTTAATTCCTTGATTAATTCTTGTCAAATCAGGTCAAATTCTGCAGACTTGGGAGACAATATCATTTATTTGTTGTTTTACTGTTTTCAGTCGTTAGATACCGGCCATGCTGGCGCCCCATCGTCTTAAAAGTATTTACTCGACCATTTTGTTTATCGATTTCTACCTGGCGAACCGCTAAGTTTCAAAATACTGGTTCAGTGATTAGATTGTGGCCATGCTGGGGCACCACCACCTTAAAAGTATTTAGTTCGACCACGGTGCTTATATTCTTTCTCAGCTCTGATACATATTTTATCGATTTCTGTTTCACAAACTGCTTAGTTACAAGGCATACACACACACACGCACACGCGCACGCACACATATACACATATACACGCACATATATACATACACACGCACACACACACTGTGTTTGTGTATTTCTTATGTAATACTGACCTTAGATTTGAATAAGTCATTCAATACATTACTGTTTTCAAACAAACACATGCCAGGGACAACAACAACAATAACAACAACATATGTAAGTGTGTGGTGTGTGTGGGGGGGGGGAATACTACAACAACAGTGGCATGTGTGTTGTTGTGGGAAGGCCACAATTAATACAACGGCAATAAGAACAACAACATATGTGATGTGGGAGGGATTCAACTAATAGAACAGTAGCAACAACAACAATAGCAACAGTAGCAATAAGAGCAACAACAACAACAGTAGCAATAAGAGCAACAACAACAGTAGCAATAAGAGCAACATATGTGATGGAGTGATGTGGGAGGGTTACAACAGCAACAGTAGCAACAACAACAGTAGCAATAAGAGCAACAACATGGAATGGTGTAGTGGAGAGGTGTTGTAATGGTGTAGTGTGGTGAGGTATTGTAATAGTATGGTGGAGGGGTGTTGTAATGGTATGGTGGAGGGGTGTTGTAATGGTATGGTGGAGGGGTGTTGTATTGGTGTGGTGGAGGGGTGTTGTATTGGTGTAGTGGAGGGGTGTTGTATTGGTGTAGTGTGGTGAAGGGGTGTTGTATTGGTGTAGTGTAGTGGAGGGGTGTTGTAATGGTGATATAACAACACATGTAAAGGTTTGTGGAGGTGTGTGGAGGGTTATAATAGTTGTGATACAACGACAATGTAAGAACAACACTAACACATGTAAGGTTGTGTGTGGAATGTGTGTGTGAGTGTGTGTTCTAGGAACGTGTGTGTGTGTGTGTTCTAGGAAATATGTATATGTATGTGTGTGTGGAAGATGTTTGTGTGTTGTGTGGAACATGTTTGTGAGGAAGGTGTGTATGGTTGTGGTTGAGTGTGTGTGTATGTGTATGGGGAACATGTATGTGTGTGTGAAGAGCATGTGTGTGTATGTGGAACGTGTGTGTGTGTGTGTGTGTGTGTGTGTGTGCATGAGGAACATGTGTGTATGTATGTGTTATTGTTGTGTATGTGATATAAAAGAAACAACGAGGTCTTTGATAATTACCAATATTTGTGTTATCATTATATATTACCACACCCTGTTTCTTTTTGAACTTGGCGGTGACACTGGTAGTGGTGGTGGTGGTACTGGTGGTAGTGGTGGTGGTTGTAGTGGTGGTAGTGATGGTTGTATTAGTGGTAGTAGTGATTGTGGTGGACTGGTGGTGATGGAGGTGGTGGTGTTAGCTATAGTGATAGTGGTGCTCTTAGCCGTATTGTTGGGAAGTGAGATTCTGTTCCTAGAGACGGTGGGGTGGGGTGATGGAGGCCAGTGCTGATAATGGCGAGGAATTAGTTAAGTATGTTTGATGTGGGGGTGGTAGTGGTGGAGGACTGTGATGGTGGAGTTGGGGTGGTATTATGGACGCTGATGATGTTGGTGGTGGTGAGAATGGCGATAGTGATGCTGGTGGTGGTGGTGTTGAGAATGGCGATAGTAATGCTGATGGTGGTGGTAGTGGTGTTGAGAATGGCGATAGTGATGATGATGATGGTGGTGGTGGTGTTGAGAATGGCGATAGTGATGATGATGGTGGTGGTGGTGTTGAGAATGGCGATAGTGATGCTGGTGGTGGTGGTGGTGAGAATGGCGATAGTGATGATGGTGGTGGTGGTGTTGAGAATGGCGATAGTAATGCTGGTGGTGGTGGTGAGAATGGCGATAGTGATGCTGGTGGTGGTGGTGGTGGTGGTGAGAATGGCGATAGTGATGATGATGATGGTGGTGGTGGTGTTGAGAACGGCGATAGTGATGATGGTGGTGGTGGTGTTGAGAATGGCGATAGTAATGCTGGTGGTGGTGGTGGTGGTGAGAATGGCGATAGTGATGATGGTGGTGGTGGTGTTGGTGAGAATGGCGATAGTGATGATGATGGTGGTGGTGTTGAGAACGGCGATAGTGATGATGGTGGTGGTGGTGTTGAGAATGACGATAGTAATGCTGGTGGTGGTGGTGGTGGTGAGAATGGCGATAGTGATGATGGTGGTGGTGGTGTTGGTGAGAATGGCGATAGTGATGATGATGATGGTGGTAGTGGTGTTGAGAATGGCGATAGTGATGATGATGGTGGTGGTGGTGTTGAGAATGGCGATAGTGATGATGATGGTGGTGGTGGTGTTGAGAATGGCGATAGTAATGCTGGTGGTGGTGGTGGTGTTGAGAATGGCGATAGTGATGATGATGGTGGTGGTGGTGTTGAGAATGGCGATAGTAATGCTGGTGGTGGTGGTGGTGTTGAGAATGGCGATAGTAATGCTGGTGGTGGTGGTGGTGTTGAGTGGCGATAGTGATGATGATGGTGGTGGTGGTGGTGGTGGTGTTGAGAATGGCGATAGTAATGCTGGTGGTGGTGATGGTGGTGAGAATGAAGATAAGAATGATGATCGTGATATTGTTGATAAGATAGAAATGGTGGTGGTGGTGATGGTGGTGATGGTGGGGGTAAAGATAACAGCTCTATAAGTGGAAATAGTGACTTGTTTGTTTATATCTTTTGTTTGATGGTGGTGGTCGTGGATGGAAGAGGGTGGTGTGGACGTCAGGAACAGTCACACAGCTTACATTGTGTCAGAGATACACCACAGTTGTTACACGTTTTACCGCCACGTGGCTTAGTGGTTAGGGTGTTAGACTCAGAATCATAAGATCACGGGTTCAGTTCCTGGACTGGGTGGTGCCTTGTACTCTGGAGCAAGACGTTTCATTTCACATTGCTCCTCGCTATTCATATGATAAAAAAAATATAGTACCATTAATACCAGCTTGGGATTAGTCCTGCAACGGATTGGCGTTCTGTTCATGATAGGAACTGGGACTCTGTCATTAACACACCCGAGAAACCTTCAATGTGATGCAACCTTGCAAGTCTAAAGTCTGTCACAAGCCAGAAGGCACGCCAGGCCGGTGCTTATCCAAGTTTCGTGGCGTGAAGCGACTGAGAGTACAAGACTTCCCCTGGACAAGACGCCAGTCCATCGCAAGGTAAAACAACCAGATATTTCTGGTACACATTTTCAGCTGAGTATACTGGAGCAACGTGAAATGAAATGTTTTGCACAAGACCACAACACACAACCCAGCCTAGGAATCGAACCCACGGCATTATGATCGTAGGTCCAACACCCTTACCACTAGGTCGTGCCTCTACTAACCTCGTACGTGGCGGGCTAAACCTGTATGGCTGTGAGCTGGTTAGAGGTGGTATTGAAGATGATGGTGATGATGATAAGAATGGTGAAGGCAGTTATGATGGAAGTGGTGATGGTGGTGATAAGAATGGTGAGGGAAGTGATGGAGGTAGTGGTGGTGGAGGCGATGGTGATGGTGATGGTAGCAGTGATGATAAAGGTGATGGTGAGGGTAGTGATGAAGGTAGTGGTGGTGGTGGTGGCGATGGTGGTGAAGATGGTAATAAGAATGGTGAGAGTAGTGATGATAGTAGTGGTGTTGGTGGTAATAATTGGATTGTAAGAATGAGGGGCTGTTTGTTTGAAAGAAGCGCCATCTGGTTCAATGGAAGAGCAGGTGGAGGCCACCAGGAGCGCTGCCTTCTATTCATCTGCTTCATTGGTTAATCAACATTCCACTATTGTTTATATAATAATAAACTCTTCTGCACTAACATCATATGGATGGATGGCTGGATGGTTAGATGGCTGGCTGGCTGGCTGGTTGGTTGTCTTATATGTGGTTCACCAGACTTGTTAGATAACAGCTGCTGCTTTACACATTCAATAAATTATCACACACTACCCCCCATCCTCTCTGTCTCTGTACACACTCACACACACACACACACACACACACACACACACACACACACACACACACACACACACACACATATATGCAGCGTATAGAGATACATATATGGATCTTTCTCTCTCATTGTCACTTCGTCTCATCCCCCCTCATGAATATTAGCTTTAATCAAGTTTCAATGATTCTGTTTTGTATAATTTCCTTAGTCATGAAGTTTAAATTGATTGTTTTAGTCATTTTATTTTGTATAGGAGCTGAATTGAGAGATCGCAGCTTTGATGCTATGGCATGTAGTTAGAATGTCTCAGGAAAGAATCACTGGACAGATTTGTAGCTCGGAGATCAGAGAGTCACTTCGGGTAGAGGTGCTTCTTCTCCGAATTAAGAGATCACAGCTTTGATTCTATAGGAATGTGGTTAGAATACCACATAAAAGAATCACTGGGCAGATTCATAGCTCAGAGATCAGTGTGTTACTCCAGGTAGACCCACTACTTCTCCGAACTGAGAGATCACAGCTCCAATACTATGGGCATGTGGTTAGAATGCCCCAAAAATGAATCTCGGAATTGAAAAATCGCAGCTCTGATACTATGGGCATGTGGTTAGAATGTATCAGGAAAGAATCGCTGGACAGATTTTACAGGCAAAACCAACTGACAGGAGAGACAGGGGTAGACTCCGAACAAAATGGTTGGATAATATCCATGAGCTTGGCTGGTCTCGCTTGGGGATCCAGCCGGATCAGTTGGAAAACGTTTTCTTGTGACAGGATCGGCTGGAAGGAGTGTTTGAGGACTCTGCCGCCATGACACTCTCAGGAATAAATGAGCGAAGAAGAAAAGTATAATTTTTAGTGTCATGTAGCTTAATCGAGCTTAGTGGTTTGGCAGTATCGGTAGAGCGTCAGACACCATGTTTTGCAGCATAGTTATGGCCCTTTGCGTTCTGAGTTCAAATCCGCCGAGGTTAACTTTGCCTTTCATCCTTACGAGGTCGATAAAATAAAGTACCAGTGGTGCATTGGGGTAATCGCTGGCCTTGTGCCAAAAGTAGAAACAATATTTTCAAATATACCTCTGCCAAAACAGCCCCTATTATTTCAAACATATATCTTGGACTGCATTATCCCATGTGCAGTTTATTATACGAGATATAGTAGGGTGTGATTTCAAGATTTCGTTGTTATGTCAATAAGGTCGGAGAAACACTTAGAAGTGTCTTATAGTTGTTGGTAGTGGATTCAACTAGTAAAAATGAGTTGTCTTGTCAACCTTGCTACACACACTGTCGAGCTGAATCTCCCTAAGAATTATATTAGGAATACACATCTCTGTAGAATGCTTATCAACCACTTGTACAGTAATTCCACCAATAGGTTGTTCCGTTGATCAAATGATTGGAACCGACGGAGGCCCACCATATAATACTACCTTACCGTTGTGCTTTGCCGCAGTTTTCGTCTGATCATATTGCAACGTTTGTTGTTTTGCTTCTTGTAGAAATATATGTTTTATTGGCCAGACGGTCCATCTGTTGTCCAAACCCTTTGTGAAGAGGGATCGGTCTGCGGTATCTGAAGATGTGCTGACATGGCTTGAAGCTGTAGCATATGCAAATTACAAAACAACCTGATCAGGATATTGTGACATTTTCGTATCTCACCCTATTTGAAGAAGTGTTTGAGGACTCTTCCCCCATGACCCCCTCAAGAATAAGTGGGCGAAGGGGAAGATCTGGCTAAGTATTCCACTAACACGTGCACTCTCAATGTAGTTTTCGGGTGAAGGGTTTCATTTAGAGTGGTACATTGTGTGAAAAGGCTGGCCCTCTGAATTACAAATAGAACTCCCTTTTTTTTAGTTGAGTGGACTGAAGGAACATGAAATAACGTTTCTTGCTCAAAGACAAAATACGCTGCCCTTTCCGAGAATCGAACTCGCGCCTTTACGATCTAAAACAGAACATCTTAACCAGGAAGCGAAGTGTCTTCATACTGGAGTACTCCGTGTTTGTCCTCCACTTTATAACCATTGGTCAGATATGATGTAGTCGATCTAAGATAAAATGCGTTCCAGTCATGATAATCCCGTTTAGGTTTTATAAACGTATCTAGGATTAGATTGGCTCCTGTGTATGTGTGTTTGTATTGGGGTCCGTGTCAACGCTTTTTTAGCTGTGAATGTATATAATAAAGTATGTGCGCGTAGTCGTATATAATAGCTGTGTGGTGTGTATGTATGTAGTCCTGCAGGACTAAAAACAAAACCTGTCAAAGGGCAAAGGAGCTCTTAAGAGTCAATGGCCATCCAAAATCACCGGGAGAGATGACCCCTTAGCCTTTGTCAAGGCAGAATTCTAGGAGAAGGAAAACTCTGATATAACACCTGCAACCCTGATGGTATCCAATGATGTTGACTTGTTCTTCTTTTTGGTAAATATCATCTTGGTTAAGAGAGTGGGACTGGCTTTGTGCAGTGCCTTTGCTCACTATAAAATCTTCACGGCACAGGCATTGCTTTATATCTGGAGATCTCTCTGCACTTGTCGTCATATGATACCATGGGCCCAGCACTATCTGTCAATAATTGTCACAAGTGTAGTGTTTGTACCAGAGTTTTCAAGTCGCTGGCTGGACTAAAAAGTTACACTCGTTCAGCGCATCGGTAGGGGTTCTCTTACATGGATATAAAGTAGTGGCCGTACTCGAAAACGAGTTGGCAGCCACCATATGTACTTATATACTTGAAGCACTGACATCGTTTGATATGTGACATTTTCTGCAATGCATGGCATTGCTGGCCATAGGCAAGTCCCTGACAGGATTAAACAGCCAAGTCCGTGATGTTCATGCTTATGCATCAAGTAATGGTATTACTCGAAATAGAGTTGCAGACATCATATATATTTATACTCACACACACACACACACACACACAGATTTGTGTGTGTGTATGTGTAATACAATCCCCATTGTGTCTGTTCCTGTTATGACAGCAGATACAATAAATGCTCACCAATTGGCTTTCATCGACCTTTTTCTTCTTTTTATTTTTAAAAATAAAACATTTATGTATAATTCAACACCACCACCACCACCACTACTACTACTAATACTACTAATACTACTACTACTACTACTACTACTACTAATACCACTACTACTACTACTACCACTACTACTACTTTTACAACCTGTTTCCTAGTACTTGCACTATATATTCTAGTGTGTGTGTGTGTGTTTTGACTAGTGAAAAAGCTACGGGTTATGAGTCATTTCTTTACGAATGTACATAGTACACCTGTTTAACATACTGCACCGTATGTCCATACCCTAACAGATGGTGGTGTTGTAGGGGTGGTGGTGTTGGTGGTGTTGTAGGGGGTGGAAGGTGGTGGTGATGTAGGGGGAGGGGGGGTTTGAAGGCGGATATATTGAATCACCATCAAACAATATCTACATACTTATACATATGGACACAGACAGCATGGTCGAATGGTTAAGTTGCTCGCTTTGTATTTATAACGGCTTAAGTACGACCCCACCGCCTGACACCTTGAGCAAGGGTCATTTACCGTAGATTCAAGCCTTGTGATTGACATTGGGTGAAGGGAAACTGTTGTTAAGAAGCCAGTCGGAAGAACTACCTGTAATTCAAAGGACCAACTTCTCTCTCTCTCTCGCGCGCGCGACGGGGTTCTGTACACTTTCTGTCTACCAGAATTTCACTCACAAGACATTGTTCAAACTCGACACTATAATAGAATACACTTGCCCAAGGTTGGGACTACTGAACCAGAAGCTACGTGGATGCGAAGCGAACTCCTTAATCGCACACCAGTTTCGGTGGGCGTTTGGTTTATGTGTATGTATATATATATATATATATATATATATATATATATATATATATATATATATCAGTCCCCCTCACACCCTCGGAACTCTTTTCCTTCCCAGGGCTTATGCCGAAGCGTCGTCCCCCACCCTCAAGCGTGAACCTAATACCTTTGTACTGCACTCTTCGTTATTGTTTTTTGTTTTAACTATAATATATATATATATATATATATATATATATATATATAAGGATGGAAAAACACAGTTAATAAAAAGGTTCTCAATACGTTAGTGGAGAACGAACGGAGTATTTATTTTATATTGAAATGGTCTCTACACGACTACTTTCAGACCTTGATAACTTCATCTGGATGGCTATTTCAGTCCAAATAGCTGTCGAAACGGCTTGAGCTCTGCCGTCGGGATTAAACATTCTCATATTACCAAAAGCATCCAGCCTTCACTGCATTGTGGTGTTGGTGGTGGTGGTATCTTAGAAATCAAGTTAAAAAATGGAGCGCAAGACGCCTGATATGACAAAAGTTTAACCCATGCAAGCATATAAAACAAACGTTGAATGGTGATGATGATACATGGCTGAGTCAGCGACAGAAGGTGACTATTTGTCTACAGGTATATACTCATCCACACATACATACAGATATGATGAATGACTTGTTAAAACACATGGAGACACTCCTCTGCTGTTTCACTATTTTACGAGTGAAGTCACAAGCAGGTTATTCACGTGGACTTAAGTTAGTTGTATTACTACTGCTGGTGACTATTCTCTCAATTTGTTTTTGACTGCAGGTATAACGAGTATATTATCATACTAATATATTCACATACACAGGTGTAAAACATGCCAGACAGCGCGTTGTGTTCTTGAGCAAGACATTTCATCCTGCCTTGCTTTTCTTGACAGGTCATTCAAACGATCTGCCAAATAATAATTGTTTCTATTTTTGGCACAAGGCCAGCAATTACCCAATACATTACTGATATTTTATTTTATCGACCCCGTAAGGATGAAAGGCAAAGTAAACCTCGGCGGGATCTGAACTCAGAATGGCAAGGGCCGTTTCTGATTGAAGCACAAGGCCAGCAATTTTGAAGGATGGGAAAGTCGATTAAATCGAACTCAGTTCGTTACTGCTACTTTATTTTATCGATCCTGTAACGATGAAAGGCAAAGCTAACCTCAACGGGATTTGAACTCAAAACGTAAAGGGCCACAACTCTGTGCTGCAAAGCATGTTATCTGACGCTCTACCGATACTGCCAAACCAAATAATAATAATAATTTTTTTTATTTGCAAACGAGCATCGGATGGGGGAAACATTACAAAGACAAGCTGCAACATTAAGATGGGGGAGGTTATATAGAAATGAGAAACATGTATACAAAGTATACGATATTATATGAAACATTCAGTCCTCCTGTTATAGAGAGCTGGATATCCAAGACTAATTTAGAAACCCCACAGATCGATAAACTTCTTGACCACCAAGGACGAGTATCCTCTCCCAACGATTGTTGTTCGATCTATAGGCACGATGACTGGGGACACCATCATTAAAACACCCGAGAAATCTCTGAGTGATGTAATCTTGTAGGAAACCAGCTAAACCTACATAGGTGTGAGACGTAGCCTTTTGTTTTTTTCATGCAATGACAACCAAGCCTGCACACACGTAAATACACACTTATATACTTACTCCCATACATACACATTTACATACAAAGAAAGTGGCAAACAGACAGATATACACAACTACCTCGTTGTTATTGTCTAAATTTCAATGAAGGGACCTGGTTTCTGGCTTATAAACTGGTTTTTTCTCTGATGGTGAGAAATTAAAATAAAACACTTAAAACACACAAACACATATATATCTTTATTCATAAGTAACAGACTGACTCAGCCATTTCTATTCTATGTCATACATATATCCAAGGACTCGTAACTTCTGATGGAATCCGCAGTAACGCCATCCTGACATTCGGCGGGGTTTTTTTGGGGGGGGGCATTTTATATCTGATGGAAGAGTGGTACATTGGTAAAACCGTTAATGTGTCGGACAAAATACTTTGTGGCATTTGTTCCATCCGATTCTTCACATTCTGAGTTCAAATCCTGCTAAGGTCAACTTTATAATTCCTCCTCCAAGGAGGAGGTGGTGGGGATGAGTATCAATGAAATAAAGTACCAGTGATATAAACGACTTTCCTCTCCCTACCCTAAAATTTGTTGGCCTTGTACCTAAATTAGATAATAGTATTAATTTTACAAACTGCTTTCAAGCATTTAGTTATGGCCTTATACGTTCAAATCCTGCCTTTCACCTCTCTAGAGTTGATAAAATAAAGTACCATCAAATATTTAGTATTGGACTGTTACTTCTGTTACTATATTTCTTGACCTCGAAAGGATGAAAGGCAAAGTTGACCAAGACAAGATTTTAACTCAGGAAGCTGGAACGAATACCGCAAAGCATTCTATGCGCCATCATGACATACAATATGTGTTTGGTGTTTCAAACCTGGCGGAGCCCATTGTTCTCCTGTTCAGTACGCAGCCGATTTCTCCCAGAAAAATGGAGTGTAAAGGAGGCAGGGAAGAATCGACCCTAGTATTTGATTGGTTGGTACTTTATTTATCGACTTCAAAAGGATGAAAGGCAAAGTTGATGTCGACGATATTAGAACTGAGAGCAGAGAGTCGGAACGAATATCGCTGTAACATACAAAATGTGTTGGGTATTTTAAACCCGGCAGAACCCATCTTTCTCTCCCGAGACCTACACAGCCGATTTCTTCCAGAGAAATGGAGAGGGAGTGAGGGAGGAAGGAATATTTTACCCTAGTATTTGACTGGTACTTTTTTATTGACTTCAAAAGGATGAAAGAACGTTGAAGTCGCCGGTATTTGATCTGAAGAGCGCAGAAAGCTGGAACGAAAACCACATAGCGACTGCCAATTCTAGTTATTATATATTCTGTTTAAACCCTATCTTAGGCCAAAAATACATCGAATATTAACTGACCAGGGCAATTATTGATATTTATTGGCACATTCGCATCGTTGAAGGCGGGGTCTTTGGGTTCGTGTGGAATTTCGTTTTGTCTCACTTTGAAGTAGTCCTGCTTAATTATGAGAGCTTGTGAGTCCTACTTCTGACTGATCTTTCTAAATTGTAATGTGGCCTCTCACATTATGTCGTTCGCTTTCTTTATTCCTTCATTACACACACACACACATGTATATATACATGTATGTGTCTGTGTGTATATATATGTGTCTGTGTGTGTATATGTATGTGTCTGTATGTATATATATATGTGTGTGTATATAATCAATAATAGTGATGCTGGTGATGTCCATATGTTATTGCCAACATTTGATCAACCAAGTCAAAATAAGCAACACTTTTCTTACAAGTCTTACAATCTCTCTCTCATGTCTGACAGTACTCTTTCTCTCAAGTATCACATGCACACACACACACACTCTCTCTCTCAAGCATCACACACACCCTCTGTGTCTCTCATTCCTGGCTCTGTTGGCGAATAAGCCCTGCTGTACTGATTGACAGCAACAGATGTATGCATATCTAATAAAGTAACCTTTAGTCCAATCCATCCGCCCACATTTACTTGGGACACCCACTTGTATCTCCTATGCTGATGGATGAGTCCTGCAGTGCGCAATGACAGATGGATGACAGCTACCCCGAGCCCCCATCCTGATTTAAAGACACTTCAAACAAGAACTACAACTCACCATCTGTTTTTAGCGATGGCAGTAGTGAGGATGCTGTTGTGGTTGGTGGTGGTCGTGTCAGTGGTGGTGGATCCAGCGAGGTTTCTCCTAATCCCTAGCTTAATAGATAGATAGATAGATAGATATATCGATAAATAGACAAAGAGGTAGGGGTGAGAGGCAAAGGCAGTGTGACCTAATCATTTGCTGTTATTTCAGCTCGCACTTATCTCCGTGTTGTGCAGGCATGGATGTTATTGAATGAAAGAATTATATATATAACACCTATGTAGGTTTAGCTGGTCTCTTATGAGGTTACATCTCATAGATGTTTCCTCGGGTGTTTTAATGATAGGGACCCCAGTCCTGTCATGAAACTCAGTGTGAAATGAAGCATGTATCAATTTCAATGGTGATATTAGAATGATGAGAATAGGAGAGGCGAAGGGAAGGAGTTGGGAAGTTAAATGATAAACAGAAAGAAAGGAAGAAAGGAAATAAAGTGATGGATTAAAAGAACAGTGGGAGATAGAAATGGGGGGGGGGGTGAAAGATTGAAAGAACAATTGGGGAGGGGTAGAAAATAATGTGGTGGGTTAAAAGAAGAGAGAAAGAGAGAACAAGTAGACACAGAAATTTAATAGAAAATAAAATGAACGAGCGAGAATGAGAATAAGGGGAGCGGGAAGGTGTGTGAGAGAGAGAGTGTAGTTTTATGATGTGACAAAGAACATAACGCATTGCTTGGGTTGTGAATCGATCTTACGACCTTACGATTGTGAATCGGTCACCGTAAACAGCCCACGCACCTTCATTAATCATTAGCAAAAAACGAAGTACTCCGCCGCTGACATACACGTGTCATTAGGAGGCTTCAGGATGGGTGCCCTTGTGTGAAAGAGGGCTCCACCGACATACACTTGTCATACCAGGAGAGGGGGTTCAGTGTGGTGCCCTTCTGTGAAGGAAATAGGGAACTATGAGAGAGACCCCCAATACTGGACCCACCACATAGTCTTGTGTGTGATCTCTCTAGGTTGAGCAATGACAGATGTCTTAAGATTAACATATGGAGAGAGAGAGAGAGTGTGTGTGTAACTTTATATTTAACTTGTACACAAGCGGCCCATAACGGTACGAAAGCCTGTGTGCATATGTATGTCTTTGAGAATGTGTGCATGTAGGTGAGGGCATCGTTGATAAATCAGTGGAACAAAGAAAAATACCTTGTGGTATTTGATCCACTGACTTTGCCATCGATAAATCTAAACAGTTCAATAAAAAAAATCGATAAGTATCAGACTTAAAAAAAAAAAAGTAGTGAGATCGATATGATCGACCGAAAAAGAAAAGCATTGAAAAATTATTCCATGGCCACAAAAAAAAAAAAATAGCGAGAGGGGGAGAATCGATCCTAGACTGGAAATTTTTTTTTTATCGCCCTAGAAAGTATGAAAGGTTAATCAGACTTAACAGGATTCAAACACTGAGTATGCAAAGAGACGAAACGAATGTCTGTAGCCTATTGTATAATAATTGTTTCAACTTTTGGGAACAAGGCCAGCAATTATTTCAGTGAATTACTGGTACTTTATTTTATCGACCCCGTAAGGATGAAAGGCAAAGTTAACCTCGGCGGGATTTGAACTCAGACGGTAAATGGACGTAACTATACTGGAAAGCATGGCGTCCGACTCTCTACCGATACTGCCATAATAATTGTTTCTACTTTTGGCCCAAGGCCATCAATTATTCCAGTGTATTACTGGTACTTTATTTTATCGACCCTCTACCAATACTGCCAATCCACCGCTTACTGCCTTCTGCCATAATAATAATAATAATTAAAATTCAAACGTAAAATCGTATTTCAATCTTAGCTGGATCTCTTCAAAATGTTGCTGGGTTTTAAGATGATAAATGATGGCTGCCAAGAAAGTGTCAATGAGATAATATATTAGATGTAGTAGGAAAAGTCTGAATGGTTGTGACGAAGCAGATATCTATCTATCTGAGGGTTGCACATTTTTTTCGGTGGTATGTGTTACCCATATGTAATGTCTCCCCTATTGGGGAAAATCGATTAATTTTAAAATTGCATTTGTGATAGTATTTTACACGTTTTTATTGTATGTAAACTTCCCCCTTTGTATTGTCCCCTTCTTTTGTGCCCCTGTGTGTGTATGTGTGTATATATATATATGGGAGAGATATGTCTGAACGAGTATCCTCCACTTCCAAATAATTTACTCTCCGCCTCTGAGTCCCGCCCGACAGGATAGAGACTACATAACCACTGAGGACGACGAGGGAGATGCGCTGGAACAGTCACTCCACCTCGTGCGGTTCGCACCTGTGAGCGGTCTACTCAGCTTAATAAGAAACAAGATAGATAGGTTTTCAAAGCAGTTATTCGCCCCAGTCTCTCAAATAAAATGATTTCAACTTAAACTGACGAGCCTAGGTTTGACACTTTTTGCTCTTACCTCAATATGAAAAAAATTACTAAGTCTGAATTTTCTAAGACACAGTCCTCACTCACCTAT
>OZ024743.1:70829371-70836871 GCA_964016885.1 Eledone cirrhosa
CAGATAAATATAAACACTTAAAAAATATACAGCTTAGTATTGATATATAATAATCCAGATCTGCTATGTCATCATTGATTAAATGTGATTGTTATTCACTGAAACACGTGTCAAAACTACCAATAACTAAGAAATGAAATACTGTATATCAACATAATATGCCTCAATGTTTTTTTACAACCTTGACAATTCGTGTGTGTGTGTCTGTGTGTGTGTAAATGAAATTTGGTGGTCTGGTCTAATCACACTTAACTGCTACCACCACCACCACCACCATCACTGCAAAGTCTGGCCTAACATTTCCGTTAAACTTCCTATCACCACTGTCTACCCCCCCCCCCACACACACACCTCTGTCTGTCTGTGTTTCATGACCACACAGTCTGTTCTCTGTTTTTCTTTTCTTTCTGTATTTGTTGTTGTTATTTAATGTAAACTGTTGGTTGACAGTCTTGTCTGGCCTTATATATATATATATATATATATATATATATATATATATATATATATATACTAGCAGTGGTACCCGGCGTTGCACGGGATAAGGTATTTTGGAACGCGGGCCGCCAACAGACCTAATCGTGGAAAAACTGCATGCCTCGACAATATGTAAAGAAAATAAACCGAATACTCTGATGGATGGATAATCTTTAAGATTTTCCTCGATGAAGCATGAAAAATGCAGGTTTTCACCTAATGCGAGCTCTAGGCCATAAAAAAGTTGGATTTTCTTTGCTCACGGTATGAAGAAGAGACTGACTAATACATAGTTACAATTTCAAGGAAATCGGTCTGACGTAACGCCTCAAAAAAACCCTAAAAAGCTTTTAAAATGCAGTTTTTCATCTAATGCAGGCCCTAGGAGATCAAAAAGTTGAATTTTGTGCATAACACTCCCTGAAGCATAAGTAATACACATGTAAAGTTTGAAAAAAATCGGTTGGGTACTTCTCGTGTTTTAGGGATTCAAACTCACACACACACATACACATCCTCAGGGAAGTGACGTAATGCAGACATACAGACAGATATTATAAGGGCGCGACGTTATATGTATGTATCTATCTAAAAAGAGAAAGACTAAGAATTATAGAGAGAGATCGCTAAATCGCCTAATGTGGCCCCTAAGGCATTGAAAATTTGAAATTTTCTTTGCTCAGAACACTCCCTGAAACATAAGTATTACATGTGTAAAGTTTGAAAACAGTCGGTTGGGTGGTTCTCGAGTTTTAGGGATTCAAACTCACACACACACAGAGACAAACAGACATCCTCAGTTTTATATATATAGATAATGTGGGTGGGGTGTGGGTGTCTACCTACTTGTGCATATATATATATATATATATATACGCCACGTGTATCCGGTGTACAATAGTTGCACCATGACCCTGCGTGTTATAAGAAGCAACTAAACGGATTGAGGCTGCTAGGTTGCTCTTAGGAAGAGCAGTTAGACATTACCTGAAAAGGTCCCGTCCAACGCTTGCCAAGCATTGAAAATTCGACGTAAATATGACGATTATGATGTGTGTGTGTGTGTGTGTGTGTGGCAGTATATTATATATATAGTCTCTGAATGTGTTGCCATTCATTTATTATTGTGGCACCCATGCTTTTAGAACTTACTCTTTTTCTGCTAATTTGGTCACCTAGTTAAGAGACTCTAGCAGCTTTCCTTGGATTGCGAGGAGTTTATTTCACTGGTGCTCTTAATACTATTACTATCTCTATGCATCTGTCTAAGACATACAGAATATCTTTTTCTCTGTTGATCTGCCTGTGATCCCATTACATCTTTCATACACCAAAAGTCTACACTCGATACCCTCAATGGAGTTTTCAGCCATTCCTTTTTTTTGCAAATTGAGCATGGCTATTTCCCTGATGTCAACAGGATCTTGTTTTATTAAGACTTTCATCTTTGCTAGGTTTATTCTTAGGCATTTCGATTATAAGTGTTATTTCCACATATTGAATTTCTCCTCAAGATCCTATGCAGATTCAGCTGTAAATATTAGGTCTTCAATATATATATATATATATATATATATATATAAATGAAAAGTATAGAAATTATTGTAGCAAGAAGCCAACAGTATTCCATATATATATATATGAGAGAGAGAGAGAGAGAGAGTGAGTTAACACTCTTATATACTAACTTCCGATAATCAGTTCAAGTACCTTGGTACCATATTTAGATCAATTTAATTATCTTAGCACTACTTTCACTACCACGGGCCAGGGTAAAGATAAAATAGATGCTCAGATCAACTGTGCATGCTCTATTACATCGCTTTCAAGCCAGCTTCGAGCTAGGTCAATTATACTTCTGACCACAATATCTCGACTTCATTAAGTGATCTTTTGCACCATCCTTCTAATGGCTTACCAAGAAGAGGACATCTGTAGTGTTCCCCCCTTGCACAAAACCAAACTACATTTAATCTAATTAGACCCTTTCCCTTGTTAGTTGTGCCTAAGGTCTTTCTAATACTTTCATAACATGATCCATCAGTTTAATATCCCTGTAGTTGTTTCTTTCTAAAGCATCACTTTCCCCTTGTAACAATTAAGCCAAATATTGCCTATTACACTACCATTATGTATTGTATTGGTAGAGGGTCGGACGCCATGCTTTGACGTATAGAGTTACGGCCCTTGCCATTCTGAGTTCAAATCCCGCCGAAGTTAACTTTGCCTTTCATCCTTACGGGGTCGATAAAATAAAGTACCAGTAATACACTGGGTAGTTGCTGGCCTTGTGCCTAACGTAGAAACAATTATGTATTACCTGGCCATCACGTGCTCTCTGGTTGACTCTACAGGTAAACAAGTAACTTGATTCTTATTTCACTGGATTCAGTAACTCAACAACAATCTCTGGTGATACAGTAGCATTTCCCTTTAACATATCTGTTGAAGTTGACAGTCATATGATCACCCTGGTGGGTCCAATGGAGATACTCCCTCCTTCCAATCCTTCTCTAATCTTGGCAAACATATTTTTGTAATGTTTCCACACCTCTGTTTCTCTCAATGCTGGTCAGATTAAAGAGAAGAGGTGCCATTTCATACAAATGACATCCTTCTTCCCAGTGGTTCACTGCCTTACCATCTAGAACACTATTCCTCAGCTTATCCCATAAATCCTATATCCATGGATGTCTGGTTAAGGAGCTTACTGCACAACTACATAGTTTCAAATTTAGTCATATTATGTGGCACCTTAGGCAAGCGCTTCTACTGTAGACTTGGGTTGATCAACGCCTTGTCAGTGGAATTTGGATGGAAACTGCAGTTTGCCTCTCGTATGAATGTGTATGTATGTGTGTGTGAATATATATATATATGTGTGTGTGTGTGTGTGTGTGTGTGTGTGTGTGTGTGTGTGTGTGTGTGTGTGTGTGTGTAAATGGTAAACAGAAATAACAACACAATCGGTACAGTATATGGAAGGGATATACAAGGTTAACGCTTGATATAGCAGGAAGTGTGTCTTAACGTTTCGGACGCTAGTCCTTCATCAGAAGAAAGAATGAGAAATAAGATAGATTGAGGAGACGGGTGGAGAATGAGAAATAAGATAGATTGAGGAGACGGGTGGGTTGGAATTGGAAAAATGTCTTTAGATAAAAATAATATATATGTGTGTGTGTGTGTGTATATATATATATATTTCGTTTGTGAATTTGTTTAGCAAGATTCTTTATCTGAAACCGTGTGTTGAAACCGATATTGTTATACTTTGGGAGGGTCATGTTGCCAATAAGAAACATACGCACCAGTTGTTTCAGTCCAATTTATTATAAATTTAAGAATTTATAAATTTCCGGTTGGTTGGTTGGTTCCATAACCATATATGAACAACCGTCCGGTTATGGAACCAACCAAATTTATAAATTCTTAAATTTATAATAAATTGGAGTGAAACAACTGGTGCCTGCGTTTCTTATTGGCAACATGACCCTCCCAAAGCATAATACACACACACACACACACACACACACACACACACACACACACACACACACACACACACACACACACACACATACACACACACACACACATGTAAATAAGACCGTTATTGCTCCAATCTGTCCCAAAACACATTGAGCAAACACGCTAAACCTAACGCAAACCTACACGCATCACTCCTGCTAAACCAAACCACGACCCATCCTCCAAATTCGGCAAACCGAATGCGGACCGCCCACCTGCCCCAAATCGGGAGCAGGCACTAAATGGGTAAAACAGATGTTATCAAGCTGCAGCCGCCATATTACATAGTTTCTGTTTAATAAAGCTATAATAAAGCTATTATCTGCAGTGACTGCGACTCCATTATGTAATAGGCTGTGTTCCACATTCTCTCATATCTTAACTTTGCACCAATTAGATGACGTAATGTCGCACATCGGGAAGTCTAGTTCGTACAACAAACCAAATATTAACCAAGCCATTAAGGAAATAAGCGGTGTGTATGTGTGTATAAATCAATAGAATAAATACTGGGTTTGAAAAAAATAAAAGCACTAAAGTCTATATCATACACAAAACTTCTTTGAAGGTGGTGCCCCAGCATGTCCGCAGTCTAATGGCTGAGACTAGCAAAATGTACATACACACACATATACATACATACACACATATACATACGCACACATACAGACACCTCTTTCCACGTATGTCATAAAAAAAATTGCTGTCTTTTATAAGTCTCCCATGGAGATATGTGTAGCTCATTCTCTTTTTATCTCTCTCCCTTATCTCTTCCCTCTCTCCCACTATCTCTCCTCTCTCCCTCTCCCACTCTCTCCTCTCTCTCTCTCCCTTCCCACACTATCTCTCACTATCTCTCTTTCCCCTCTCTCTCTCTCTCTCTCTCTCTCTACACACACACACACACTGTATAAATCGAAGTTGTAGCTACAATAGGGTAGATATATATATATATATATACACACACACAGGATGTCCCCCAAAAATGTATACAGAAAGGTTGTGCATTCTAATAAATATTGCCTGTACAGATAATGAAATTGTGTATACATTTTGGGGGGACACCTTGTATATATCACCCATGTATGTATGTCTAGTGTATGCATATACCTGTATATATGTGCAAAAGTTCCTGTCTGTATGTGTGTATGTATATATATATATATATATATATATATATATATATATATATGTATGTGTGTGCGTATGTGTATATATATATGTGTGTGTGTGTGTATGTGTATATATATATATATATATATGTGTGTATGTGTATATATATATGTATGGGTGTGGGTGTGCAAGTTAAGGGGGAGTTAATTGGAGGAAGAGTAAGAGTAGATATAAAGTGAGAGGTAGTATTGTGTGAGAAGGGATGTTAGAAAAGGGCAGCTTATAAACCACAGATGACCTATTTTGTGTTTTATTGCCCCCCCCCCTCTCTCTCTCTTTCTCAGTCAATTTCTTTCTGCCTCTATTAATCTCTCTCCGTCTCTTCCTCTCTGTCTCTCCCTTTCCGTCTCTCCCTCTCTCTCTCTTTCCGTCTCTCCCTCTCTCCCTACCTCTGTCTCTCCATCTCCGTCCCTCACTCTCTTTCTCTCTACCTCTCTGTCTCTCCATCTCCGTCCCTCACTCTCTGTCCCTCTACCTCTCTCCCTCCACCCCCGTCCCTCACTCTCTGTCCCTCCTTCCCCGTCCCTCACTCTCTGTCCCTCCTTCCCCGTCCCTCACTCTCTCCCTTTCTATCTCTCCCTCTCCGTCTGCCTCTCTCTCTCTCTCTCTCTCTCTCCGTCTCTCACTCTCTTTCCCTCTGTCTCTCCGTCTCGGTCTCTCACTCTCTCTTTGTCAATTTCTAGCTGCCAATATTTCTCTCTCTCGGCCTTTGTCTTTGTTCCTTTTTCACTCTCTCTTTCTTTCTCTCTTACTCAGTTTCTATCCTCCTTCTCCTCTCTGTCTGAGATTACCTGCTATTTCTGTCCCTAAATGTCCCTTTACCCCCCCCCCATATACACCCACATACACCCACATACACACACATACACACCCACATACACACACATACACACACATACACACCCACACCCACACATATACTCAAACATACATACACACACCTTTTTTCTATCTCATCCTGTCACTCTTTCCACTCTCAAACCCTCCCTGTCACCTGTCACAAGGTGTGACACTAGTAATAGACACTTTCACATGCCATCACACACACACACACACAGGCTGACACAAATATAGAAACTCTCACCACACACATATACACACAGTACTGGCACACTCACACACACATACACACACACACACCTATACAGGTAGAGCTATCAAGTTTGTAGATTCACACATATTTGTCTTGAAGTTGTCCATTGACTCTTTTACCCCCCCCCCCCCCCCACTCTGGTCCACTGGACAGTGAGACTATTATATATATATATATATATATATATATATATATATACACACACAAACAGGATGTCCCCCAAAAATGTATACACACTTTAACAGCATTCTAATAAATATCTATACATTTTTGGGGGACACCCTGTGTATGTGTGTGTGTATATATCAAAATGAAAATCCGAAGGCAAGGTAAAATTCCAGTCATTTAATCACGACACATGTTTCAATAAGAGATAGATCGATTGTGAAGCCATGATCGATTATTACTGAACTCATCAGGTGAAAATGAATTGTCTTCAAATTCTTGATATGAGGGAGAAAAATAATATACTCCGTTTCACATCATCTAGCTGTTCCCTTGAATGGAATTGGAGATATACAAAAGCGTGGGGAACTTAATATTGCTAACATAAAGTTATTGGACCATTTTACACAACCAATAATGCACCTTACTATATAACAACTACATATATATATATATATATACACACACACACACACACACACACACACACACACACACACACACACACACACACACACACACACACATATAGGACAACCGTCTAACCCATGCTAGCA
This sequence comes from Eledone cirrhosa, assembly GCA_964016885.1. Taxonomy (NCBI): domain Eukaryota; kingdom Metazoa; phylum Mollusca; class Cephalopoda; order Octopoda; family Eledonidae; genus Eledone; species Eledone cirrhosa. The sequence goes on from OZ024743.1 coordinate 70,836,368, forward strand.
TGGAAGAATGGACGTTAAATGGTGATGATGATGATATATATCCATATGTGGTTGACGACTGAGAGAGAAGGTTACTCTTATAGTTTTAATATTCATGTTAAGGCTAAATTTCACCTGTTTAGGATAGATATGGCCAGAAAGATAGGTAGCTATGGGCATAAGTAGATATAGGGTTGTTTTCTCTTATATACAGAGAAGTAAAATAGAATAACATTGGTGTACCTTCAAATCTATCAATGCAGTTTAAGGATCAGTGTTCCTGGTCGTCACAGTGGACAAGATGGAGAAGACAAGACCCTGGAGGATAGCAAGGGAGATACAGTGGAACTGCCAACCTATATTGCAGGGCTCACACTCTGTTAGCAGTGAGTAGGAATGTGGTCCTGGGGGTCAATTATAGGAGTCTACACTGCCACATGCTGGACCACAATAGAGAGTGGCTGATTCTTTGACAGTTTGTCCTCTTCAGCCTGGCAAGCAGCAAAGACTGGGCTGCTAGGTAAA
>OZ024743.1:70844371-70856871 GCA_964016885.1 Eledone cirrhosa
CATTTCTAATGAAATACACTCTATTTTAATTAATTAGTGAAGAATTTGGAGGGCTCTACCAAAATTATTAATTATTTCATTACTAAGATAGTAACTGAATGTAAAGCTGGAAGATTTAAAATGGCTGGTTTTATTTCATAGAACCAGAGTCGGGCCTGTTTCAGGTGATTTCAGTGAATTTGGTATCAAAAAGGTTAAGATATTGCCCCAACATGGTTTCAGTTAAAGGACTGAAACCAGCAACAGACTTTAAAACACCTCAACCTTGATCAAATGTTGATCCGATACAACATTGCATCATACATAGGAGTATTGCTAACATGTCTGGGACAGGACACTGACCATTGCTTTTGTTGCTGCTGCTACACAAGTACATCTTGGAGTACATCCAAAATAAGATCATTAAACTTGAATGATTGGCAAAATGTGTTCATTCATTAACATACAGTCCCTTTCTCTATATCATGTCTACATCTAATACTATACTACCACATTCCCTGATCCTATCAGCTAATAAGATTTTACACATACATTTGCATATATCACACATACAATCACACATTTACACACAATCACTGATTCACCCATGCATACAATCACACATTAACATACACATGCTTATGCACACACACTCACACATTTGCATATATACACACACACAATCACTCATTTACGCACACATACAATCACACATCCATTTACACACACATACAATCTCACACATTTACATATATATACACACAATCATTTATTCACACACACAATCACACATTTACACACATATATATATATATATACACACACAATCATTCATTCACACACACATACAATCACACATATATATATACACACAATCATTCATTCACACATTTACACTATATATACACACAATCATTCATTCACACACACATACAATCACACATTTACACACACACATATATATATATATACAATCATTCATTCACACACACATACAATCACACATTTACACACACATATATATATACACACAATCATTCATTCACACACACATACAATCACACAATCATTCATTCACACTATTGAAGTTGTTTGCTCAATAGTGCTGTACGTTATCCCACCCAGCATATATATGAAAGTTGTATTCACTGAACCACATCACAAACATGTACACAGCAAATGTCACCTACATCTGTTGCCTGATGACTCTGTGTGTGTGTGTGTGTGTGTGTGTGTGTGTGTGTGTGTGTGTGTACATATCACCATCGTCATCATCTTCATCCAATAATCAGATACATGTATGTTTACAAATACATATATGTGTATATAATAATTTTTTTCTACTTTTGGCACAAGGCCAACAAATTACCCAGTGTATTACTGGTACTTTATTTTTGTATGTGTATATAATAATGATATATATATATATAATCATTGTATATTTTGCTACAGTGGTATGGTTTGGACAGCGTATGATAATGAGGGCGTAACAACCTCCAACCTCTCTAATGCCAGTACCACAATAAAAGCACCCAGTACACTCTGCGTTATGAATCTAATCATAGAAATTATGCCAAAATGGTAGGGAGGTCTCTTCAGTTGTGTCAAGGACAAAACAATTTCTCTAATGCGGGTGCCACAATAAAATGCACCCACTACACTCTGTATAATTGGTGTTAGCAAGGGCATTGAGCTGTAGATAACCACATGAGATGTTATTAGGTATGACTAGTAAGACCATCATTTAACTTATTACTCCATACCCTTTTGTTACGAATCTGGCCAAATCCAGCTCTGATTCTTTGAAATAAAACCACCCATTATAAAGGTTTCTTCCAACATAATTTTATATAAGAACCTTATTAAGTTATTATTTTAGTAATGAAATTATTAATAATTTTAGTAAATCCCTCAAAATTCTTTAATAATTAATTAAAATATAGTGTATTTCATTAGAAATGCAGTCATGAAAGGGTTAAGGAAACTAGAGTGTAAATGCCATTGTAGGATGTGGAGCCCAACAGTCAAGCTTAAACTGTTTTGATGGCTATATATATATATATATATATATATATATATGCATATACACACATGCAGAGGTGTGGGAGGAAAATGAAGTAATAGCAATGAACACATAATGTAGAAGCTGAATATTTTATATTAATATTTTGAATTAACCCTGCACTACCAGCAGTTTCAAGATGAAAACGTGTGTGTGTGTGTGTCATCATCATCATCATCACTGTTTTACGTCCGTTTTTCCACGCTAGCATGGGTTAGACAGGTTGTCCTGTTGTGGGCAGGATCAGGTCGGCTGACCTTGTCTTGCTCATACTGGAACTGATTCTGGCTTGATCTCTACAGCTGGATGCCCTTCCTAACACCAACCTCATTTACAGTGAGTGTATCATCCTCATCACCTTTAACGTCTGTTTCCATACTAGCATGGGTTAGGCAGGCCATCCACATTATGATACAAATCCGGCTAGTTGGCTGCACTGTAACTTGCTCAAACGGAACAGTATTTTGGCTTGGGCTTTTTTCACAGGTGGGTACCCTTCCTAACACCAACCACATTTACAGTGTGGAACCATATATATATATATATAATTGTTTCTACTTTTGGCACAAGGCCAGCAAATATCCCAGTGCATTACTGGTACTTTATTTTATCGACCCCGTAAGGATGAAAGGCAATGTTAACCTTGGCGGGATTTGAACTCAGAATGGCAAGGGCCGCAACTCTATGCGTCAAAGCATGGCGTCCGACCCTCTACCAATACTGCCAATCCACCACCATATATAATGTGTGTCTATATTTTGTATATTTATGTGTATTTGTTCTGATTACTCCACATAACGACCTATTGTCTTTGCTTTTTTCCGTTCATTGCCAGGGAACGTCTTTACGAACCAAAGCATCGTCTTCCTGTTTTCCTTCGGTTGCAACGTTTTTCGAAATATTTACTTCTGCGTTCACAGATTGATTTTTTTTTGTTTCAGAAGATGCCGTTATGGGTGAAAGCAGCGATTCTTTGCTTAAACTTTAATGTGTTATTTTAATAAATATTTATATATATATATATATATATATACTTATCAGCCCCTACATGTATCTCCTTACCGAATTCCAACAGGAATATGAAATGATAGTATATTTATATGTATATATATGGAGGCACATGGCTTAGTGGTTAGAGCATTGGCCTTGCAATCGAAAGGTTGTGAGTTCAATTCTTAGACCAGGTGATGTGTTGTTTCCTTGAGCAAGACACTCTATTTCACATTGCTCCAGTTTACTCAGCTGTAGAAATGAGATGATAGGACTGGGGTCCCTATCATTTCACTGCAAAGTGGACGTGGAGGTGCCACAGCAAAAAAGCACCCAGCCCACACTGTAAAGTGGTCGTGGGGGTGCCACGGCAAAAAAGGCACCCAGGACACACTGTAAAGAGGGCGTGTAGGTGCCACGGCAAAAGAAGCACCCAGCACTCACTGTAGATGGGGTTGGTGTTAGGAGGGGCATCCAGCTGTAGAAATCAGTTCCCATCCCACCCTTGCAAGCAGGGAAAAGTGGACGTAAAAATGATGATGATATGATGATGATGATGTGTGTATATATATATATATATATATATATATATATATATATATATAAATATTTTATTGAAAGCTATATATATATATATATATCAAAGGTATATATATATTGAGTTAGAAACTCAAAATAGCCTCTTACAATAAAACAGCTCTAGGAAAGAGATTTTTCCGAGCCGTATATTATAATTGAATATAAAAGAAAAACGAACACAGATATATGCATATATGTATTCAAATTGTAAGGGACCAGATTCGCTAAGGTGAAAAGAATACTAACTATGGACGATAGGGTTTGCCAGACTCAATTTAAGAATAAATCAAGAAAATAAATACAAACCGGAATTGTGGTAACTACCAATCACACAGACAGCTTTGGTACTGCTGTTTCGCAAAATTAATTGTGAATAGGAATGCCAATTCTTGCTCATCAGTGGGTGAAGAATTAGTATCCTAGACACTTCTAAGTATATTAAGAAACTGAATAGTGTGCGTATATATAACAACGCATATGGTATCCGAACTTAGCGTGTCTCACACACTCACACCACTAAAAATAGCAGCCAGGTTTATTCGACATTTGAATTAACTCAACAAATTAATGGAGCCGAATATATCAAAGGTATATATTGAGTTAGAAACTCAAAATAGTCTCTTACAATAAAATAGCTCTAGGAAAGAGATTTTTCCTAGCCGTATATTATAATAGAATATGTGTGTGTGTTAAATATGTGATAGAGGGAGAGAGACAAGTAGTGATAGATAGACTGAGATAATGAGTGACCAATGCCAAATAGAAAGGTAGAAAGCTATAAAAACATATGTCAGAAGAAAACAACTGGCCACAACCTGCTTTGTTATATTTCCTAATACAAGTATTCGTTGTAAATTGTCTTGTTTGTTCAGATAAACCATTTCTCCTTTCAATTGTGTACACAGCTATGGGCTACTTCCACCCACTTGTGTGTTTGTCTATGTAGAGGTCTGTCTGTGTGTGCATGTGTAGTTGTGTATGTAATTGTCTGTCTGGCTGTGTGTGTGTGCATGTATAGTTGTGTATGTAGATGTCTGTCGGTGTGTGTAGAGGTTTGTCTGTGTGTGTGTGTGTGTATGTAGACGTATGTGTGTTTGAGTATGTGTGTTTGTAGATGTCTGTGTGTTTGTGTATGTACATATGTATGTGTGTGTGTTAGTTTTATACCATAATCATTGTCATCATCAACATCACCACTGTCATCACCATAATCAGACTGTTATCATCATTACCATCATCATCACCATTGGCATCATCATAAACACCACCACCACCACCAACATCATTATCATCATCATCAACTAAGTTGTGTGTCTTAGTGACCCTGTGTCTTTGGCTCGTGATCCAAAGGACATGAGTCCATTTTGTGGTTGTGCATTGTGACCTTGAACAAGAGTATTCCACATTGTACCTGTAAGTCAAAGGGCCAGCCTTATTAGATGCTAAATCACACTGGATCTCCCTCAGAACTTTGTTAAGGGTCCATTGACAAAACACCAGTATGAGGAGCAGATCAATAGTGGAGTCTGGTCCATAACTTCTATGGATGACACTGAGCCAATCCTCTGTGAAACATGTGTAACAAGTTGATACATAATAATAAAAAACAAATTAAATACATGTAAATGAAACTTTGTTTTTCTGTACACATGCACACAAGCTCAAACACACATACACACACACATATATATATGCATACACATATATAATCAATAAAATCATTCATGTGAAACTTCATCATGTTATTCTTATTATATATATATATATATATATATATATATATATATATATAATGTATGTGTATGTATATAATTCCATTGTTCCAACAACTAGGCTGGCTGCCCTGTTAACCAAACAACTAGAACACTCATTGGTGTAATCAAAAGAAGTGCAAGACACACACAAACTTACACATACATGTGTGTCTGTGTTTGTGTGTGTGTGTGTTAATTGCCTATAGGTGTTATCAAGATATCTGGTGATCTCTTCATTAGAGTAATGTGATAGATATATACTTTGTAATCCATCAATTCCTTCATGCCAACAACCTCTACTTTTGGTCTCTGATCTGTTTTGATATATATGTATATACCTATCAGCCTATATATATATATATCATCATTCATCATCATTTCATTTTACGTCTACTTTTCCCTGCTTGCAAGGGTGGGACGGGAACTGATTCTGGCTTGATTTCTACAGCTGGATGCCCTTCCTAACACCAACCTCATTTACAGTGAGTGCTGGGTGCTTTTCCACTTTGCAGTGGAATGATAGGGACTCAAGTCCATATCATCTCATTTCTACAGCTGAGTAAACTGGAGCAATGTGAAATAAAGTGTCTTGCTCAAGGAAACAACACATCACCCGGTCTGAGAATTGAACTCACAACCTTTCGATTGCAAGGCCAATGCTCTAACCACTAAGCCATGTGCCTCCACTATATATATATATATATACTGTATATATATATATATATATACTGTATATATATATATATATACTGTATATATACAACTGGAAGCTTAGTAAAATTCGAAGCTTTGGCTTGGCCAAGCAAAGTTGACCTACAATTAAGAATGAGTAGTAAAGCACTTAATAAGGGTAGGCCCTTAGATAGCTTGACAAATTAAAAATTGTGGCATATATATATATATAGATATATATATATATGGAGGTGCATGGCTTAGTGGTTAGAGCATTGGAAGGTTGTGAGTTCAATTCTCAGTCTGGGTGGAGTGTTGTTTCCTTGAGCAAGACACTTCATTTCACATTACACCAGTTAATCAGCTGTACAAATGAGATGATAGGACTAGGGTACCTATCATTCCACTGCAAAGTGGTTGTGGGGGTGCCACGGCAAAAAAGCACCCAGCCCACACTGTAAAGTAGACGTGTAGGCGCCATGGAAAAAAGAAAGCACTCAGCACTCACTGTAAATGAGGTTGGTGTTAAGAAGTGCATCCAGCTGTAGAAATCAAGCCAGAATCAGTTCCCGTCCCACCCTTGCAAGCAGGGAAAAGCGGACATAAAATGATGATGATGATATATATATATATATATTTATCTCAGGAATTATACCTGTCCTAGATAGATAGATATATATAACAAGGAGGGTGTGGTAAGATACCAGGTGGTCCATAACGTAGTACTCAATATTTAGGGTAGTAGAGTGGCTAATAGGAAAAGAGTCAGGACCCTAACGGCTGAGCTCGGCCATTTCGACAGCTAGAGTTCGGATCTAGCTGTCAAAATGGCCGGAGCTCAGCCGTCGAGGTCCTGACTCTTTTTCCTGTATATATGTATATATATATATCACTGAGACTCACAGGAGATGATGAAGAAATGTGGCAAGTGGAGATATGGTGTGATGAGAAGGACCCGTCCAACCCCTGCAAGAGTGGAGAAACATAAAAATGATGATGGTGATTATATATATATATACACATATTTATATATATACACATATTTATATATATATACACATATTTATATATATATACACATATTTATATATATATATATACACATATTTACATATATATACATACACATATTTATATATACATACATAGACATATTTATATATATATATATATATATACATACATACACACACATATATATACACACGTTTATATATATACACACATATTTATATATATATATATACACACATATTTATATATATATATATATATATATACACATATATTCATATATATATATATATATATATATATATATATATATACACACACATATTCATATATATATATATACACACATATTCATATATATATATATACACACATATTCATATATATATATACACACACATATTCATATATATATATATACACACATATATATATATACATATATGGATCACTCCATGCATCAAATGCTATGCTGATTTGTGCTCTTCCTGGTCCGCATACTGCAGAAATTCAATATATATATATATATATATATATATATATATATACACATGTGTGTGTATGGATATATAACTAAGAAACAGATGCTTCTACAATGATAGATATACATTCAGTGAGAAAGAGAGTGTTTATATGTATATATAAAGATATGTGTGTCTGTGTATGTGTACGTCTATGTGTGTGTGTGTAAAAAGATATGTGTCTGTGTGTGTGTGTGTATAACGTTATGTGTCTGTGTGTGTTGTGCATGTGTTTATGCTTCTGTTGTGCTTGGTTAACCATAACCTACTAATTACCTCTTCTATTCATGGTATGATGTATTAACCAGATCACTATGGAAAGGTCACCATCAACTCCATCATCATCAACACCATCATCATCATCAACACCATCATCATCATCATCAACTCCATCAACACCATCATCATCATGAACACCATCATCAACACAATAATCATCATGATCACCTTCATTACCAGGGCACTCCTCCTCATCATCATCAACAACACATTATCATCATCTTCATCATCATCATCATCATCATCACCTTCATCATCATTGTTGTTATTGCCACAATAACCAGTGTAATCTAGAGTATCACAACTATCATTAACTCTTTAGTATTCACATTACTCTATCATCATCATCATTTTTACGTCCGCTTTTCCCTGCTTGCAAGGGTGGGACAGGAACTGATTCTGGCTTGATTTCTACAGCTGGATGCCCTTCTTAACACCAACCTCATTTACAGTGCTGGATGCTTTTATTCCATGGCGCCTACACATCCACTTTACAGTGAGTGCTGGGTGCTGTTTTTTTGCCGTGGCACCTCCACGACCACTTTGCAGTGGAATGATAGGGACCCCAGTCCCTATCATCTCATTTCTACAGCTGAGTAAACTGGAGCAATGTGAAATAAAGTGTCTTGCTCAAGGAAACAACACATCACCTGGTCTGAGAATTGAACTCACAACCTTTTGATTGCAAGGCCAATGCTCTAACCACTAAGCCATGTGCCTCTATATATATACTATTATATTTTCATGGTAAAGGCTTTACCTCGCATAATTATCTCACATAATGTCGAATCTATGAGATTTTGAAACATCAGTATGAGTGGCCAATTGCAGCCAGTTTCAACAGAAAGAAGTTGAGAATTCTGGCCGGTTTTGGCCGGTTTGAACATTAAAGTGTTAAACCATGTTTATCACCAGTACAACAGCATAGAATGAAATTTAGGGAACACAGTTATATAAGTCTTGCTTGGGGATCCAGCTGGATCAGTTAGAGATGGGTGCCTCTGACAGGACCTGCTGGAAGGAGTGTGAGGACTCTGCCCCTAACAACCCTCTCAGGAATAAGTGAGCAAAGTAGAAGTTCTATAAGTTTAGCAGGCCTCATGGTGATGGTGATGGTGGTGCTGGTGTTGGTGTTTATGATGATCACAATGGTGATGATGGTGATGATGATAACAGTCTGATTATTGTGATGACAGTGGTGATGATAATGATGGTAGTGGTGCTGCTGGTTGTGTTGATGATGATGAGGTTGTTTCTCTGGTATTTTAACTCTTAACATCCTTTCCCACATGAAACCACATTAGTAACACATTCTTAAAATTTCAAAATATCACTATGAATACATCATATTGAATTTTAAAATCTCCAGGGCCATACTTTCTCTATTCTTTCTACTGGGACCATGAGGTGGCATGCACCTGGGGCTCTGCATGCCAGAGAGTGATTTTCCACATTGTCTGGGTTCCTATCATTGGGGTAGCAAGTGTGTTCTACATTGTCTGGGTTCCTATCATTGGGGTAGCAAGTGTGTTCTACATTGTCTGGGTTCCTATCATTGGGGTAGCAAGTGTGTTCTACATTGTCTGGGTTCCTATCATTGGGGTAGCAAGTGTGTCCTACATTGTCTGGGTTCCTATCATTGGGGTAGCAAGTGTGTCCTACATTGTCTGGGTTCCTATCATTGGGGTAGCAAGTGTGTCCTACATTGTCTGGGTTCCTATCATTGGGGTAGCAAGTGTGTCCTACATTGTCTGGGTTCCTATCATTGGGGTAGCAAGTGTGTTCTACATTGTCTGGGTTCCTATCATTGGGGTAGCAAGTGTGTTCTACATTGTCTGGGTTCCTATCATTGGGGTAGCAAGTGTGTTCTACATTGTCTGGGTTCCTATCATTGGGGTAGCAAGTGTTTTCTACATTGTCTGGGTTCCTATCATTGGGGTAGCAAGTGTGTTCTACATTGTCTGGGTTCCTATCATTGGGGTAGCAAGTGTGTCCTACATTGTCTGGGTTCCTATCATTGGGGTAGCAAGTGTGTTCTACATTGTCTGGGTTCCTATCACAGGGGTAGCAAGTGTGTTCTACATTGTCCGGGCTCCTATCACAGGGGTACCAATTATATAGGTTTCTGAATTTTATGGTTTTATTAGGAATCATTTAACCCTTTAGCATTCACATTACTCTATATATACTATTGTATTTTTGTAGTAAACACTTTATCTTACATAATTATCACACATAATATCGAATCTATGAGATTTTGATGTCACTTATTTTGAGAACAATACCTTAACATTAGTATAAGCAGCCAGTTTCAACTAGTTTGAACAGAAAGAGGTGAGACATTTCTAGCTGGATATGGCCGGTTTGAATGCTAAAGGGTTAAAATATGAGCGTTGGTAATTGTTTCTAGTAATTAAATGTTTACTACAAATGTTCACAATAGTCTGACTACCAGGAAATATACTACAAAGATTTAAATTAAGAAAACTCTTTCTAGATATTTTCTACTAAATCATTACAGAACGTTAAGTGTTAATGAGGAAGGCCTCAGCTCTAGCACTGTGTGTTGTAGCTACTGTTGTCATTGATGTTGATGTTGTTGTTAATGTTATCACTCTCATTGTTCTGATAATAATATTAATGGTGATGATGATGATGATGATGATAGTGGTGGTGATGAGGATAATGGTAGTGGTGATGGTGATGTTAGTGGTGGTGGTGATGTTAGTGGTGGTGGTGATGTAGGTGGTGGTGGTGGTGATGGTGGTGATGATGATGATGATGATGTTGGTGGTGGTGGTGATGATGATAGTGGTGATGGTGATGTTGGTGGTGGTGGTGATGATAATGATAGTGGTGATGATAATGATAGTGGTGATGGTGGTGGTGGTGATGATAATGATAGTGGTGATGGTGATGTTGGTGGTGGTGGTGATGGTGGTGATGATGATGATAGTGGTGATGGTGATGTTGGTGGTGGTGGTGATGATAATGATGTTGGTGATGGTGGTGATGATGATGATAGTGGTGATGGTGATGTTGGTGGTGGTGGTGATGGTGATGTTGGTGGTGGTGGTGGTGATGATGATAGTGGTGATGGTGATGTTAGTGGTGGTTGTGATGATGATGAGGGTCATGATGATGATGATGATGTTGATGGTGATCATGGTAATGATTATTATTATTATTATAAATGGATTGGTGGATTGGCAGTATCGGTAGAGGGTCGGATGCCATGCTTTGACGCATAGAGTTACGGCCCTTTCCATTCTGAGTTCAAATCCCGCCAAGGTTAACTTTGCCTTTCATCCCTACCGGGTTGATAAAATAAAGTACCAGTAATTCACTGGGTAATTGCTGGCCTTGTGCCTAACGTAGAAACAATTATTATTATAAATGGATTATTATGGCAGTGAATTGGCAGTATCGGTAAAGGGTTGGACGCCATGCTTTGACGCATGGAGTTACGGCCCTTTCCATTCTGAGTTCAAATCCCACTGGGGTCGATAAAATAAAGTAACAGTAATTCACTGGGTAATTGCTGGCCTTGTGCCAAAAGTAGAAACAATTATTATTATTATTATAAATCTGTCAACAGACCTTTGCCTTGTTGTGGTTGGTGTTGTTAATAGAAACTTTAAGGTTCCTTCCTCTCCATGTCAACACTTGCCAACAGCAGATATGATTTCTTCTAGAACTATCCAAAGACAAAGGCTCTATCTGGTCCCTTCCCACTCTATGCTTTCCTTTTCTTTGTTAGGTGAATCCTTATATAATTCTCATCTCAGATATATCTTCCCTTTCCCTTCAACCTTTCCAGAAAACCTACCACCACCATTACCCCCACTACTACTACTGCCAACAGCACCTATACTACTACCACTACCACTAATACCACAACCACCATTCCTACCACCACTATACTACAACCACTACCATTAATCCATAAGACCTTCCACTACTACTACAACTACCACTGACACAACTATTACCACCACCACCACCACCACCACCACTACAACTACCACTTCGCCAGAAAACCTACTGTCACTACTTCCACCAGCACCACTACTACCAACACTAAACTCTAATACTCCTTAACATTCCTTCCTCTCCCCACCACCATCACAACCACCGCCACCACTACTACTATCACCACTACTACCATCACCACTACTACCTTCACCACTACTACCACCACTACTACTACCACCACCACTACTACCACCACCACCACCATTCTACATCACCTCCCATATTGTCATTGAATCCTTATATAATTCTGATCCCAATTTTATCTTTTTTTTCCGACAACTTCTCCATAAGCCCTACTACCACTACTACTACTACCACTACTACCACTACTGCTACCACTACTACTACTACCACTACTACTACTACCACTACTACCACTACTGCTACCACTACTACCACTACTACTACCACTACTACTAACACTACTACTACCACTACTACTAACACTACTACTAACACTACTACTACCACTACTAACACTACTACCACAACAACACACCTTTCACCCACATCCAGCAGCACCACCACCACCAATATCACTACAACAACCACAACCACCACCACTACCATCACCATTACTATCACCACAACCACCACCATTACTATCACCACAAC
>OZ024743.1:70864371-70866871 GCA_964016885.1 Eledone cirrhosa
ATGTATATATGTATATGTATATATATGTGTGTGTGTGTGTGTGTGTGTGTTGTTTATGATGCTGGGACCATGATGTTAGGATTGTCGGTTTCCACAGCTGGATGCCCTTCCTAATGCCAACCACTTCACACCATGTAATATAAGAAGAAATGTATTTGCACCAGTCTACCTGGCCTACAACAGGTTCCATTTCTGTTTTCCAGCTTTAAATGTCAAGAGACAATGGTAAAAAAAGCTATTCATCTATGAAATAATTTTTCCATTGTTCCAAGTTTATGGAAATATTAAACCAGAGGAAGAACCTCCCAATCACCACAAAACATTCCATCTTCCTAGCATAGGACACACAGACACCACATCACACACATACTAACACACACACTAACACCACACACACACACAACACCCACACACCACACCACACACACATACCATCATCATCGTTTATATATATATATATCATCATCATCATACGTCCGCTTTTCTCTGCTTGCAAGGGTGGGACAGGAACTGATTCTGGCTTGATTTCTACAGCTGGATACCCTTCCTAACACCAACCTCATTTACAGTGAGTGCTGGGTGCTTTTTTTCTGTGGCGCCTACACGTCCACTTTACAGTGTGGGTTGGGTGCTTTTTTGCCGTGGCACCTCCACGACCACTTTGCAGTGGAATGATAGGGACCCCAGTCCTATCATCTCATTTCTACAGCTGAGTAAACTGTAGCAATGTGAAATAAAGTGTCTTGCTCAAGGAAACAACACATCACCCGGTCTGAGAATTGAACTCACAACCTTTCGATTGCAAGGCCAATGCTCTAACCACTAAGCCATATGCCTCCATATATATACATATACATATAAATCATCACACACACACTCACACACATATATATATATATAAAGCAATGATTAAGCAATGATTATGATATATATATATATATATATCATCATCATCATCATTTTATGTAAGCAGGGAAAAGCAGGCGTAAAATGATGATGATGATTATATATATATATATATATATATATATATTATATATATATATATATATATATATATATATATATATATATATATATATATATATATATATAATCATCTTCATCATTGCTTAATGCACATTTTCCACGCTATCATACCAAAGAAAAAAAAAACATACTCACACACATATTTGATGTGTGTGTATAAATGTATATGTATATATATATTAATTATACACAATTAGAATTTGGCACAAATATACATAACTTCTCAATGAAATGACATCTTTAAGATATCTTATTCAGAAAAGCAAACATATATATAAAACACCTCATACATATCACTAACAAGTTGATAAAATATTGTTCCCTTGAGATATATATATCTCAGTCAACTTGAGATATATATATATACCCTGGTATATATATATCTCAGTCAACTTGAGATATATATACCCTGGGATATATATATCTCAGTCAACTTGAGATATATATACCCTGGGTATATATATATATATATATATCCTGGGATATATATATATATCTCAGGCAACTTAAACATAAGGAGCCTCTCCAATATATATTATAGTCGTCATTGCTTAATGTCCATTTTTTTTGGCTATTATGGGTTAGACAGGTTATCATGTTATGAGACAAGTCAGACCCAGAAACAACATCATGTTCATATGGAGTTGTATTTTGAATTGGTTTCTGTGGCTGGGTACCCTTCCTAACAACTACTATGTTACAGTGTGGTCTCTCTGCTTTTTATTATGACACTGAAACGACCACATTACAGGGTGAACTGGACACTTTTTGTTGTCACCAGCAAGACCACCTTACAGCATTGACTGGGTGTTTTTGTCGTCTCACCAGCATGACCAACTTAGAATGTGGACTGGGTGCTTTTTGTTGTGTTACCAGCACAACTACTTCACAATGTGGACTGGGTGCTTTTTGTTGTGTCACCAGCACAACCACCCCACAATGTGGACTGGGTGCTATTTATTGTGTCACCAGCACAACCACCTCACAATGTGGACTGGGTGCTATTTATTGTGTCACCAGCACAACCACCTCACAATGTGGACTGGGTGCTATTTATTGTGTCACCAGCACAACCACCTCACAATGTGGACTGGGTGCTATTTATTGTGTCACCAGCACAACCACCTCACAATGTGGACTGGGTGCTATTTATTATGTCACCAGCACAACCACCTCACAATGTGGACTGGGTGCTATTTATTGTGTCACCAGCACAACCACCTCACAATGTGGACTGGGTACTATTTATTGTGTCACCAGCACAACCACCTCACAATGTGGACTGGGTGCTATTTATTGTGTCACCAGCACAACCACCTCACAATGTGGACTGGGTGCTATATATTGTGTCACCAGCACAACCACCTCACATACTGAACTGAGTGTTCTTGTTGTTGTGGCACCAGATCAGTGTTCAAGGTGGACTTTGTGGTTTTTTGTCATGGCAATGATATTGTGGGAGACCAGATGT
>OZ024743.1:70874371-70911871 GCA_964016885.1 Eledone cirrhosa
GAAATAAGAAAAAAGTATGACCCCCAACGGCAGAGCTCAAACCGTTTCGACGGCTATTTCTGAAATAGCCGTCGAAACGGTTTGAGCTCTGCCGTTGGGGTCATACTTTTTCTTATATATATATATATATATATATATATAAGAAGAAGAAATTAAAAGATGGTTAAAAAAGTTCCATGTATTTTATCAAAAACAAATATCATCTTGTTCAGTGATTGTTATATTTAGGGGTCATGTTGCCCATATTGCCAATAAAATAAAACACCATATCATTTTCACTTTATCTTTATTGAGTGTGATTCATATATATCATCATCATCATCATCGTTTAACGTCTATCTTCCATGCAAGCATGGGTTAGACGTGAATTGTCCCATTTGAGGTAAGATTGGTTGGGTGACCGTGTCTCGCTCATATAGGACTGTCTGGCAGGTTTTCTACGGTTGGATGCCCTTCCTAACACCAACCACATTTATATATATATATATATATATATGCTGTGTAGGTGTCACGACAAAAAAACACAGTCCACGCTGTAATGTGGCCGTGTAGGTAACACAGTAAAAACCTCCCAGTCCACACTGTAAACGTGGTTAGTGTTAGGAAGGGCATCCAGCTGTAGAAAACCCGTCAGACAGTCCTGTACGAGCAAAACAACCAATCTTGCCTCAAGTGGGACAATTCCCGTCCAAACCCATGCAAGTGTGGAAGATGGACGTTAAACGATGATGATGATGATGGTGGTGGTCTTCTACACATTTCCAATCTACCAAATTTCATGCACAAAACATCGGTTGACCCAAAACTATAACAAAAGACCCTTGTTTAAGGTGCTCCACTGTGGGATGGAACCTGAAACCACATTGTTGTAAAGTGAGCTTCTTAACTTCACTTTTACTTTTTGTTTTCCATTTACTTATTTATGTACAGATGATTCTTCTCTGTGTGTGTGTGTGTGTGTGTGTGTGTGTGTGTGTGTGTGTGTGTGTGTGTGTGGTTTTGTTTGAATCCATGTACATGTTTGTACATGCGTATGTTTCTGCAGCATTGCTTGTATGCCTGCGCAAGTTTGTGCAATCATGTGTGTATGTATATAAATATATATATATATATATATATATATATATGTGTGTGTGTGTGTGTGTGTTTGAGTGTGGTGATGTGGTTTTGTTTGTATACATTCACACATTTGTGCACATAAGTTTTGTATGTGTTTGTGCAGATATGTGTGCATGTATATACATATATGTGTGTGTGGTGTGGTGTGTGTGTGTGTGTGTGTGTGTGTAGACTGTGGATGATGGTGTGACACAGGCAATCAGTCGTCAGCTCTGCTGTAATAACATGAAAGTCAACTCATTTGGTTGAGAGACACCAAAAGAAGAGAAGTGACTCAGTCAGTGTTTGTTCTGTGATCAAACACTGACAAGATATGATAGAGAAACTCTTCAGCCTCCCTGAGCATGTGAAAACATTTCCAGTGTTGCTGCCATGATAAAATACACCCAGTACACTCTGTAAAGTGGTAGTGTTGGTGCTATGATAGAATACACCCAGTATTCTGTAAAGTGATAATGTTGGTGCTATGATAAAATGCAGTCAGTACATTCTGTAAAGTGGTAGTGCTGTTGCTATGATAAAATACACCCAGTACATTCTGTAAAGTGGTAGTGCTGTTGCTATGATAAAATACACCCAGTACATTCTGTAAAGTGGTAGTGCTGTTACTATGATAAAATGCACCCAGTACATTCTGTAAAGTAGTAGTGCTGATGTTAATATAACATCATTTCATCGTCACCATCATTTTTTTTACGTCTGCTTTTCCCTGCTTGCAAGGGTGGGACGGGAACTGATTCTGGCTTGATTTCTACAGCTGGATGCCCTTCCTAACACCAACCTCATTTACAGTGAGTGCTGGGTGCTTTTTTTCCGTGGCGTCTACACGTCCACTTTACAGTGTGGGCTGGGTGCTTTTTTGCCGTGGCACCTCCACGACCACTTTGCAGTGGAATGATAGGGAACCCAGTCCTATCATCTCATTTCTACAGCTGAGTAAACTGGAGCAATGTGAATTAAAGTGTCTTGCTCAAGGAAACAACACATCACCCGGTCTGAGAATTGAACTCACAACCTTTCGGTTGCAAGGCCAATGCTCTAACCACTAAGCCATGTACCTCCTCATCAATATAGCAAACTCCGTTAATCGGCAGTGCCGGTACCGCAATAAAATGCACCTAGTACACACAGTAAAGTGGTATAATGGTTGTGACATGATAAAATGCACCCAGTACACTCTGTAAGGTGGTAGTTATGGTGATGTGATAAATTGCACCCAATGTGCCAATGTTAAAAATAATAACAACAATAATAATAATAATAATGATAATTATTATTATTATTACTATTCTATGCTGTCATGTTTATGTGGGTGATATTGTTACAGGGGTTGGGGAGGGGGGGGTTTCTCCCTTTTAGATGTTGAACTAGATTTTAGTATTTTCTTTCTCTTCTTCTTTCTAAATGGTTCCTAGTAACATCTGGTACCATTAACAGACTCTACAGACTTTAGCTAAGGTTCTCCATACCAAAACATTCAGAATTAGGGCAATCAGGCTTGTTTTTTGTTTGTTTGGTTTTGTTTCTATTTTTTGGTTTTGTTTTTTTATGTATTTGCTTAGCTGCTGATTTTGTTTGTATGATTTTTAGCATTGCTGAGTTTATTGAGGTGTGTGTTTGTGTGTGTGTGCGTCTGTGTTTGTGTGTGTGTGTCTGTGTGTGTGTCTGTATGTGTGTATATTTATATACTAGTCAGTATCTCTGTCTGTATGTGTCTGTATGTAGATATATGCTTGTGTATACCTATGTCTATGAGAGAGGGGGGGGGGGCTAAGATTTAGTAGAACACCTCTTCACTTGTCACCTCATTTGTGAGGTGTAACTTCTTGATGTTGTGTGAAAGAATCTCTGTTTATGTCTTTCTTGGTCATCCTTTTCAGCAGCTCCCTTCCACCTTCTTCACCCAACAATCACTATCCATACCAGCGCACTTAAATCTCCCATATGCAGGGCAGGATTTAATGGGGTGGGGGGCATAGGGGGAAATTGCCTCCGGGTCCCTTGCAGTGGTGTCCCCACCAGTGACGGCCATATCAATTTATTTGTGCCCTCAGCTGGGTTTTTAGTTTTAGGATGGTTAAAATGTTTGAACGTAATACCTGTATGTATAACTTTACAATTCAAATTACTTGCACCAAGCTAACCTTGATATGTAAAATTGGGAGGTTTGCTGTGTATATTAATTTTTTGTGTATGAGGGACCCCCAAACCTGAAGTGCCCCCCCCCCCCCCCATTTAAATCCAGCCCTGCCTGTGTGTTACATCTCATGTCCAGTTTGTTTCTAAGACCATCTGTGCTTCATCATCCATATACATTATTTTTATATATCTAACAGAGCATGCACAAATCATTTTGTTCCAGCCTGTTATATACATATCCAGCATTCACTGCACATGTTTCACTAATATGCAGCATTGCACTTCTTTTGTTAGTCCCAGGTAGAATCACCCTGTTCTTTTTCTGGCTACAATACTTTCAGAACAACCATCTCTACTACTAAGTCATCTAGGTCACAGAAGCTCTAGAACCTTCCCTCGATTGCTAAAAAGTATATATCACTATTGCTTTTACTACCATCTACTACATATAAAGTTTATCTTCTTTGTTTCTTTACCTGTAATCTCACTTCATCTCTTGTATATCCATATTATATATTGAGTACTCCATAGAGAATTTTCACCTACTTTTCTTCTACTTTCAGTTCTCGAATAAACCAACACCCACAGCTTATTAATTTTTCAGATATTTTTCCACCTTCCCCAACTCTTAATTTAATGATCTCCCCCTCTGCCACTTATTAAGTTTGGCTAATCTGTCTCCAGTGAAATCTTATTTTAAGTGGTAGCAATCCTGTGGTAATCAATTTTCTTTATACATTAAAAAACATTATACATGACAAAAAAACGTACATTACTAGAAATCTCATATGTTATAAAATAAATAGGATGGGTTGGGGTCTCAATATGTAAACTAAACGACTAATTCTGGTTTAAAAACAAAAACAACAAAAACAACCTAGAAAAATTACCAATTCTCCACTCCCCAACTCCATCCCCACTCCCCAATATTTTTTATTTTCAGTACACCATAAAGAATTTCCACCTACTTCTTTTCTACAAATCAAGCACAACCATTTCCCTGGTGATATCAGAATCCTGTCTTCTTCTTCACCCACTTATTCCTGAGAGGGTCATGGGGGCAGAGTCCTCAAACACTCCCTCTAGCGGGTCTTGTCAGAAGCAACCGTTTCCAACTGATCTGGCTGGATCCCCAAGTGAGACCAGCCAAGCTCATGGATGTTATCCAACCATCTTGCTCAGGTTTACCCCTTGGTCTCCTACCAGTTTCTTTTGCCTGTAAAATCTGTCCAGCGATTCTTGAGAGGAGAGTGTTTCAGTTTTTGTAGCATTGATTTTCCTTCCTGCCATGCAGCACTCGGCAACAAACCTATCAAGTGCAAGTCGTCTTAATTACTAAAACCTTGGTCTTTGCCAAGGTTACTCTGAGCCTATTTTGATTCTAGGTTGTGCTTCCATGGCAGGAATCTTTTCTAGCTATTCCTCAGATTCAGTTATAAGTATTATCTCATCAACATACAGAAGTTCCCACAGACAACGGTTCTGAAATTTCTAGGATATACACAAATACATATATTTAGCTGTGTGTGTGTGTGCATGTTTGTTTGGTTCTCCATCCCTTCAAATCTATCTAATTTCTCATTCTTTCTTCTGATGAAGGACTAGCATCCTAAACGTTAAGACCCTCTTCCTGCTATTTCAAGCATTATATACTGTACCGATCGTGTTGTTATTTCTGTTTACCTTTTACATACATATATATATATATATATATATATATATATCAATCACCATCATTATCATCATCATCGCTTAACATCTATTTTCCAACACACACACATATATATGTATATAATGTTTAATATAGAAATTGCTTCTACAGGAATAGAACTGTTTTATTCAAAAGAAATCATCAGGAAAGGACTTTCCTAATGATTTCTTTTGAATGAAACATTCCTACTCATGTAGAAACCATTTCTATAGTAAACAATATTTACACTTTACCAATGTATTGAGTACCTTACTAACTGTAGTTACCCCTGATTGAACCTGGAACACATGTATATATATATATATATATATATTTATGTTTACCTAGTATCATCAACATTTTATGTCCATTTTTCCTTCCCTGCTGGTGTAGGTTGAATAGGTCATTACAGACCAAGTGAGCACTTAATTGGAGTCACTATCCTAGAGACACACAAACACACATGTGACCAATTTAGAAGGGAAAATAACAGTTCCTGCTATTCTGTAATGCCACCCTGCTATCTTTACTGTCCTCTGGGGTTTAACTAGCCATGCTGATTTATAGAGTGAATTTTTTTAAAATTGGCTTTTCCAATATGGCACAGAAACAAGAAGCATATTTGGTTAGATTAGATTAGAATAACCCTTGCTAACAGGGAAAACAACCATTAAATGACGACGACGAGATGGTGGTGATGGTGATGGTGATGATAGAAATAGGATCAATTGCTCAACAATGTAGAACTGATTGGATATGTTGGTGCTGAACTATTTGATATAAAACTGCTTCAGCACCTGTCGACACATGTCAGTTATAGGTAATAGATGGCAGGTGAATTGGCAGAGTCATTAGAGTGTCAGATTACTATGGCTTGGCTATTTGTTGTAGCTCACAGTGGAATTGGTGGCAGTGGTGGTGGTGTTATTAGGGTAGGGTGGAGTGGCAGTTAATTGGCTCTGTTTTAGTTCAAAAGAAATATAATTAATACTTACAGAACATTTGCATGTAAACTATTTAAGATTCATTAGAGCGGAAGAGCTGTGTTGTAGTACTAATTTCAGCTTTCTGCACTCTGAGTTCAAATCTCACTGGAATCAACTCTGGCTTTTGTCCCTTTGGGAGAGGTGGAATATTTAAGAGTCAGACATAATGTTTTATGATACTTAATCCAGCTCTCTGCATTCTGAGTTCAAATCCTGCTTCTTTCTACCAGGATTTCTGACCAGCAGATAATATGAACAATTGAAACACCAATGGGAACATGGTTCCCCTGGTCCAGTTTAACAATTAGTTCTTATACCAGACGTTGTCACCAGCAGATAGTATCAGCAGTGGAAAGACCAATGGGAACATGGTTTCCCTGGTCCAGTTTGACAATTGGTTCTTCTGCAGAAGTTTTTACCAATCAGCAATGGAAAGACCAATGGGAACATGGTTTCCTTGGTCCAGTTTGACAATTGGTTCTTCTGCCAGAAGTTTTTACCAGCAGATAGTATCAGAAAGACCAATGGGAACATGGTTTCTCTAGTCCAGTTTGACAATTGGTTCTTCTACCAGAAGGTTTTACCAGCAGATATTATCAGCAATGGAAAGACCAATGGGAACATTGTATCCAGTTGAACAATTGGCTTCTTTTTTAGTTGCTTGAGCCTTTATCCACTCCACAAATATGATTGATTTAACCATTTAGCATTTAAACTGGCTGTATCTGGCCAGAATTTTCTCACCTCTTTCTGTGCAAACTGGCTGCAATTGGCCACTCATACATACAATAAGGTATTGTCCTCAAAATAGATAATATCAACTGTCCAGCGATTCTCCCCTAAGACATTCTAACCATGAAATAAAGTCTTTACCATGAAAATATAATAGTATATATAGAGTAATGTAAATGCTAAAGGGTTAACACAATGATGCTTTAATAAAGCTAGTTTCTATATTGTACCTAGCTGTTACTCAGTTGAATGTTCATGACTTCATGAACTCTTGGTTCATCATCATCTCATCATCATCACCATCACCACCACCACTATCATCATCACCATCACCACCACCACCATTGCCATCATCACCACCACCACTGTTGCCATCACCACCATCATCATCATCATCATCACCACCACCATCATTACCACCATTATCATCATAACCACCTTCATCATCACCACCATCATCATCGCCATCTCCACCATCACCACCATCTCCACCACCACCATCTCCACCACCACCACCATCATCATCATCATCATCATTATTTCTATTTTTTTCCATGCTTGCATGTGTTAGATGAGTCTTGTCTAGCACAGTATCTTCCCTTTGTCATCTCCTTTGTGAGGTTTATTTTCTTGAGAATATCTTTCACCACTTTTTTTCGTCTTCCTCTTCCTTAACTTCCTTCCACTCGGAACTCCTGACATTTTTTCACCCAACAAACACCAGCCATACACATTAACAGCCTCTTCTGTTTTATTAACCCTTTCAATTTTAAACAAACTTGCAGTTCTTTTGTCTTCCACAGTCTTTATTTCTTTTCAATTTCACATAATGAATCAATATTGTTTTTAATAAAAACTCAGTAAGCTCTCTATAGAAGTTATAATAAATCTTTGTCAACATTCCAATATGGACTCTGACTGCCAGACATGGAATCATGTTGCAGTTGGTGTTCAAACCGGAACTA
Source organism: Eledone cirrhosa (assembly GCA_964016885.1). Taxonomy (NCBI): domain Eukaryota; kingdom Metazoa; phylum Mollusca; class Cephalopoda; order Octopoda; family Eledonidae; genus Eledone; species Eledone cirrhosa. Next base: position 70,882,003 of record OZ024743.1, read on the forward strand.
TGGATATTAATTGTTATGTACATATATGGTATTTAAAAATTAACTAATTAACAAAAACAGTTAGGTAACAGGATATTTTCAATAAGTATAATTATTAATTACTAAGTATTGAGAAATTTGAAAATATAGTTGCCACAATACAGTTAACTATAATAATAGTTGAACAAATTGTAAAAAATGTGGATAGACACATGCAGGGAATTGAACCAACACACTCTTGTATGTTTGGTGAGCATGTTCAACTATTATGTATAATGGTTAAACACACTCACCACTATTTTCTCTGTCTTGATTTGTTCAACTATTATTTATAGTTATCTACATTGTGGCAACTATGTTTTCAAATTTGATTTACTGCATTATTTTAGGCAACTAACATATTGATGGCCTTATTTATGTATATTTGGTGTAGCTGTTGTATTTGTTTAACCCCAGGCCAACCCTAGTTGAGCAAAACTGTAATGAAATGTGTTCCAATGTGACAATTCTTTGGACCCTAAAGAGTGTGATTTTGGACTCTACAGAGTGTGACATTGGACTCTACAGAGTGTGCCTTTGGACTCTACAGAGTGTGACTTTAGACTCTACAGAGTGAGTGTGACATTAGAATCTACAGAGTGTGACTTTGGAATCTACAGAGTGTGATTGGACTCGACAAAATATAATTATACACCAACTCTATAACGTGCTTGTGTGTATGTTCCCGCTTTTGTCAATGTTTATGTCCTATAACTTAGCAGTTCTACAATAGGAGTTTGATAAATAAGTACCAGGCTTAACAAAAAAATAAGTACTGAGGGTCAATATGTTCAAATAAAACCCTTTAATCCTTTATCATTTACATTACTCTGGATTGGCAGTATCGGTAGAGGGTCGGACGCCATGCTTTGACGCATAGAGTTATGGCCCTTGCCATTCTGAGTTCAAATTCTGCCGAGGTTAACTTTGCCTTTCATCCTTACAGGGTCGATAAAATAAAGTACCAGTAATGCACTGGGTAATTGCTGGCCTTGTGCCAAAAAGTAGAAACAATTACTCTATATATACCATTGTATTTTTGTGGTAAAGGCTTTACCTCACATAATTATCTCGCATAATATCAAATCAATGAGATTTTGATATTATTTATTTTGAGAACATTGCTTTAGCACAAGTATGAGTGGCTGGTTACAGCTGGTTTGAACAAAAAGAGGTGAGAGAATTCTGGCCAGATATGGCTGGTTTAAATGCTAAGGGGTTATACCTGTGCCCTGGCATGGCTGTATGTAATCTAATGAATAAAACCAATAAAATATAGATAAAAAGCAAAAAAAATATATTCCCTCTTCAGTAGTTATTCATAAGCTTTGTGTGAAACGTGAGACCTAACATACATGAAGAAACAAATTTATGGAATCCTAAATTAATTATAACCTCATCATATTATATTTCATTCCACAACATTCCAAATTCATATTTCTGGGGGGGGGGGTAATTTTCATGTATTTTGGAGTAGATTCCATTCAATATATCCTTTCTTTACTGGTTATATATAACTGTACTATTTATACAGCTTTCCAAGTTGTATACCCTGAAAATTTATATACCCTTACATAGATGTATACACTGACAAAATTGTATACGCCGAGAAAGTTGTATAGCCTTAATAATTATACATCCTTACATGTTGTATATGCTGATAAAATTGTATAGCCTGACATGTTATACACTCGTACAAGTTATATACACAGACAAGCTATATATTCTGACACAGTTATATACCCTGACACAAATATATACCCTGACACAAATATATACCCTGACAAGATATATACTCTAACAAGTTATATACACTGACACTGGTGTATACTCTGACACAGTTATACACCCTTACAGTTATACACCCTTAGTTTCATGCCCTAATAAAATTGTATATCTTAACAAAGTTATGGCCTTTAGCCAATTTAAAGAGTCAATATTAACTAGACTCATGTTGTTGTTGTTGTTTATTGATTCCATTTTTACACTTTCCTTATGAATTATTTAATTACAATTAATTAAATTGTTTTTATTTCTTTTACTTTCAGTTCAAGCCGATACAATGATGCTTTCTGGCATCACCTTTCTTTGGAAGTGGTTAGTCTGGTTGTTCACTCTACACATCAGCTGCATCTTAGCACAAACAGCAATACCAATACAGTTACCTTTCCAGTTCACACAGCCAAGCTATAATGCCAGCATTCCCGAGAACTCGGTGGGCAAAATCTATGTCCAATCAACGCGGAAAATGGGAATACCCGTCCGCGATTCCTCATTGGAAGTTTCCTTCTCGATAATAAAACGAGATGATGATAGTATTTTTAAATTAGAAGAACTATTCATTGAAGATTTTTGGTTTCTTAGGATAAGAACTAACACAGGAATTCCCCCCGGAAAATTGAACCGGGAACTTCAAGATCATTACACACTTTACATCAAAGCTGTGGCACAGAATCTGGCAGGCCTTATATTTGAGGCTGATGCTATTGTATATATATCTGTCCTTGATAGGAACGACTTAACGCCTATATTTTATAACCCTCGCTATAATGTAACTCTTAGTGAAGACACCCCTGTACACAAACGCATCACTCGGGTGAGTGCATCTGATGCAGATATTGGAATAAATGCTGAAATCTACTACAGTTTTGTCGAAGCCACCAACACATTCGCCATCCATCCCACCACTGGAGTTATTACACTCACACGCCCATTAAATTATGAGGACCAAAGTGAATATGAACTTGAAATCCTTGCCAGTGATCGAGGGCACAAAACCAATCACAGACAGAGCATGTCACGAGGTCGTGCTAAATTGTTTGTCTCAGTCCAACAAGTTAACCTATACCCACCAGAATTCTCAGTTGAAAATTTACCATCTTTGATGGAACATGGCAACATTGGAACTGTTTACGCTATTGTTCGCATTGAAGATCAGGACACTGGTAATAATGGCAAGTTAAATATGCCACAGATAATTGATGGGGACCCAAATGAATATTTCATGTTGAAACGAGGAAAATCCCGAGAAGAATTCCTCATTATAGTCCAAGAAAATCTTGACCGAGAGGACAGCCCAGATGGTTTTAATATAACACTTTATGCTTCTGATCAAGGAACACCTAGTCTAAATGCTACAATAGTGGTCCCAGTTGACATTCAAGACATGAATGATAACTCTCCAGTTTTCAGCCAAGCCATTTACGAAGCCAGTATTGATGAGACAGCTTTGGTCAATTCTCCTGTGATATTTATTAAGGCCGGAGATGCTGATGCTGGCAAAAATGCCAAAGTTCATTACACCATAACTGGCGGTAACGTAGATGGCTATTTCCAGATAGATTCTATATCTGGACTGATTACTACAGCATCAGTATTAGATGCAGAGATGGTATCTGACGTGGAACTTGAAGTGTGTGCTGAGGATGAAGCTAATTCTGGGTCCAGAAAAAGTGGTGCAGCAATAGTGCACATCAACATCAAGGATTGCAATGACAATACCCCAGTGTTTAACAGCACAGGGGATATCTTTTATGTGGATGAAAACTCTCCAGTTAAAACTGTTGTTGGTCAAGTGACGGCTACAGACATTGACAAAGATGAAAACGGCTATTTCAGTTTGACCATTGCTAATGTTAACTCAGTACCATTCGAAATTGAGCCCTTCACTGGGATCCTAAAGTTGAACCAAGTTCTTGATTATGAATCCATGAAAGACACCTACATCCTGAAGATCCGTGCTTCCGATTGGGGCAGTCCATTTCGCCGGGAATCAGAAACACAAGTTACAATTAAGGTACGTGATGTGAATGATAACAAACCCCAGTTTGAAAAACTGTCCTGCATTGTTTATGCATCATCTGACATCGAGAACAACACTGCTCTGTTGGTTGTTTCAGCCATTGACTTAGATATTACAAGTATTGTTAGTTATAGCATTGATAAAGGTAATGAAAAAAACTACTTCAACATTCACACAGAGCGAGGTGATATATTTTTGAGTGTTCCGACATCTGAGTTGCTTGAGAGTAAATTTACACTGACCATTGGTGCAACAGATGGTGTTCATGCTGCTGATCCTATGGAAATTACAATTGTTATTGTAAATAAAGAAGAAGCAGATATCAACCTCTCAGACAACACAGTGTCATTCAGTTGTCAAAAATCTAATGCCACCAAAATTCTGGAAAAAATGCTTTTGAAGAAACAGAAAAACAGTAAAAAAAACAAAGATTTAATGTCAGAAATGCCAGATGAGTATCAGTATAATATTAATCCGCCAGAGTTTGCTCTCGACATGCCAAGTAACATTACTGTCAGGGAAGACAAACCCATTGGCTTCAGTATCTTAGAAATCCCTGTTTCTGACAGTGACCCAGGCTATAATGGTAAACTTACTTATGTTTTATCCAAGGGAAATGAGCAAGGTAGGTTTACCATCAGTAATGAAGGCACGTTGTACATACTATCTGAATTAGACCGTGAAAGCAAAGATAACTATGAAATGATCATTACTGCTGCCGACCTTGGCACACCAAGCAAAACAGCCTCAAGGAATATCACTGTGACTGTCTGGGATGTTAACGATTGTGCACCAAACTTCGAAAGAAACCATTATTCTATTAATGTATCAGAAAATATTAACCTCAATGCTACCATCACGCAGGTTTATGCCACTGACGATGATACGGGGAAAAATGCTGAGATCCGATACACTATCATATCAGACACCGACGAGTTCAAAGTTGACAACCATTCTGGAATTATCCGTGTAAATGGATTATTGGATCGGGAAAGACAAGAAGTTTACAACGTTTTAGTCCAGGCCAGTGACAAGGGCTCAGAAATATCTTTGTCATCAACGACAACGGTAACTATCCATGTAACAGATATCAACGACAATTTGCCAAAATTCTCACCAGAGATCTATGACATCAAGATCAGAGAGGACTTGCCAATTGGTGCTGTGGTAACTACACTGACAGCCTACGATCCAGATCTTGGGTCTGGTGGGGAAGTAATTTACAGCCTAATTTATGGCACGGATGGTAAATTTGAGATTGATGAGATTACAGGAACAGTGAGAGTTTCACAGATGTTGGATTTTGAACAGAAACAAGTGTACAACATAACAGCGCAGGCCCAGGATAACGGCAATTCACCCCTGCTATCTTCCTGTTTCATCAATGTCGAGGTCATAGATGTTAATGAGAACTTGTACCCCCCTGTTTTTAGTAGGTTCTTTTCTATTGGTTATGTTCATGAAGATGAACCAATTGGTACACCTTTCATGCAGGTGTCTGCTATGGATGCAGATGCCTCGGAAAATGATCCTACACCAATAATGTATTCCATACGAGATGGTTCTGGATTAGGACGTTTTACCATTGACAATAATGGTAAGTCTCTCAAATTTCTTTCATTCTTTTTTCGTCTTTGTATTTTAACATCTTTCATTCTTTTTATTTTTATTTTAACTTCTTTCATTTTTTAAAATTTACGTTGTCAGTAGGTTCTTTGATTATCAAATTTATACATTCACCCAAATTGTCAAAGAAAGTGTTAAGTAAAAACTGATCTTCAAAGTTCTGTTATATATATATATATGAGTAAAAGCTTGACCATGGTGCCAAGCAGTTTCTGCTTGTGTCGTATATATATATGTATGTTTATATAAGAAGGTTAAAAGTTCAGGGGAAGAAAGTTGCTCTAATAAGTTGAATATGGTTCTACAATCCACAACAAACAAAAAATATAAATTAATTCAAAGTATAAATCCATTTCCTTTCTTCATCTTGTTTTTCTTTCCATTATATATATATATATTGTCACCATCACCATTTAACATTTATTTGTTTGTTCCATGCTTGCATTAGTTAGACAGGTTGTCCACATTAAGATACAAGTCTGGCTAGTTGACCACATTGTACCTTGCTCAAACATGACTATATTCTGGCCAGTTTATATTACTATATGTTTTTCTAGCTGGATGCCCTTTCTAACACCAGCCACATTTACAGTGTGGAACTGGGTGGTCCCATTATGAGGAGGTCTGGCCAGCTGGCTGTGACATACCCTCTTCAAGTGGAACTGTATTTTGGGAGCTGGATGGTTATGAAGGAGGTCTGATCTGTTGGCCATACTATACCTTGCTCATAGCAGGACCATGTTTTGGCTAGGATTCTGGGATTTTATGGCTGCTGGATGCCCTTCTAACAATATTCTTTATTACTTAATGTTAGAGTTGGGAGGTGTTTAGGAGAGTCAGAAGAGGAATATTTGTTAACTCCAGTCTCAGACTGGTGAAATTGATATATTTATAGAAATATACTGTAAATCTACTGAAACTGAGGAGCAATTACTGAGCAACATTGGGGTAATTATTGTGCTATTAGAGAGCAGCACAGAGGCAACTGTAGAGCTGTTACAGAACAACAACTAGGGCAACTATGGAGCAATTACAGAGCATCACTAGGGTAACTATGGAGCAATTACAGAGCAACTATGGCACAATTACAGAGCAACATGGAGGCAACTTAGAAGCATCACCAAGGTGACTCTGGAGCAATACTGAGGTGACTCTTTATGATGATAATAATGATGATTATGATGATAATGGTGATAATTATGATGATGATAATGCTGGCATTGGAGAGAATGATACTTATGCTAGTGATAATAGACAGAACATTAGCTGAGTGGTTAAGGAGTTCACTTCACAGTCATATGTTTACAGGTTCAATCCTGCTGCAAGGAATCACGAGCAAGGATTTTTTAATAGAGCCTTGATTTGATAAGTCCCTTGTCAGTAGAATTTAGTAGATGGAGACTGTGCTGAAGCCTATTGTGTTGTAAGAGTATTGGACTTACTGTTATAATATCATGGTGTAGATTCCTAGGCTGGATTGTGTGTTCTTGAGCAAAACACTTCATTTCATGTTGCTCCTGTATACTCAGCTGAAAATGAGTACTAACAATAGCTGGAGGTTTAACCTTGCAATGGACTGGCGTCTCATCCAGGGGAAAGCCTTGTACTTTCAGTTGCTTCATGCCATGAAACTGGGATAAGCACCAGCTTGAGACATGTTGAATGTGTGTGTGTGTGTGTGTGTGTGTCAGTCTGAAGCAGAGGCAACAGTATTTATCTCTGAGTTCAAATTCCACCCAGATCAACTTTCATCCTAATAAGGTCAATTAAAAAAAAATAAACTATCATTCATGTAATGAAGTATATTTAATCAACTTTTCCCTCTCTGTTAAATAAGGTTTTGAGTTCAGAAATATAACAAACACATTTTGAAAATAATCGAGGATATGTTGGCTATTTAATAATATATTTTCACTTTCTCATTATTAAGATGATATTTAGAATATAACTTAACAAAGGTTCTTATATAAAATTATGATTGCAGAATTTTAAGTAAATGTAAACATTTTAAAACAAGCAGTTATGTATTGTAGAATTAAAGGTAGTTCTAGGTAGTATAACCCCCCTCCCCCACTATACTTACCCACCCAGGCACTATTGTTGTTATTGTTGTGTTCACATTTCCTGGCTTCCAATTAAATATTGGCCAGTTATTCTTATTTTCCTTGGCTCCACCAAAAACTGCAGCCTTGCTTCCCCCACTGACATTACCATCCACACCAGCACCACCAATACCACCACCCATATTACTGCCAATACACCACTATCAATACCATCACCACCACAACCAACAACACTGCCATCACCAATATCACCCACACCACCAATACCACCACCCATATCACTGCCAACACAATCTACCCACACCACCACCAATACCATCATTGCCATCACCAATACCATGACCACCACCACCACCAATATCATCATTACTATCACTAATACCACCACTACTACTACCAATACCACCACCACCAATACAACCACACTGCCAACACAATCTACCCACACTACCACCTATACCATCATTGCCATCACCAATACCATGACCACCACCACCACCACCAATATCATCATTACTATCACTAATACCACCACTACTACTACCAATACCACCACCACCAATACAACCACACTGCCAACACAATCTACCCACACTACCACCTATACCATCATTGCCATCACCAATACCATGACCACCACCACCACCACACTCCTACTGATTCAATCATAAATTGCTGGCAGCAATGGTGGTGGTGGTTGTGGTGGTTGTTGTGGTGGTGGTGGCGGTGGTTGTTGCTGTTGTGGTCGTGGTGGCGGTGGTTGCAGTATATAACTTCAGTTAACAGTCCTGGCCAGGAGAGTGATATGTAGAGATGGCAAAAATTCATATACCCTCTAACCACCAAAAAAACGTCACCAGTGAATCAATTCAATGACCCAGTTTTCAGTGACATCACTACTACTACCACCACCACTGATGCTACTTTGCTACTACTTCTAAAACCACTACTACTACTACTACTAATAATAATAATAATAATAATTGTTTCTACTTTTGGCACAAGGCCAGCAATTATCCCAGCGCATTACTGGTACTTTATTTTATCGACCCCGTAAGGATGAAAGGCAAAGTTAACCTCGGAAGGATTTGAACTCAGAATGGCAAGGGCCGTAACTCTATGCGTCAAAGCATGGTGTCCAACCCTCTACCGATACTGCCATCTACCGCCGTTAATAATAATAATAATAATAATTGTTTCTGATTTAGGCACAAGGCCAACAATTTTGTGGGAGGGGAAAGTCGATTAAATCGACCCCAGTGCATTACTGGTACTTTATTTTATCGACCCCGTAAGCATGAAAGGCAAAGCTAACCTCAGTGGGATTTGAAATCAGAATGTAAAGGGCCGTAGCTCTGTGCTGCAAAGCATGGTGTCCAGTGTTCTACCGATACTGCCAAAAGAATAATAATTGTTTCTACTTTTAGCAGAAGGCCAGTAATTATCCCAGAGTATTACTGGTACTTTATTTTATCAAGATCAAAGAATGAAAGGCAAGGGTGACTTTGTCAGGATTTGAACTCAGAATGTAAAGAATCAGAACAAATATTGTTAAGAATCTGTCTAATGTTCCAATAGTTCTGCCAATGATGAATAATAGCTATATTATATCTTGTCTTAGGTGTTGGTAGCGACAGTATCAGACTCTTCTGCCCAACCAATACCCCACCCCACCACACATATATCTAACTTTGTCTCAGATACAAACACATATACACACAAATACAACCTTCTTTCACACATACAACCACCCATCCACCCTTGTCTCACACACATCCAAACTTGTCCACACACATACTACCTCATCTCACTCACACACACACACACATACAACCTTGTCTCACACACACACATACTACCTCGTCTCACACACACACATACAACCTTGTCTCACACATACTACCTCGTCTCACACACACACACACACACATACAACCTTGTCTCACACACACACACATCGACACACACATCCACACACACAATAAGAATTATTAATAAATAATTTGATATGAAAATATGTACAAACCGTTCTTGCTAAAACAATAATAATTTTCCAGTATATTAATGATATTGTTAGATTGTATAAGTTCCATTATATTTCGTTTCTGTCATCTATAATCACCATCAGGTGCCATTTTCATAGAATATCTACCATATCTAAAAGTCACAGAAGTAGACACATCATACCTCCATTTCAGATACATTTACTACAATGTACTATATATTTTAAATTAGGGTTTTGTAGGCCCAGAAGATACATCTTGCCTTCATTTTGCATACAACATTTACAATATACTATCATCATTATCATCATCATCATCATCGTTTAACGGCCATCTTCCACGCTAGCATGGGTTAGACGGTTTTGTTCTATTTGGTGCGGGAATGGTCGGGAGACAGTGTCTCGCTCGCACGGAAACGTCTCTGGCAGGTTTTTTTTTTTACACCAACCACATTTACAGTGTGCACTGGGAGCGTTTTTACTGTGTCTCCTACACGGCCACCTTACAGTGTGGACTGTTGTGTCATCGACACAGTGGACAGAACGGGAGAGGGAGGATGGGATAGGGTGTATGGGGAGGTGTACATTGAATTAAGAGGTACCTACTGACTGTAGGTTTGTATGCAATGGCAGTCAGGTCTTCTGTACAACTGCATGACGCCAAAGGTATCAATCCAGTGTCATTGTCTTATATATATATTTTGTATTAGGGCTTTGTAGATTCAGTAGGTAAGTTACCTTCATTTTACATATATTTACAACATACATTTTACATACATTTACAACATACTATCTATATTACTAAAACAGAGAGTGTCTGTTTGTCTGTCTGCCTGTTCAATCACTAAAACTCGAGAACCACCCAACCGATTGTTTTCAAACTTTACACATGTAATACTTATGGCCCTATTGAGTGTTCTGAGCAAAAGAAATTTCAAATTTTCAATGCCCTACGGACCGCATTAGGCGATTTAGCAATCTCTTTCTATCTCAGTCTTTCACTTTTTAGATAGATACATAGATATTACGTCGTGCATTACGTCATTATGACGCGATCAGTGTGTGTGTTTATATATGTATATATAGTGTGTGTATATATATATATTCTTATGCCAGGGAACATCTTCACGAATCAAAGTATCGTCTCCCTGTTTTCCTTCGGTTGCAACGTTTTTCGAAATATTTACATCTGCGTTCACAGATTGATTTTTTAAATTTAGTTTCAGAAGATCCCGTTAAGGGTGAAAGCAGCGATTCTTCGCTTAAACTTTAATCTGTTATTTTAATATATGTATATATCACTAATCAGAGAGAGAATTGATCTAGATGAAATGCAGTTTGGGTTTGTGTCAGGCAAAAGTACCACAGACGCTCTTTTCATTGTACGACAACTACAGGAGAAGTACCTAGCTAAAAGTAAACCCCTATACTTAGCTTTTGTCGACTTGGAGAAAGCCTTCGACAGAGTCCCCCGTTCCATTATCTGGTGGGCTCTTAGAAAACTAGGTGTTGATGAATGGCTTGTGAGAGCTATACAAGCCATGCATAAAGAAACAGTCAGCAAGGTTAGAATTAACAACGAATATAGTGAAGAGTTTAGCGTAAATGTTGGTGTTCATCAGGGCTCTGTTCTTAGCCCCCTACTATTTATTATTGCCCTTCAGGCTATAACAGTGGAGTTCAAGACCGGCTGCCCATGGGAACTCCTATACGCAGATGATCTAACGCTCATAGCTGAATCAATGGCCGAGCTAGAGAAGAAATTCCAAACATGGAAGCACGGCCTAGAATCAAAAGGCCTTAAAATTAACCTGGCTAAGACTAAAGTTCTAGTTTGTAGGAAAGAAAATAAGGCGACGGTCCCTTCCGGGAAATGGCCATGCTCAGTGTGTAGGAAAGGCGTAGGTAAAAACTCGATTTTATGTCCCAAATGCAAAGTATGGGTGCATAAAAGATGTAGTGGGATCACAGGTAAGCTAACTAAGAACATAGATTTTACATGTGGCCGGTGCTCTGGTGCAATAAGTAGCAGCAAGTGCCCACAAAATACTAGCTCTTTCAATTGCGCAGAGGGTTCTATAGAAATAGTGGACAGTTCCGTTACCTGGGTGACAAAATCAGCAGTGGGGGAGGGTGCTCTGAAAGTACAGTAGCTAGAGTCAGAACTGGATGGAAAACGTTCAGAGAGCTTATACCACTATTAGCCGCTAAAGGGTTCTCCCTAAAAATGAAAGACAGGTTGTATGATGCCTGCATACGAACAGCAATGTTGCATGGCAGTGAGACCTGGGCATTGTGTGCAGAGGATATACGCAGACTAGAGAGGAACGAAGCTTGCATGCTCCGCTGGATGTGTAATAGTAATATATGTGAACGGCAAAGCATAAACGAACTAAGGAAAAATTAGAAATAAGAGGGATCAGATGTTGTTTACTTGAGAGAAGGCTATGTTGGTATGGTCACGTGATACGCATGAAAGATGACAGCTGTATAAAAAAGTGCAGGGCAATAAAGATAGATGGTAGCCACGGAGTAGGCAGACATAGAAAAACCTGGGACGACTTGATAAATTCCGACCTCACACACTTACACCTCTCCAAGACAATGTCACTGGACCGAGATCTTTGGCGGTACTCAGTAATAGAGAAGACCCGCCTTACCTAAATACAAAGTAAAACCTATTACAGTCAGTAGGCACCTCTAACAAAATACACTCCCGTCCCACCTCCCCCACCCCATCCACACCGCCCCTTTCAATGTAAAGTTATGTTGGTGCCACAACATCCAGGCTGAAACAAATGAGGTCATGTAGGTGTCACGACAAAAAAAAACACACTGTCCACGCTGTAATGTGGCCGTGTAGGTAACACGGTAAAAACCTCCCAGTTCCACACTGTAAATGTTGTTGGTGTTAGGAAGGGCATCCAGCTGTAGCAAACCTGCCAGACAGTCCTATGCGAGCAAGACAACCACTCTTGCCTCAAGTGGGAAAACTCCCATCCAAACCCATGCAAGCATGGAATATGGACGTTAAACGATGATGATGATGATCATCATCATCATCATCATTCATCATCATCATTTCATTTTACGTCCCCTTTTCCCTGCTTGCAAGGGTGGGACGGGAACTGATTCTGGCTTGATTTTTACAGCTGGATGCCCTTCCTAACACCAACCTCAATTATGTGAGTGCTGAGTGCTTTTTTGCCGTGGCACCTCCACAACCACTTTGCAGTGGAATGATAGGGACCCCAGTCCCTATCATCTCATTTCTAGAGCTGAGTAAACTGGAGCAATGTGAAATAAAGTGTCTTGCTCAAGGAAACAACACATCACCCGGTCTGAGAATTGAACTCACAACCTTTTGATTGTAAGAAGAAGCTCGATAAGGATAAATATATATCAAATATATAAGAACCCTAGAGTAAATCCCGAGCAACGTCGGGCCATTCTGCTAGTATATTCTAAATTAGGGTTTTGTTGGTCTAGGAGATAAATCACACTTACAAACATTTACAAAATCCAATATAGTTTGACTTAAGATTTTGGAAGACTGGTAGATAAGTCACACCTCCACTTTACATACAATGCTTACAACATACTATATATTTTAAATTAGGGTTTTCTCAGTCCAGTAGATAAGTCACACTTTTACTTCATATATGATGTTTATGACCTACTATATATTTTGAATTGAGATTTTGTAGGACAAGTTGAAAATCACACCTTATATTATAAATTAGAGGATTGTCTGCCACGGCTATAATACGGAATTGTCAGGCTTCCCCAAATCAAATCAGTCCTCTATTTTCTATGATCTATTTTCTATTCTCTGTTTGTATTCGAATTAATCCTGTTGTTGTATGGAACTAATTCTGCAATCAACACCTGATGAAATCATCTAAGTCTTGCATCAAGATCGGATGATAAAACTTGGCCATCGAAATATGTATAGTGCCTTTGAGTGATTAAAATTCTAAAGTAAATCTCCTGTCTGGCATTTTATTGCTGTTTTTAATGTATATATATAGTAATAATGGTTTCTTATATAGGCACAAGGCCACCAATTTGGGGGGAGGGGGAAGTCGATTAAATCGACCCCAGTGCGTGACTGGTACTTTATTTTATCGACCCCGTAAGGATGAAAGGCAAAGTTAACCTCGGCAGGATTTGAACTCTATGCTGCAAAGCATAGCGTCCGACGCTATAATGATACTGCCAATTCACTGCCCTTTATATATAGTAATAATAATAATAATAATAATAAATGTGAAGACTAAAATCCAAAGAGGGCTCGATAAGGATAAATATATATCAAATATATAAGAACTCTACAGCAAATAAGAACCCTAGAGCTATTCATTGCTTAAACTTTAATCTGTTATTTAATTTATACACCTCAAGTCAAATTCACCTATTCAAGTCAAATTCACCTCGTGGACGAGAATGCGAGCACTCCTCTTTGTTTCGTCCGCGGATGGCTAACATAACCCTATCTCCTCCCGCCCCCCACCACCCCCACCCTCCAAACGCAACCCAAAACTTCAGAGTTGGTACCATAAATGTAGGCACCCTAAAGGGTCGCGCTAACGAGGTTGTAGAAATGCTTGAACGTAAGGAGGTCGATGTTTGTTGTATTCAAGAGACCAGGTGGAGGGGTGGGTCTGCTAGATTCATTGAGGGTAAAAAACGATGTTATAAGCTTTTCTGGGTGGGAAACGACGATGGGCTGGGTGGAGTAGGAATCATGGTAGCAGAAAAGTGGGCAGATAAGATAATAGACGTAAATAGAGTGAACGACAGAATAATTAAAATAAGACTTGTCCTCAATAGAACTACGGTGACAGTAATATCTGCGTACGCACCCCAATCCGGACTGCCCGGCACTATAAAAGACAGATTCTATGAGACACTGTTGCTAACTACCTCCCAAATATCTGACAGTGACTATATAATTATTGCAGGCGACCTAAATGGTCACGTTGGACAACATTGTGACGGCTATGACGAAATCCATGGAGGCTATGGGTTTGGTACTAGAAATGAGGAAGGCTCCAGAATTCTGGAATACTGTGATGCAAATAACCTAACTATCTGTAACACTAACTTCAAAAAACGTGACAATCACCTGATTACCTATAGATCCGGGGAACACACAAGCCAGGTAGATTATATCCTTACCAGAAGACGTGACAGAGTGTCTGTTGTAAACACTAAATCCCTCCCCCATGAAGAATGCACCTCCCAACATAGACTGATAATTAGCGACCTCATAGTCAGGACGAGACGCACCCGACAGCAGAAGAGGACTATCCTCAGGAGGAAAATATGGAAACTAAAGGACCCCACAGCCAGAAATAAATTTCAAAGCATATTACTTGATGCTTTCGACAGTAAGGAAGAGCATCTAGAATCGGACAATATAGAGGGACAGTGGAAATTTCTGAAAGCAAACCTGCTGTTGGCGACAGACGAAGTCTGTGGCTGGAGCAGGCCTGTAGGCAGGAGGAGAGTAACATGGTGGTGGAACAATAGGGTGGAGGGGTCAATTAAGGCCAAAAAGCAGGCTTGGAAAGTATGGCGGGATGGGGGAAGTAGAGTAGACTATCAAGTGGCCAGGAGGGAAGCTAGGAGAGAAGTGTACTTAGCAAGAAGGGAAGCTGAGGAAAGAAAGTTCAAGCATGTTCTACAACGCGATGACCAAAAACGTGAGGTGTTCAGGATTGCCAGGCAATGCGTCAAGGAAAACCGTGATATTGTCGGGGAGAAGTGTGTACTTAACGATGATGGCATACTTGCCATCACCGACACTGATAAGAAGGTAGCTTGGAAGTCTCACTATGAAAGGCTACTAAATGAGGAGAATAAATGGGAGAAAGACAGTCTCCCCCTTATCGACCCGATAGAGGGACCAGCAGTGTTAGTCGAGGGGAGTATAATAAGTAAGGCAATCAAGGATATGAAGACTGGTAAGGCGGCTGGGCCTTCGGAAATAGTTGCTGAGATGCTGAAGGCATCTGGCACGGTGGGACACAACATGGTCACCCGCATAGTTAACCAAGTCGTACAGAATGGGGTTGTTCCGAAGGACTGGCATAGCAGCATCATCGTTAACTGTTATAAGGGTAAAGGAGACGCCCTAGATAGGAGTAACTATAGAGGCATTAAATTAATCGACCAGGTCATGAAGGTCACGGAAAAAGTAATAGCGCAACTAATCAGAGAGAGAATTGATCTAGATGAAATGCAGTTCGGGTTTGTGTCAGGCAAAAGCACCACAGACGCTCTTTTCATAGTACGACAACTACAGGAGAAGTACCTAGCTAAAGGTAAACCCCTCTACTTAGCTTTTGTCGACCTGGAGAAAGCCTTCGACAGAGTCCCCCGCTCCATTATCTGGTGGGCTCTTAGAAAACTAGGCGTTGACGAATGGCTTGTGAGGGCTATACAAGCCATGTATAAAGAAACAGTCAGCAAGGTTAGAATTAACAACGAATATAGTGAAGAGTTTAGCGTAAAAGTTGGCGTCCATCAGGGCTCTGTTCTCAGCCCCCTACTATTTATTATTGCCCTTCAGGCTATAACAGAGGAGTTCAAGACAGGCTGCCCATGGGAACTCCTATACGCAGACGACCTGACACTCATAGCGGAATCAATGGCCGAGCTAGAGAAGAAATTCCAAACATGGAAGCACGGCCTAGAGTCAAAAGGACTTAAAATTAACCTGGCTAAGACCAAAGTTCTAGTTTGTAGGAAAGAAAACAAGGCGGCGGTCCCTTCTGGGAAATGGTCGTGCTCGGTATGTAGGAAAGGCGTAGGTAGAAACTCCATCTTATGTCCTAAATGCAAAGTATGGGTGCATAAAAGATGTAGTGGGATCACAGGTAAGCTAACTAAGAACATAGACTTTACATGTGGCCGGTGTTCTGGTGCAATAAGTAGCAGCAAGTGCCCACAAAATACTAGCTCTTTCAATTGCGCAGAGGGTTCTATAGAAATAGTGGACAGCTTCCGTTACCTGGGCGATAAAATCAGCAGTGGGGGAGGGTGCTCTGAAAGTACTGTAGCTAGAGTCAGAACTGGTTGGAAAAAGTTCAGAGAGCTTATACCACTATTAGCTGCTAAAGGGTTCTCCCTAAAAATGAAAGGCAGGTTGTACGATGCCTGCATACGAACAGCAATGTTGCATGGTAGTGAGACCTGGGCATTGTGTGCAGAGGATATACGCAGACTAGAGAGGAACGAAGCTTGCATGCTCCGCTGGATGTGTAACAGTAATATACGTGAACGGCAAAGCATAAACGAACTAAGGAAAAAATTAGAGATAAGAGGGATCAGATGTTGTTTACTCGAGAGAAGGCTGCGTTGGTATGGACACGTGATGCGCATGAAAGTCGATAGCTGTATTACAAAGTGCAGGGCAATAAAGATAGACGGTAGCCACGGAATAGGCAGACCTAGAAAAACATGGGATGAGCTGATAAACTCCGACCTCACACACTTACACCTCTCCAAGACAATGTCACTGGACCGTGACCTTTGGCGGTACTCAGTAACAGAGAAGACCCGCCTTGCCAGTAGGCATATCTAACAAAATACACCCCTCCCGCCGCCACCCCCACCCCATCCACACCACCCCGTTCTATGTAAAGTTATGTTGGTGCCGCGCCATCCAGGCCGAAACAAATGAGATCGTGTAGGTGTCACGACAAAAAAACACACAGTCCACGCTGTAATGTGGCCGTGTAGGCAACACGGTAAAAACCTCCCAGACCCACACTGTAAATGTGGTTGGTGTTAGGAAGGGCATCCAACTGTAGAAAACCTGCCAGACAGTCCTATGCGAGCAAGACAATCACTCTTGCCTCAAGTGGGACTACCCCCGTCCAAACCCATGCAAGCGTGGAACACGGACGTTAAACGTTGATGATGATGATGATGATGATATATATATATATATATATATCCGTGTGTTTTTGGCACCATTTAACAACCGGTGCTGTTTATATGTTTTGTAACATATTGATACAACGAATATAGACAAAAAAAAAAGAAGATATTGGGGCTGATATGATCGAATAAATCTTTGAGGTATTGCACCAGCATGGCCAGGTTCAATGAGTAAAACCAGTTATAGAATAAAAGATATATATGTATGTCTGTGAGCATGTACAGGTGTGTGTGTATGCAGGTGTGTTGACAGCTGTGTATGTACATGATTGTGTGCCTATGTGTATGTGAGTTATTGAAAACAAAAAATGATGGTAAAAGTCAAGGGGAGGGAGTAGGTGGTCACAAAGGCAAGAGGCGATGTGTTATTTCCTCTGTTCTTCTATAAAGAGGAATTATTGATTTCTTCTTCTTCTTCTTGCCTCGTCTTTTGCCTCCTCACCATCCTCATCCACCTCACCACCCTCTTCCACATCACTGCCCTCTTCCACATCACCCTGCTCTTCCACCTCACTGCCCTCTTCCACCTTACCGTCCTCTCCTTCTCCGCCAAAACTGAGATTGCCAAAGTACCAAGGTGAAGTGTGGTTCCTTTGTATGGAAAGTAACATATTGATTTCCTCATTGTTCCATAGCAAGGAGTTTGCTTCCCATACACACACTTACACATATACATATATATACTCATTTGTATATATATATATACATAAAATCATGAACGTAATGATGATGAAACACACACATTCATTCATATATATATATATATATATATATATATATATATATATATATATATATATATGTATATGTATATGTATGTAAAGTGATGATAATGATACATACATAAATAAATATCAACATGTATATATATATATTCTATATATCATCATCTTCGTTTAACGTCCGTTTACCATGATATATATATATATATATATATATATATATATATATATATATATATATATATATATATATATATATACATATATATATATCATGGTAAACGGACGTTAAACGATGATGATGATATATAGAATATATATATATACATGTTGATATTTATTTATTTATGTATGTATCATAATCACCACTTTACATACATATACATACATACATACATATATATATATAGATACACACACATATATATATATATATATATATATATATATATGAATGTGTGTTTTATCATCATTACATTCCTGATTTTAATGTTTGTCTTCCCATGAACGTGTCATAACAGACCAAGTGAGCACCTAATTGGAGCTACTGTCCACAGAGATAGACAGTGTGTGGGGATGGCTGTGAGGCTGGGGGAGAGATAATGTTCTGCTTTTGGCTTAATTTCTACGGTTTGATGCCCTTTCTAATGCTAGCCACTTTAGGTGTGTGTGAGTTTGTGCATATATGTATAAATGTATATATATATATGTATGTTGTATGTATGTGTATCTATAAATATATATGTATATATATCATCATCATCATCATCGTTTAACGTCTATCTTCTAGCATGGGTTAGACGGGAATTGTCCCACTTGAGGCAAAATTGGTCGGGTGACCGTGTCTTGCTCGTATATGACTGTCTGGCAGGTTTTCTACAGCTGGATGCCCTTCCTAACACCAACCACATTTACAAATATGATGTATGTGTGTGTGTATATATAAATATATATACACACACACATATGCATACATAGGCATACACATTATATATTGTATGTGTGTGTATATGAATGGGTTCTGCGTTACGTAATGCTACTATATAATAGATTCAGTGTTTTTTTTTATATTTTATTTTCTGAGTTCAAATCCCACCAAGGTCAACATTGCCTTTCATCATTTCAAGGCCGATAAAATAAGATACCAGTCAAATACTTGGGTTGACTTAATTAACTTTCACCTCTCTCAAATTGCTGGTCTTGTGTCTAAATTACGAACCTTTATTATTATTAAAAATTATTTGCAGTATTTAGTCATGACTTTCTATGTTTGGAGTTCAAATCCCACCAAGTTCAACTTTCATTCTTTTACCAGCCTTCTGGCAATGCTAGAAAACATTATTATTATTATGGGGCGGTGGATTGGCAGTATCGGTAGAGGGTCGGACGCCATGCTAGGGTGGTGGATTGGCAATATCGGTAGAGGGTCGGACGCCATGCTAGGGTGGTGGATTGGCAGTATCGGTAGAGGGTCGGACACCATGCTAGGGTGGTGGATTGGCAGTATCGGTAGAGGGTCGGACGCCATGCTAGGGTGGTGGATTGGCAGTATCGGTAGAGGGTCGGACACCATGCTAGGGTGGTGGATTGGCAATATCGGTAGAGGGTCGGACGCCATGCTAGGGTGGTGGATTGGCAGTATCGGTAGAGGGTCAGACGCCATGCTAGGGTGGTGGATTGGCAATATCGGTAGAGGGTCGGACGCCATGCTAGGGTGGTGGATTGGCAGTATCGGTAGAGGGTCAGACGCCATGCTAGGGTGGTGGATTGGCAATATCGGTAGAGGGTCGGACACCATGCTAGGGCGGTAGATTGGCAATATCAGTAGAGGGTCGGACACCATGCTAGGGCGGTGGATTGGCAGTATTGGTAGAGGGATAATTGCTGGCCTTGTGCCAAAAGTAGAAACAATTATTATTATTATTGTTATTATTATTCCTCTCAACAGGTTTAGTTGCAATATTATGTAAAAAATAAAAAATTGTGTAATGTCCAAAAATCATTATTGCTTTTGTTGTTGTTGTTGCTGTTGTTACGTAGAGTGAGTGGGGTGGGGGGAGCACCCTTGACCTTTGGAAACACCAGACCCTACCTCTCTTGTATATTGTTGAAATCAATATAGTCTGGATGTTCAGCTTGATCATCTGAAGGTCAGTGTTGTCTCTAAGCCAGACAGTGGGGGGGGGGCTGAAGGGGTGTACGGAGAGGGGGAGAGGAAGAATGTAAGGAGGGAGAGAGAGAGATCAAGATGAAGAAGAGAGGGGATTCCAGTAGATTGTTGGAGTTCCTTGGAGTTGGCAGTAGTCAATACATGTATACATACACACACACACACTTACACATACACACACATCACTGTCACACACACACATGTGTATCACACTTTCATAACTACAGATATACACACACTCCATAAACACACACATATGCACACACCATGTACACTTTCATAACTATATATGCACTCACACATACCATAAACATTTTTATAACCATACATACACACATACACATACGCACATATACATACACACCACAAACACTTTCATAACCAAACACACACATGCTCACACCACAAACATTTTCATAACCAAACACACACATATACATACACACCACAAACGCTTTCATAACCAAACACACACATATACATACACACCACAAACACTTTCATAACCAAACACACACATATGCTCACACAATGAACACTTTCATAACCAAACACACACATATACTCACACCACAAACACTTTCATAACCAAACACACACATATACATACACACCACAAACACTTTCATAACCAAACACACACATATGCTCACACAATGAACACTTTCATAACCAAACACTCACATATACATACACACCACAAACACTCTCATAACCAAACACACACATATACATACACACCACAAACACTTTCATAACCAAACACACACATATGCTCATACCACAAACACTTTCATAACCAAACACACACATATGCTCACACCACAAACACTTTCATAACCAAACACACACATATACATACACACCACAAACACTTTCATAACCAAACACACACATATACATACACACCACAAACACTTTCATAACCAAACACACACATATACATACACACCACAAACACTTTCATAACCAAACACACACATATACATACACACCACAAACACTTTCATAACCAAACACACATATATGCTCACACAATGAACCCTTTTATAACCAAACACACACAAATACATACACACCACAAACACTTTCATAACCAAACACACACACATGCTCACACCACAAACACTTTCATAACCAAACACACACATATGCTCACACAATGAACACTTTCATAACCAAACACACACATATGCTCACACCACAAACACTTTCATAACCAAACACACATATGCTCACACAATGAACACTTTTATAACTATATATATACCTACACAAAAATACCATAAACATTTTTATAACCACATACATACACACATATCAAACCCTGTCATAATCATACACACACACACACACACACCACAAACACTTTCATAACCAAACACACACATATGCTCACACAATGAACACTTTCATATATGTACACACAGATACCGTAAACATTTTTATAACCATATACACACACATATCAAACCCTGTCCACACATACCAAAATCACTGGAAGGTAATATCCGTAGTGGTAGAACACCCAGTCCAAGGGACGAGTTAGGTAGAAGTGGTTACACAACAGTTAGTTCACCATACCGAGAACAATTGTTTCACCTTAGCGGATCTTCAGCTTGGAATGTGTATGGTTATAGGAACAGGAAGGACAACCATACGAACGCGCATGCGCAGAAACTCGGTCACTTCACACAGGCAATACTAGACTGTGTGCGAGAGGTGTAAGGGAGATAACTGCGAAAGTCCGGAAAGTTTTTAGGTTGAAAATAAAATTAAAAATAAAATTACAAAGAATCAGTCTCGAGCCTTGTAGTTATGCAATAGATGTTTGGTGACGTGTGGACAACGTGTGAAAAATTCACTTCTCGTGTTTAGGCAATCACTATTGCGTAATCTCTTTAGGATAGTTATTCGTTCGCCAATACATAAGCCACACGTCGGATTTCCCCTTGCGTATGGCTTGGACTTAGTGATGGCTTTCCATTGAATGGAGTAGCCTATACTTGAGTCCTTGAGGGACCATACATGGCTCGCGAGTTTCGTGGATGAACGTCTGTCCGGGTATCTGAAGGTAGACTGGTGGCTCAGGAAACACTCCTTTAATCGGCCCTCCGCCATGCCCACATAGGATTTGACCTCCTGTGGTTCGTTTGGTCGGTTGGAAGTGACCACAGCTTCATAGATTACAGCTGGTGTGTTGCATTGCTGTTGAAGGGGGCAAGCTTTAGGCTTACGGCAAGAGTACCCTGGTGGGGTGTTGCTCCTAGGGCTGCTGGTGATGTGGGCCTTCATGTTCTTAGCGCAGGATTATCCTAGTTTAACTTTGTGTCTGTTAAAGATGGAGCAGTATTTATGACCTATGGGGAAGTGTCTATCTAAGAGGGCTAGAATATATATATATATAGATATATACATAATACACACTTAAATCACTAGAAATAGTCAAATCTCCTTCAATTCTTAGACATATTATTGCTGAAATAACTCACTGAGAGAACCTTTAATCATATGTTTACTCAATATAGGGTGACCTTGGGCTAAACAATAACACACACACACACACAGGGTTGGATTAAAACCCTGTGGGCTAGGTTTTTTTTGGGGGGGGCCCTCATACACAATTTTACATATCAAAGTTAACTTGACGCAAGTAATTGGAATTGAAAAGTTATACATACATAGGTATTAAATTCAAAAATTCTAACCATCCTATGACTACAAAGCCCAGCTGAGGGCACAAATAAATTGTTACAACCGTCGCTGGTGAAGCCCCACTCCAGGAGGTCTGGAGCAATTTTCCACTTTGCCCCATTAAATCTGGCCCTGCATAAACATACAGTTGAGCATGTCTGTAGTTAGCATTTTACATCTGTTTTCCATGCTGGTCTGTGTTTGATTGGTTCTCACAGTTCATCTTTGTTCTTATTTGGAGTTAATACACTCTTAGATAGGTTGGGTGAGGAGGCCCACGTATGCCACTTGAATGCCCCATGTGTGGCATGGTTTCTGCATCATGATGCCCTTCCTATTTCTAACCGCTTTATAATGTATAAAATGGTAAAGGATCCCCTAACTTCCTCATATATGACTGGTACATGATTTATCAACTTTGAAAGTATGAAAAGCAATGTTAACCTTAGTGGAATTTGAACTCGGAGAGATGAAGGCATAGAATTTTAAAGAAATAGAGAGAAAGTGATGTCCGAACAAATATCCTCCACTTCCAACTAACTTATGCTTCGCCTCTGGATCCCGACTGAAAGGGTGGAGAATACATTGTCTGAGAGGACACTGAGGGGGAGACACTGGAAGAGCCACTCCACCTCGCGGGGCTCACACCTGTGGGAGACACACTGGAAGAGCCACTCCACCTCGCGGGGCTCACACCTGTGGGAGACACACTGGAAGAGCCACTCCACCTCGCGGGGCTCACACCTGTGGGCAGCCAAATCCATTCCAATAGCGTAAAGAGTCAGAACAATAACAGTTTGGTTACCCCTGGGCGCCAAGTTTTTCTGGTTTGAGAATCACTGAGCAAGAGTATGATATGTGGAACAGTGTGATTGGGGTGACAGTGTGGTAGAGGAAGGAGCAATAGAGTTGAGAGAGAGATCAAAGGATGTATAGTAATATAGATTGAGCAATGGTGAGAGAGAGTAAGAGTCAGAGAGAGAGAGAAACAGTGAAAGGGGGAAAAGGACCAAAAAAGAGAGAAAATGATTGTAATACAGTGTTATCCTTGATTGTAGGGTACAGTGAGGGAGTTGAGAGGGTTGGGTAGAGTCAGTGTTCCTGATTGTGGGGTACAGTGAGGGAGGATACAGACAGAAAGTTGAGGGTTGGGTAGAGTCAATGTCGTCTCCTGATTGTAGGGTACAGTGTATAGAAGGGCAAGTCAATAAAGGGTTCATTAGTGATAGTGAGGTGAGTGGTAAACAGATATGCACTGAGCTAGCCAACCGCAGGTGTGAGCACTGCGAGTTGGAATGGCTCTTCCAGCGCATCTCCCTTGCCGTCCTCCGGGGAAACACCTTCTCCATTATGTCTCCTGGGGCTGTGGGGAGGCCACCTATATGATTGACTGACTTGTCATTTTATCAGTCAACCTGTTCAGGGAAAAACCAGAGTATCAGTATCAAAGAAGTGGTGAGGGTAAGCTGGTGAAACCATGAAGTACATACTGGGCAAAAGATCCTTCAAATCAGTCTTTACCACCTGATCCTATATATTCCTGGATCTCTTTATTTCACAGGTTCCACCCATATTGAGTGCTACATACTTTTTTATCCAACTGTTTGTCCATAGTTTATATTAGATACTCAGTGTGGAATTCCTCACTACTTCCTTTCTACTACAACAGATAACATTTCTAGTTTCCTGGATATGTCAGGGTGTGTGTGTCTATGTTACCATCAGTGTATTTAAGTGGGTGTGTATATATATGTGTGTGTGTTAATGTGTATGTATATATATATATATATATCTGTGTGTGTATATATATGTGTATCATATATGTATATATGTTTATTTATTATTTCCTGTCTTTTTATATTGTTTATTATTATGTGGTCACTGCACACCATTTGTGTGTGTCCGTGTATGTGTGTCTGTGTGTGTTTGCATGTATATCTGTGTCAGTATGTGTATGTCCGTGTTGTGGCAGTATGTGTATGTCCATGTGTGTTTGTATATGTGTGTGTGTGTATGTCTCTGTGTATGTCTGTGTGCATGTACTTATGCCTGTGTGTCTGTCAGTGTATCTGTGTGTGTGTGTGTGTGTCAGTATGTGTGTGTGTATGTGCCTGTATGTATGTCTGTGTCTTTATGTGTCTGTGTTTGTTGTGTGTGTGTGTGTGTGTGTGTATTAGTGTGTATGTGTGTCTGTGTGTGTATCAGTATGTGTGCGTGTGTGTGTGTGTCTGTGTGTGTGTGTGTATGTGTGCCTAAAGGTTGAGAAGTGGGTGGCTGTGGGGTGGGGTGTTAGAACCTGTTGTTGTAAACTTCATCTCAGTAATTGATGAAATTAATTAGTTAATGGTCATTGGTAGAGATGAATGGTAGTGGGGGGAGTAGAGTGGTGGGAGATAGTGGGAGGTAATAGTGGAGTGGCGGGAGATAGTGGGAGGTAATAGTGGAGTGGTGGGAGATGGTGGGGGGAGTAGAGTGGTGGGAGATAGTGGAGTGGGGGGAGTAGAGTGGGAGGTAATAGTGGAGTGGTGGGAGATAGTGGGAGGTAATAGTGGAGTGGCAGGAGATAGTGGGAGGTAATAGTAGAGTGGCGGGAGATAGTGAGAGGTAATAGTAGAGTGGTGGGAGATAGTGGGAGGTAATAGTGGAGTGGTGGGAGATAGTGGGGGGAGTAGAGTGGTGGGAGATAGTGGGAGGTAATAGTGGAGTGGGGGGAGTAGAGTGGGAGGTAATAGTGGAGTGGTGGGAGATAGTGGGAGGTAATAGTGCAGTGGTGGGAGATAGTGGGGGGTAATAGTGGAGTGGTGGGAGATAGTGGGAGGTAATAGTGGAGTGGCAGGAGATAGTGGGAGGTAATAGTAGAGTGGCGGGAGATAGTGAGAGGTAATAGTAGAGTGGTGGGAGATAGTGGGAGGTAATAGTGGAGTGGTGGGAGATAGTGGGGGGAGTAGAGTGGTGGGAGATAGTGGGAGGTAATAGTGGAGTGGGGGGAGTAGAGTGGGAGGTAATAGTGGAGTGGTGGGAGATAGTGGGAGGTAATAGTGCAGTGGTGGGAGATAGTGGGGGGTAATAGTGGAGTGGTGGGAGATAGTGGGAGGTAATAGTAGAGTGGCAGGAGATAGTGGAGTAGTGAGTGATGGGATGGAGTGGAAGGTGTAGATGAGTGGAGTGGAGTTGAATGGAGTAGTGGCGTGGGGGTGGGGGGGGGGGTATATTTCCCTGGTATAGTAGAGGTTTGTCTAAGTGGAGAGTATCCCCCCCCCCTGATGGTTTGTCTAAGTAGAGAGTATCTCCCCCACCCTGATGGTTTGTCAAAGTAGAGAGTATCTCCCCCTCCTGATGGTTTGTCTAAGTGGACAGTCTCTCCCCCACCCTGATGGTTTGTCTAAGTGGAGAGTACGCCCCCCCCTGATGGTTTGTCTAAGTGGAGAGTATCCCTCTCATGGTTTGTCTAAGTGGAGAGTATCCCTCTCATGGTTTGTCTAAGTGGAGAGTATCCCCCCTCATGGTTTGTCTAAGTGGAGAGTATCTCCCCCACCCTGATGGTTTGTCTAAGTGGAGAGTATCCCCCCCCTGATGGTTTGTCTAAGTGGAGAGTATCCCCCCCCTGATGGTTTGTCTAAGTGGAGAGTATCTCCCCCCCTGATGGTTTGTCTAAGTGGAGAGTATCTCCCCCCCTGATGGTTTGTCTAAGTGGAGAGTATCTCCCCCCCCTGATGGTTTGTCTAAGTAGAGACTATCTCCAAATTGGTGTTGACTTGTTCTGTGATGATGTTTCCATCATTTACTTTCTCTTTCATCAAACTCCTGGCTTTCATTTCTTTCTCTCATCTTTAGCCAAGTCTTTCCTGGTCTCCCCTTCCTCTAATACCTTCCACATTTATTTCCATCACTCATCCACATCTCACCCAGTCACTTTCATCCTTCTTCAACACATGACCCAACCATCTCACCATTTCTCTTCACAACATCCACCACTGGCTCCATTCCTCTCATCTAATCACTTTCATCCTTCAACACATGACCCAACCATCTCATTCCATTTTTCTTCACTGACTCTATTCTTATCATCTCCTGCAATTCATAGTCTCTCTCTCTCTCTCTCTCTCTCTCTCTCTCTCTCTCTCTCTCTCTCTCTCTCTCTCTCTCTCTCTCTCTCTCTCTCTCAAGGAATGAAAGAGATGATGACAGAATAACAGGAGGAATGAAAATGTTATTTTGAAAATAAAATGTTCTAATTTCCATTTTGAAGAAATTATAAAACTCAAAACAAGCAAATGATAATTTATTCAAATATTTGAAATGTGTTCTTTTGGTTGTTTGTTGTTGTTGAGGGGGGGGGGGGGCACACGTGGGACCATTCTAAAACCCTTGAAGCATAGTTTACAATCAAGGCCCCCACCTCCACACACATACACACACTATATACACACATATGTACACACATACATACACACATATATACACACATACATACACTACCTGCCAAAATAAAACAGACATTATAGGAATGTAGAAATAATGATAATGTTGTTGATATTGATAATGGTGGTGGGGAGAGGTGTGTGATGGTGGTTGTATGGTGGTGGTGATGGTGTGTGATGGTGATGGTGTCAGTGGTGGTCGTCATGATGGTGGTGATGGATGTGTGGTAGTGGTATTGGTGGCAGTTGTGGTGGTGGTGTTGGTGGTGATAGTGGCTGTGGTGGTGGTGGTGGTGGTGATAGTGGCTGTGGTGGTGATATATAATCTGTGTCCTTCCCTATTTTTGAAAGTGATTGGAGAAAAACATGGCTGCTATTTCTAGCAGATCAAACAACCACATAGAGACACTCATTGGATCTGATATTAGTGATTCTGGTGATGTTTAGCCCTAGGTAAGCATGACGTGGTAGAACTATAGGCAGATGTAACCATGCCATAGTGTACCTAGGACTAACATATTTGATGTGACTGTTTAGCCCTAGGTAAGCATGATCTGGTAGAACTATAGGCAGAGATGTAACAATGTCATAGTGTACCTAGGACTACCTTATTTAATGTGTATGTCCTCTTTTTCAGATTATAGCATATGATTTGAGGTTAGGTTGGTTATTATTTCTAACAGGTTAGGGCAGTGGCTTGGCTGAATAGGTAGAGCGTCAGACACATTGCATTGCAGCATAGAGTTTCGTCCCTTTGCGTTCTGGGTTCAAATCCCACCTAGGTTAGCTTTGCCTTTCATCCTTATGTAGTTGATAAAATAAAGTACCAGTAACATACTGGGGGCGATTTAATTGACTTTCTCCTCCCTCCAAAATTGTTTCTAACAGGTTGATTGAACCATATTGGTTCAATTGATGACAAAGGTATTGGTAATGATGATGATGTTTGTGATGGTGATAGTGATGGTGGTGATGGTGAGGATGATGAAGGTGATGATGATGCTGGAGGTAATTATGATGATGGTGATGGTAGTATTGATGGTAATGGTGGTGATAAGTGTTGATGGTGGTGATGATGATGATAGTAGTAGTAGTGATAATGGTGATGATAATGGTGATGATGGTGGTGGTGGTGGTGGTGATGATAATGATAATGATGGCGGTGCTGATGATAGTGTTGATGGTGATGGTGTTGATAATGATGATAATGATGGTGTTGATGATAATGATGATCGTGGTGGTTATGATGGTGTTGATGATAATGACAGTGATGATAATGAAGGGATGATGCTGGTGATGATAGTGATGATAGTGATGGTGATGATGTTGATGATATTGATGAAGGTGGTGATGATAATGATGCTGATGATGATAATGATGATAGTGATGATAGTGATGCTGGACAATTGCAATGTCGGTGATAACGATGCTTGATTGCTTGATTCATTCAATTAATTTTATCTTAAGGTTTTGATATTGTTTTAGTTTTAATCCAACTTCCTAATGTCTGATACTTCCCTCTACAGAGGCAAGAACAGGGCACTAGAAACTACACTAAAGACACAGTTATCATCATCATCATCATTAACATAATCATCATCATTATCATCATCATCATTAACACCATCATCATCATCATCATCACCATCATCATTACCATTAATATCACTGATCATTGGGGAAATTAAAATTATGGGTATAGTCATGCTATCATATCGTAAATACACAATTCAACATGATGGATATGATATGGGTGGTGGTGGTGGTAGGGTGGTGGGGTAGTGGTAGGGTGGTGGGGGTAGTGTGATGGTGGTGGCGGTGGTGTGTGTGTGTGGGGGGGTTAGTAGTGTGGTGGTGGTGGTAGTAGTGTGATGGTGGTGACAGTGCTGGTGGTAATGGTGGTGGTGGTGTTGATGGTGGTGGTGGTGGTGACAGTGCTGGTGGTGGTGGTGTTGCTGGTAGTTGTAGTGATGGGGAGAACAATAATGTCCACACAGATTTTACAGATTTGTGATATAAAGAGAGAGGAGAGGGGTTAATAAAAAGACTGAATGCCCCAGGAGGAATAAAAAACAAACAGTATTTCCACAGAAGAAATTGATCAAGCTTGGATTGGACAAATGTCCTTCTTGCACTGTTAATCTGGAATCTGACTTCAGATCAGTAAATAAAATGTTCTGGCAGACCATACACTGACTTCACAATAAGACATTCTCCTCCACACTTGTTACCAGTGGTGTCATGCCGTACAGGACATTAAAAACAGCACAGCTCCCATGACTTTCGGAAACATTTTTTCACGCTCAGAGTTGCTGAAGCATGGAACAAACTACCTGCATCAGTTGTTAGCTGCCGAGACACTGCATCCTTTTAAACCTCCATGGAACAAACTACATGCATC
>OZ024743.1:70929371-70939371 GCA_964016885.1 Eledone cirrhosa
GTGGTGGTGGTGTTTAGTGGTAGTAGTGGTGGTGTTAGTGGGGGACAGGTATAGAGTGGTGTTGGTGTTGCATTCAGTCCATGACAATAACAGACACAAAACCTTCATCACCTATTTGTAATTAATCAAGCTAATGAGAGTGCTTATAAATAGTCACCTGACTTGCTAGAAATAGCAGTTAAATCTCCCTCAAATTGCTCTCTGTTGTCTGAAAAAAGGGAAAATCCCCTAAGAAAATGGTAAGTCATGACTGAAATGCCTTTGATCATAAGTCTGCTTGATTAGGATTGACCTAGGGGCTAGGTAAGACCCCCTTTAGTCATGAATGACCATGAGATTTGCACCTAGGGAACTCTCCTTCGAGGTACAAGTCCAGGTAAGGTAGTTTGTGGAAGACCAGCAGTCACCCATGCAAGCTAGTCTCCTCTCTACACACCACCAATGTTGTCCAAGGGAAAGGTAAATGCTGATACAGCTTGGCACCAGTGATTTTGCAACTTATTTCTCCAGTTGAATAAACTGGAGCAACATGAAATAAAGTGTCTTGCTCAAGAACACAAGGCAAAGCCTGGTCCGAGAATCGAACTCACAACCTCATGATTGTAAGCCCAATGCTCTAACCACTAAGCCATGTGCCTGGGGGCTATACAATAAAAAACTATAAATAGTTACCATGAAGAGGTACAGTATGTGTGATAGCTCACACCTATGCAGGTTCAGCTGGCCTCCTCCAAGGTATATCTCGTTGGGTGATTTAATGATAGGAACCCCAGTCCTATCATCTCATTTCTACAGCTGAGTTGACTGGAGCAATGTGAAATAAAGTGTCTTGCTCAAGGAAACAACACATCACCTGGTCCAAGAATTGAACTCACAGCCTTTCGATTGCAAGCCCAATGCTCTAACCACTAAGCCATGTGCCTTCACAGTATACAGCTCTATGTATCAACAATGAAGATCTAAAAGCTTAAATTAGTTGATGAGTGATTCTGTTAACTCATTGATCTCGGATCAAATCTTTTAATGTCTTGAACCTGGAAAAGATTGTAATACTATCCCAGAGTTAGAGATATCTCATACATCACATAACATGCTTATAAACTCTTCTGAGCATTTTTTACCTCTGTTAGTATATCACATTGTCTTTCTAATTCTGCCCCCCCCCCCCCCCCCTCTCTCTTTCTCTCTTTCCCTCTCCTCTCTCTTTCTCGTGTAGAACTCTATCTTCCTCTCTTAATTTATTACTCATGCTATTTCTCCTAGTCTTCCTTCACCCCTGCCCTATATACCTTTTAGTGTTTATATATCTATGTAATCTGTCTCTCTTTATAATACTTTCTTGCCCTTTCTTGCACCACTGCATTCTCCTTACATTTTCCTATAGCATAACAGAAAAGTGTTTGAAAGCAATAAACAAATGTATGGACACATGGCTGGCTTTTTACTTATAGGCACGGGTGTGCCTAAGTGGCTGTGCGTCTGTTTATATGAGAAAGAGAGAGAGAGATAGTGTATGTGAGAGAGTGCATGTGTGTATGGGTATATATACGTATATGTGTGCTGTCAAAAATATTACAACATAGCTTCTATTTCTATTTCAAATCTAAACTTCTCTCTCCGCGTTCCAAACATACTTCATTTATATATATATATATCTTCTATATATATAAAGTTGTAGTTCCTGTCTGTTTGTTTGTTCACAAACTCTTCCTATGGTTTTGGAGATAGACCCCCATAACCATAAATATTCTGAAACTACATTACCCAGGGTACTTGGATAAGTATATTTCATTTTAATCAAAGGGTTCCCCGGGGGGCACAAACCCCCACTGAAAACCCCTGCTGAAAATGTTTTCCCTTCGATTTATATGATTTATATGATGCCTATTCAGAAAAGTTTTGAATTGATATTTTGAAAAAAATTATTTACAAGAAACAAAATAAGAATAAGATTTAATAATGTAATTTTGATTTGATATATTACAAAAAATAATGTTTTCCAATTTTTCATGCATTACATTTTACATTGAGTAATATTGAAATGCAGAGTTTTTCTCCATAAATTATATCACTGATTTAAAATCAATCACCATTTTCTTACCAAAAAAAATGTGTGTAATGCAGCAAGGTGTGGGTAATTCGTCTAGTATATATATATATATATATTGATGAAATACCTATGTGAGAGACACCAAAACAGAAAATAGCTGAAATAACAGTCGATCACTATAGATGATAGTTAAGAAATGTGGTAAATTATCTTTAAAGATGGAAA
Source organism: Eledone cirrhosa (assembly GCA_964016885.1). NCBI lineage: Eukaryota > Metazoa > Mollusca > Cephalopoda > Octopoda > Eledonidae > Eledone > Eledone cirrhosa. The sequence continues at coordinate 70,931,647 of OZ024743.1, forward strand.
AACAGAGAAGAGAAGTGCCAACGAGGAATCGAACCCCACACCTATTGAATGCTGAGTGAGAGTGTTACCATTTCATTAAGAAGGAACTGATATTTCTTCCCACCATTATTTATGATGCTAAACTATACGGCTTCATGCTAGGGTGTTGCTGGATGTCGATAAACCTTAGGAATTACTGAAGTGCTGACAGGGTTATGAAATATGACAGTCCCAAATGCTGAAATTAACTGTGATAGTGGTTGATCTCTAGAGATAATAGTTGAAAATATTATGCATTATCATTTTAGATGGAAACAAATTAGGACCGAAGTGCCTACGAGTAATATATGTGCGTGTATATATATATATATATATATATATATATATAATAAATGTAATCTGAGTTTTTCGAATATTAATAGTAATATTTGATTCGTTTGCAATTATGCAAACAAGTCTCATTTTTAAAGCCATGTTAGTAGAATGAGCCCCTCATTCTTGCTCTTGTGTTGGCATGTAAACAGAATGTTTCTGGGTATGACCCTTCATCAGTATAGTTCACTGTTCACCTGCCAACTGTCAGAGCTAATGAAAATATATGATTTTAAAAAAAAAAATATATATATATATCATCATCATCATCGTTTAACATCCATCTTCCACGATTGCATGGGTTTGGAGCATATATATATATATATATATATATATATATATATATATATATATATATATATATGTAACAAAGAAAGTGTGGTAAGAAACCAGGTGGACCATAATGCACCAGAATACTTAGGGTAGTAGAGTCGGTAATAGGAAAAGAGTCAGGATCCCGACGGCTGAGCTCCAGCTGTTTCGACAGCTAGATCTGAACAGTTCGGATCTAGCTGTCGAAACGGCCGGAGCTCAGCCGTCGGGGGTCCTGATTCTTTTCCTATATAATATATATATACATACTTCCTGTATGAGCAAGGCATGGTCAGCCGACCAGACACTGCCCACAACAGGACAACTCGTCTAACCCATGCTAGCATGGAAGAACGGACGTAAACGGTGATGATGATGATGATGATGATGATACATATATATATGAGATGAGAGTTTAATTAAATCTGAGGAGCAGGTCAGGCTGCCGTCGAGTTGTTAACACTAATTAGGATCCTGAGCCACCTATCTGTGAAATGTTTGTAAGTGAGCCCAATCAATAAAACCTAAATATGAAACCTCAATATATTCTTAATATATACACTCCGCTATAGCATTGAGTGCTAACATTTGTACCTTCTTCAGTAAACCACATATCGACTGTATCACCTAATCTAATAGGAGCGGGTATTGAAAATGTCATGGCTTGGGTAAAAGAAAATACAGGAGGATCAGTTAATTATGATTTTATTCAATGTATTCCCCTCTCAGATTCACACTCTTCTTACAGAGGTCCTACTTCCCCTGTAAAAGTAACAGCTCTACCCTTTCGGGATATCCTTAAGCCAGGAACTTTTCAGCACCCCTTCGTATATATATATATATACCGTGTAGGTAACATGGTAAAAAGCTCCCAGTCCACACTGTAAATGTGGTTGGTGTTAGGAAGGGCATCAAGCTGTAGAAAACCTGCCAGACAGTCCTATACGAACGAAACACGGTCACCCGACCAATCTTGCCTCAAGTGGGACAATTCCCGTCTAACCCATCCTAGCGTGGAAGATAGCCGTTAATGATGATGATGATGATATATATGTGTAAACATGAATACACACACACACACACACACACACACACACACGGAAAATGGATGATAAATGATGTTGATATCAATTAATTACAATTTCTGAGCCTGCAACATTAACTTCATTAAAGCCACTAGTGCCCCACTTTACTATTTGTTTTTTATGCAAAAGACGTACCTAGGTATTTCCCTCCTGTTATCCTTCTCTATATGTATACGTATGTATGTATATATGTGTATGTCTTTATATATGTATGTGTGTATGTATGCATGTATGTGTGTGTACATATGAATGTGTGTATGTATGTGAATATATATCTATGTATGTATGTGTATGTATTTATGTATATATGTGTGTGTATGTATATATATATGTGTGTGTGTATATATAAACAAGCTAAAATAACTAGAAATTGTATTAAATCACCCTCATGTTTTTATCTTTAAACTCAGTGACTTGGGTATTAATCGACACACATACTCACACATACTTCATACATCATATACACACATACAAACAGATGTATGGTATTCACACATATACACCCTCACACATAAAGACATACACACTAACAGTCACACACATACCTCCGGTGATGTAATCATAGTCCTGATTTGAGACATCTAACACCCAGACTCAATAACCAAGGAACTTCAATGATATATGTATGTGTGTGTGTATATATATATATATATATGTGTGTGTGTGTGTATGTTTATATATATGTATGTGTGTGTATATATATATATATATATATATATATATATATATATGTGTGTGTGTGTGTGTATGTTTATATATATGTATATATGTGTGTGTGTGTGTGTGTGCGTGCATGCATGTGAGTGTGTGTATAAATATATATATATCTGTGTGTGTGTATATATGTATAACGGATGAAAAACCCAAAAGCACGAACTTCATCCGTTCCCATGTCGATTCTATTTGGATTGCCTCGGAAACAACCTTATTATGTAACAAGCTGTCTGATGATGACACGACACTCGCACACAGAACAGTGTGGCCAGTGTCGTCATTGAAATATATATCACAGCATTATTATTAAAGGACTTGAACATCTGAAACTACTTCGCTTTTCCTTATTCTATATATATATATATATATATATATATAAAATCAAGGTTTAGCAAATAAGAAAAAGTTTTAAAATAAATTTTAAAAAGTTCACTATACCTGCTATAATTACCCTTACCGCGCGGTTTCAAGTCTCAAAATAAATGGATAATCCATGCGGAAATCCATTGAGAAGAAGACTTTCGTCAGAGGGTTCTTCTCATATATATATATAGATATGTGTGTGTATATATATATATATATATATATATATATATATGTGTGTGTGTATATATATGTGTTTGTATATTTATATGTATATATGTGTGTATATATATCTATATCTATATATCTGTGGGGAAGGAGGAGCATGGGTTAAGACTAAAATATGTGAGGGGAGCACTCTGTGTGATGTGTATGTATACAAATATAGTTTCACTTTCTGAATATGGTGAGTGGGGAAAAACTTTAATCAACTAAGATTATCATTGCAGCGGTGAATTGGCAGTATTGGTAGAGGGTCAGACATGCTTTCCAGCGTAGTTACGTCCCTTTACGATCTGAGTTCAAATCCCGATGATGTTAACTTTGCCTTTCATCCTTACGGGGTCGATAAAATAAAGTACCAGTAATACACTGGGTAATTGCTGGCCTTGTGCCAAAAAGTAGAAACAATTATCATTGCAATTACACGATCAGCACTCCCTTTAGTGTTGTTCAGGTAGTGGGAATTAGACAAGGGAGGGAACTCATATAACCTTAGCTGATACAAGTCTTATACTCATATATACACATTTTGATGCAGACATGAGTGAATGGCAACATACTTATTATGTATTATTGAGGGTGAGGAGATTACAGAGTTGTTATATTATTAGATAACTACTTTGCAATATTTGTTCTGGCTAGTTACATTTATCATCATCATCATCACTGTTTAATGTTCATTTTTCACACAAGCATGGGTTAGGCAAGCTGTCGCATTGTGAGACAAGCCCAGGTCAGATGACCGTGTCTTGATCATACAGAACTGATTTGGGTTTGGTTTCTTTGGCTCAATGTCCTTCCTAACACCTACCACTTTACAGTATGGACTGAGTGCTTTTTGTTGTGACACCTACACAACCACTTTACAGTGTGGGCAGGGTACTTTTTGTTGTGACACCTACATGACCACTTTACAGTGTAAGCTCAGCACTTTTTTGTTGTGACACCTACATGACCACTTTACAGTGTAGGTTGGGCATTTTTTGTTGTCACCAACAGGATCACATTCTGATTTCAAATTCTGCTGAGGTCAACTATGCTTTTGATCTTTTCAAGGTAAATAAAATAAAGCACCAATTAAGTACTGGGGTCGATATAATCGACTTTCCCTCCCACCAAATTGCCGGACTTGTTTTTAAATTAGAAATCATTATATATATTATAACTCAGATGATGAGATTACCATGTTGACATAAGAGTTTCAAATCTCTAAGACCTTTCTTGTTGGGGACAGACTGTTTAACATTGAAGTGATGGTTGTGTTGGTAGTGTTGTGGTTGTAGATGATGTTGGTGTTGTTGTTGATGTTTGGAGCTGGGAGGAGAGGTGTGATAATCCCCCCTTCCTCCAGGAAAAAAAATGTTCATGATGAAAGACTTGACAGCAATAATCACTTTCTTTAGTTGTCAGTCAAGATTCAGTCTAGGGTGACTAATATATATATTTATTTAAAGGAAATAAATGCACTGGGGAATGGCAGGGTGAGAGGTGGGGGACTTTTAGGATAAATACATGAAAAAGATGAAAATAGGCAGGAAGAAAAAAATTAATAAAAAAATTGAAAAATAACGAACACCAAAACCTGATTCAGAAGAATGCTAGCAATAATATTTGAATTTGATGCTGGTTTCTGTGTGTACCCTGTTTAGAATAGGTACCCCATGTCCCTGCATGTTGTAAGAAGAGGTAAGTAAAGGTGTGGTACATCTGGCTGTAAAATATTTCCTCAAAAATGACCCCATGATGAGTATGAAGCCTGTCAAGGGGCTGTAAGGCAAACCCCTACTTTAACAGTGAAAATACCTTAAAAACGTCCATTGTATTGTTATTGTTGGTGTTGTATTTGCTGTTGGGACCTGATCAGATGGTGAGGGGGTTTGTTATTTTCTTGTATATGTCCCCAGCTAAGCTGGCTCCTGTTGGCTCTATTTGAATGGCCCCCTATCCAGAGATAAAGAAGAGGGGAAAATCAATTAAACCTACCTCCGTATTTGACTGGTACTATATTTTATCAACACCCAGAAGGATGAAAGGCAATGTTTACTTTGGTGGGATTTGAACTTCAAATATAATGAGCAAGGACAAACACAGTTATGCTGTAATGACTATTTGAATAAAAAGGGGGATTGGCCTTGTTGTCGCCGTCTATATTTATATCAACGCAATAATTTAGCCCTTTAGCATTTAAACCGGCCATATCCGGCCAGAATTCTCTCATCTCTTTCTGTTCAAACTGGCCATAACCAGCCTCTCATACTTATGTTAAAGTATTGTTCTCAAAATAAATAACATCAAAGTCTCATAGAGACTTTGATGTCATATTATGTGAAATAATTATGTGAGGTAAAGCCTTTACTGTGAAAATACAATAGTAAATATAGAGTAATGTGAATGCTAAAGGGTTAATTATCAAGAGTTGTTGAAAACGTTGACCAACAGTATCTTGGTAAATTAAGTAAATCCATACAGGATGTCAATAAAACAGCCATAATTTCATTAGTGCACTAGGGATTGATGAACACAACCACAAGGATATGGTACGAACGTGGAAGAGCCGAAATCCCACTATCATCACCTCCATCTCTCTCGCCCTCCCCATCTCTCCGTATGGTGAGCCAAGGCGGACAGAATGGAGAAGGCATTTCCCCGGAGGATGGTAAGGGAGATGTACTGTGCTGTTTTTTGGTCAATACAATACCTTAATGTCAGGGTAGGGTGGGTATTATCAAGGTGGGGTGTAGACAATTCTATGACAATGAGTATAGGTATGAATAGTCATTAAATTAGATGGTTGTGAAGTGAGGAATGCCTGTATAATATAATGTCCAGCAATGTTTGATAAGGGAGGGAGCTGTCTAAAGTCTAAAGGCTGTCTCAAGACCAGGTACTCATCAGGCCAGTGCTTAGCCTGGTTTCTGTTGCCTTAAGCCACTGAGAGTACAAGACTCTCCCCTGGACAGGACACCAGTTCATCGCAGGGTTAACCCTTTAGCATTTAAACCAGCCACATCCATTCAGAATTCTCTCACCTCTTTCTGTTCAAACCAGCCATAACTAGCTACTCATACTAATGTAAAGGTATTGTTCTCAAAATAAATAATATCAAAATCTCATAGATTCGATATTATGTGAGATAAAGCCTTTACCACAAAAATACAATGGTATATATAGAGTAATGTAAATGCTAAAGGGTTAAACCTCCAGTTACTGCTGGCACTTATTTTTAACTGAGTATACTGGAGCATCATGAAATGAAGTGTCTTGCTCAAGAACACAACCCAGTCCAGGAATTGAATCCATGGCATTATGATCATACATCCAACACCCTTACCACTTGGTCATGTGCCTTGGGGATGTGGGGATATATTATAAAGGATGTTTTATTGAGAGGATGTAGAGCTTGAGTATATACATGTTTGTTCTCAATTAGTGAAGCAAGGTGTGTATAAATATTCTCTAACATTATTTCTATCATATTTCATTCTTGTCTCATGTATATACACACACACATATATATATATATATATATGTTGTGTGAGAGTGTGTGTTGTGTGTGTGTGCATGCATTCGCACAAGGCATGCATTTATTTACACCTGCATGGGTGCATGTAAATATACATTTACACATATGAATGCACAAGCATTTGCAGGCTCATGAGTTTACTTGTGCCTTGTTGCACTAACCTGCTTTTCATGCATACACTAACATGCAGTTATGGGATAATCACACACATAAATATACACACACTCATTCATATATACACACACACACACACACATAAATATACACACACACACATAAATATGCACACACTCATTCATATACACACACACATATATACACACACACACACACACACACACACACACACACACACACATAAATACACACTCTCATTCAGATACACACATACACTCTGGGGCACTTAGTGTCATGTAAAAGAATCACAAATGGCTGTACATGCTTGATCATAATGTAAAGATATAGTAAAGGCGTGTGGCCTAGTGGTTAGAATACTGGACTCCTGGTCCCTGAACCTGACAGTGCAATATATCCTTGAGCAAAATGCTTCATTTTATGTTGCTTTTCATGTTAGGACTGGGACCCATATCCTTAAAACAGCAGAGAAACCTTCTATGAGATTACATCTCATAGAAGGTCATGTAAACCTTTATAGGTATGAGCTATAACAACAACACCAACAACATTCAGGTCTGTATACTCAAGTAATGGGTTGTATATACATACTTGCACCATTATCTATTGAATGTAAATCTATGTACATTCATTAGCATGGGTGATCCCATTTGGTTTGGCTTCATGTTCATTATCTCCTCAACTTTTTTCATATATTTACACATATATACGCATATATACACATATATGCACATATATACACATATATACACATATATACACATATATACACATATATACACATATATGCACATATATACACATATATACACATATATACACATATATACACCCATCTACCACATTTCTAATATATGCATACATTCACTTACACACACACACACATACACATACATTCACACACACACATTCACACAAACATTCACACACACACATACATTCACACACATGTACATTCAATGATATTCACACATACATATATACATCACCACACTCACACACACAAACACAACACCACAT
>OZ024743.1:70944371-70951871 GCA_964016885.1 Eledone cirrhosa
GACAAAGCATGTCTCTAAGATTGTCAAGAAGGCCAAGGGTGTCTTGGCATCACTCAGCAAGACCTTTGTTAGCCACTCTCCAGCCATCTATTTAAAGCTGTATACAGCTATGGTACGACCACACTTGGAATTCGCATCATCAGTCTGGAACCCCTATCTTACTCAGAATATTGACCTCCTGGAAACTGTTCAGAGACGTGCAACCAAGCGCATACCCTCCATTAGACACCTACCATACTCTGAACGCCTTGCTTCCCTGGGCATGGATTCATTGAAGCTCCAACGTCTGGCAATGGACTTGGTAAACACCCACAAAGTTATTAACCATCTCGCCAACAACAACCCTGAGCACCTTTTTGATCTCCATGTGTCTAACACACGTGGACATGCCTACAAAATCAGAAAACAGCACAGCTCCCATCACTTTTGGAAACATTTTTTCACGCTCAGAGTTGCTGAAGCATGGAACAAACTGTCTGCATCAGTTGTTAGCTGTCGAGACACTGCATCCTTTAAAACCCTCATGCTCTCGAAATTCGCCAAAACTACACCTGATGTACCCCTTCCGTTCACATGCACACATGTGTATATCATGACTCATGCACTGTTCATTTTCCTGACGTTTGTGCATTACCCTATGTACTATACATACACTTTTTGATGAGTTGTAGTGCACCTGAGCACTGTACACAATATTTCATTATTATTATTATATACTATATATGTATATCTAAACTATATATAAATAAATAAATATATATATATCATCATCATCATCATCTTCGTTTAACGTCCATTTTCCATGCTAACATGGGTTAGACGGGAGCTGTCCCACTTGAGGCAAGGCTGGTCGAGTGACCGTGTCTCGCTCATATAGGACTATCTGGCAGGTTTTCTACGGCTGGATGCCCTTCCTAACACCAATCACATTTACAGTGTGGAACTGGGAACTTTTTACCATGTTACCTACACGGCCACATTACAGCGTGTACTGTGTGTGTTTTTTGTTGTGACACCTACACGATCTCGATCTCATTATCTCGTGCTGTTGGTGGGAGTGGGAGGATAGGGTAGGGGTAGTGGATTGGGGTGTATATTTGGTTAAGAGGTGCCTACTGACTGTAGGTTTCGCTTTGTAGATAGGCAAGGCGGGTCTTCTGTATTACTGCATAGCGCCAAAGATCTCGGTCCAGAGACATTGTCTTAGAGAGATTTAAGTGTGTGAGGTCGGAATTTATCAGATCATCCCAGGTTTTTATGGGTCTACCTACTCCGTAACTACCATCAATTTTGATCGCCCTGCACTTTTTATGCAGCTGTCGTCTTTCATGCGCATCACGTGTCCATACCAACATAATCTTCTTTCGAGTAAACAGCAACTGATCCCTCTTATTCCTAATTTCTCACTTAGCTCATTTATGCTTTGCCGTTCACGTATATTACTGTTACACATCCAACGGAGCATGCATGCTTCGTTCCTTTCCAGTCTACGCAGGTCCTCGGCACGTAATGCCCATGTCTCACTGCCATGTAGCATTGCTGTTCGTATACAGGCATCATACAATCTGCCTTTCATTTTTAGAGAGAAACCTTTTGTGGCTAACAGCGGTATAAGCTCTCTGAACTTTTTCCATCCCATTCTGATTGGGCTACTGTACTTTCAGAACACCCTCCACCACCGCTGATTTCGTCATCCAGGTAACGGAAAGTGTCTACTATTTCTATAGAACCATCTGGGCAATAGAAGGAGCTAGTATCCTTTGGACACTTGCTACTTATTGCATCTGAGCATTGGCCACATATAAAGTCTACGTTCTTAGATAGTTTACCTGTGATCCCACTACATCTTTTATGTACCCATTTGGGACATAAAATGGAGTTTCTGCCTACTCCTTTCCTACACACTGATCATAGACATTTCCCAGATGGGACCGGTGCCCTATTTTCCTTCCTACAAACTAGAACTTTAGTCTTAGACAAGTTAACTTTAAGGCCTTTTGATTCTAGGCCATGCTTCCATGTTTCGAATTTCTTCTCTAGTTCAGCCATTGATTCAGCTATGAGCGTTAGATCATCTGCGTATAGGAGTTCCCATGGGCAGCCGGTCTTAAACTCCTCTGTTATAGCCTGAAGGGCAATAATAAATAAGAGGGGGCTAAGGACAGAGCCTTGATGAACGCCAACTTTTACACTAAATTCTTCACAATATTCATTGTTAATTCTAACCTTACTGACTGTTTCATTATACATAGCGTGTATAGCTCTCACAAGCCATTCATCTACACCTAGTTTTCTAAGAGCCCACCAGATAATGGAGCGGGGGACTCTGTCAAAAGCTTTCTCCAGGTCTACAAAAGCTAAGTAGAGGGGGTTTACTTTTAGCTAGGTACTTCTCTTGTAGTTGTCGGACAAGGAAAAGAGCGTCTGTGGTACTTTTACCTGACACAAACCCAAACTGCATTTCATCTAGATCAATTCGCTCTCTGATTAGTTGCGCTATAACTCTTTCTGTGACCTTCATGACCTGGTCAACTAACTTAATGCCTCTATAGTTTCCCCTATCTATAGCATCTCCTTTACCCTTGTAGCAGTTAATGATGATGCTGCTACGCCAGTCTTTCGGTATTACCCCATTCTGTATTACTTGGTTAACTATACGGGTTACCATAGTGTGTCCCACCATACCAGATGCCTTCAACATCTCAGCAACTATCTCCGAAGGCCCAGCTGCCTTGCCTATCTTCATATCTTTGATTGCCTTACTTATTATACTACCTTTAACTTGCACCACTGGTCCTTCTATTGGATCGATTTGGGGCAGACTATCTTTTTCCCATTTATTCTCCTCATTTAATAGTCTGTCGTAGTAACACTTCCAGGCTATCTTCTTATCAGTATCAGTGAGCGCAAGTACACCATTATCATTACGGGCACACTTCTCCCCGACAATATCATGGTTTTCCTTGACACATTGTCTAGCAATCCTGAACACCTCACATTTTTGGTCCTCACGTTGTAGAACATGCTTGAACTTTCTATCCTCTGCTACACTTTTTGCAAGGTACACTTGTCTCCTAGCTTCTCTCCTGGCCACTTGATAGTGCTCTCTACTTCCCCCATCCTGCCATAGTTTCCAAGCCTGCTTTTTGGCCTTGATTGTCTCTTCCACCTTACTGTTCCACCACCAAGTTACTCTCCTCCTGCCAATAGGTCTGCTCTTGCCACAGATTTCATCCGTTGCTTTCAGCAGGTTCACTTTCAAGAATTGCCACTGTTCCTCTATATCGCATGTCTCTAATTGCTGTTCCTTATTGTCAAATGCATCAAGTAATAAGCTTTTAAATTTATCACTGGCTATAGGGTCCTTCAACTTCCATATTCTTCTCCTCAAGGTAGGCCTCCTCTGTCGTCGAGTACGTCTATTCCTGACTATGAGGTCACTAACTACTAGGCTATATTGGGAGGTGCATTCTTCACGGGGGAGGGATTTAGTGTTTACAACAGACATTTTGTCCCGTCTTCTAGTAAGGATATAATCTATCTGGCTGGCGTGTTCCCCTGATCTATAGGTGATCAAGTGGTTTTCACGTTTTTTGAAGTTTGTGTTACAGATAGTTAGGCTATTTGCGTCACAGAATTCCAGGATTCTGAAGCCCTCCTCACTTCTATTTCCAACCCCATAGCCTCCATGGATTCCATCATAGCCATCACTATGTTGTCCAACGTGACCGTTTAGATCGCCAGCAATTATTAAGTAGTCACTGTCGGTTATTTGGGAGGTAGTGTGCATTAGCATCTCATAGAACCTGTCCTTTATAACACCAGGTAGACCAGATTGGGGTGCATAAGCAGATATTATTGTCACAGTGGTTCTATTTAGAACTAGTCTTAATTCAATTATTCCGTCATTCACTCTATTTACGTCAATTACCTTATCTACCCAATATTCAGCTAACATAATTCCTACACCACCCTGTCCGTTGTCATTTCCCACCCAGAAAAGTTTATAGCATCGTTTTTTTACCCACGATGAATCTGGCAGACCCTCTCTCTCCACCTAGTCTCTTGAATACAACAAACATCAACTTCTTTATGTTCAAGCATCTCTACAATCTCATTTGAGCAACCTTTCAATGTGCCTATGTTCATGGTACTCTGAAGTTGGGAGGGTGGGATGGATGGGTTGGAGGGGCAGGGAGGGGTGTGGGAGACGGAATTTTGTTGGTCATCTGTGTCTGAAATAAAGAGGGATCTTGCAGCGGGAGGTGAATTTATCTTTATCTGTGACGTTGTCATTGAGTGCTTAGACTTTTCAAATTTCCGCAGTCAACCCATCAAACAGGTCTAAACTTAAGGAGTAGTAACCGGGGTGATAGCTTTGCTATACTGATTTGTTAGAGAACTTACTAAAGCCGCTGAGTTATGATTGGACCATATAGCAATGGGTGACTTTAGGAGAAGTTTAGTTTTTAGGAAGGGTCCAACAGATTGAGACATATTAAAAACATGTAAAATAATAATTTAAAATCAGAGAGGAAAACGGAGAATTTGAATTTTAGAGTGGTATAAATAAGAGTTTAAAACACTGCTTAATTGAGGAGACTACGGAATAAAGAAAAGGCAGGTTTTGCTTACAGTCTCAAAATCGACAGATCGCCCGTCAGATAGTTTGATAGATAAATTCTGTCATTGGGAACCAGCAAGATTTATTTTATACTTGCGATCAGGCGGGGGGGGGGGGTATGAGAGAAGGAGCAAATATATGTATATCTAAACTATATATAAATAAATATATATATATATATATATATATATATATATATATATATATATATATATATATATATATATATATATATATGTATATCTAAACTATATGCCATGTATAGCAAAACAAAGTGGTGTTATGTAGATGGATATTGGCTGTGAGGAAAGTCTGAGAGTGGTATGATTTCTTAAAAAAAAAAAGTTTCAGGGATATAAATATATATGTATATATGTATTGCATATGTGAGTGTGTATGTATGTATATTCATCATCGTCATCATCATATTTACGTCTGCTTTTCCATACTTGCAAAGAATCCTTTAATACATCAAAAGTAAAACAAAGAATCCTTTAATACATCAAAAGTTTTTATTAGCCGACAATGTTTCGTCCTATTAAGGACTCATCAGGGCAATCAAAACAACAAGAGGTAATATCGGCAGATACAAGCCAGAAACTCTGCAGAATATGGAGTGTACATACACTAATGTCTTGCAAAGATATACGATAATAAAAATGAAAATAAAGATAAAAATAATAAAATTATAATAACTAACGATGTAGATAACATTAAGAACCATATTACAAATATAGTCCAAAGCCACCAACCTAAATCTAAACAAATTTGGTTATATAGAGCAGGAATTATATATAACACAATATAATACATTATAATAATACTATATTTATACCAACATTAAAATTCCAAATTAAAAATCAAAAGGTACAATATATACATGTATATATGTGCGCGCACACACACACACACACACACACACACACACACACACACATATAACGATACACATATCTATGTTCTATTACACAGAAATTAAGCCCTATTAGAAGTTTGAATATTAAAAATAAGCATGGTAATCGTGAAAATAATACTAATACATCTACCCAATATACATGAGGCAACAATATGATATAATTACAAGAAACACTTATAACAAATAATAAACAACAAAATTATATAATTCAATACAATATAATAAAGTAGAATAGATAATCCCCGGTTAATTTACAGAAACAATATAGATGTCACAATGAAATACAATGATAAAATGTTAACATTATATTAACAATTACCATAAACAATATGTACAAAATGATTCATACTGGGTTACATAATAAATGAGGAAATATATATCATATAATATAATACTAAAAAAAAACTATAATGGTACAGGGAACAATTATGATGTTACAGAAAAAATATGATGTTACAGAAAAAATATACAGACATCTAACATGATATGTAAAGTCTAAATATCATAATGTTACATATTACAATATTAAAATATTAAAAAATCCAGACATCATACATGATATATAAAGTTTAAATATCATAATGTTATATATAATAAACGGTAAGTAATAAGGATCTATATCATAGAGTTACGGCCCTTGCCATTCTGAGTTCAAATCCCGAGGTTAACTTTGCCTTTCATCCTTACGGGATCGATAAAATAAAGTACCAGTAATATACTGGGTAATTGCTGGCCTTGTGCCAAAAGTAGAAACAATTATATATCATAATCTATAAAGCTCAGTGTGTGGTCAAGCTCCTTCGTTATAGAAATCTACGATATAGAATTTCTTCAATTGAAATTTACCATTCAGTATTCGAAATAGTTTCGATTGCCTCTTGGCGCAGATAATTTTTTTCAATTTCACCCACAATTACGCAAAAAATAGATAAAACTCAATATTTTACGATTTTTCTCTGTCATTTAAACTGCTAAACTCTTTCCACTACCATTCAAAAATCTATACAACTTCATACTTTCTGCTACTTTCTCTTTCCAAGCTTGATGGTGATACTGTCCGTTTTACTCTATAATATCATCTGCTTACCTCCTCTATCTACAACCCACACATTTTGCTACTTTCTCTTTTATACTTCAAACTTACTGATTTATTTCCAAACGCATACTTCACTCAATTAAACAACGTGCGGGAATTCAAACTTACTGATTTATTTCCAAACGCATGCAAACACACACTCACTTCAATTAAACAACGTTCGGGATTTATAACCACAATCATTTGCCATTTGCAACATGTACGTAAAAAAATTCCTTTCTTAAAAATGTCAGTTCATTTTATTTGTTTCAATTTACGTTTCTATACACTTTACACAAATATTTTCACATGTACGTAAACAACTTCCTTTTTTACAAATCTCACTTCATTTTCTTTCTTTTAACTCACGTTTCAATACACTTTACACACTCTGTCGCTATACTTACCTAAACAATTTATTTCAACTCCAAATATTTGTTTCTTTTCCTTCCACGGTCAAAATTTTTCCACATTTCATTCACATTACAATTTCTATCTTTAAGTAACTTTCACCCTTTATTTTTCACATAAAATCATTATAATCTAAAAAGCTCAGTGTTTGGTCATGCTCCTTCGTTATAGAAATCTACGATATAGAATTTCTTCAATTGAAATTTACAATTCAGTATTCGAAATAGTTTCGATTGCGTCTTGACGCAGATAATTTTTTCAATTTCACCCACAATTACGCAAAAAATAGATAAAACTCAATATTTTACGATTTTTCTCTCTCATTTAAACTGCTGAACTCTTTCTACTACCATTCAAAATCTATACAACTTCATACTTTCTGCTACTTTCTCTTTCCAAGCTTGATGGTGATACTGCCCGTTCACACCACTCCCTACTGTCTTAAATTTAGAAAACACATATCCTCTATGAGGT
>OZ024743.1:70956871-70959371 GCA_964016885.1 Eledone cirrhosa
TTGTTTTTCATTATGGGACTTGGGTTTCTATCATTAACACTTAACATCCTCTAAAAATTTAGCAGAAACAAAGACAATGTCACAGGACTGAGATCTCTGATGTTAAGCAGTAATACAGAAGACCTGCCATCCCATGGGCATATGCTGAAGCTGAAGCATACATACAGTGTACACCACCTTCACCTCTACCCACTCTTATATACACACCTCCCCTGAGGACAGGCTGAAGCATACATCTAGTGAAGCCCACACTGTAAAGTGGTCATAAGGGTGACACAACAAAAAGCGCCCAGCCCAAATTGTAAAGTGGTCGTGTATGTATCACAACAAACAAAAAAGCACAGCTCACTCTGTAAAGTGGTAGTGTATGTGTCATGACAAAAGTCCCCCAGTACTCACTGTAAATGTGGTTGGCATTAGGAAGGATATCCAGCTGTAGAAACCAAGCCAAAATCAGTTCTGTATGAACAAAACATGGTCACCTGACTTGACATTTCTAACAACAGGAGAACTCGTCTAACCCATGCTAGCATGGAAAAATGGACGTTAAATGGTGATGATGGTGATGATAACATATCCATACCAGCACAGTCTTCTCTCTTGCACACCACATCAGCCTCCTCTTATATCCAGCTTTTCTCTCAGTTCATTCATGTGCACTAAGATTGTACATCCAACTAAGTACTTCATTTCTCCAGTATATCCTCTACATTTACAGTCCATGTCTCACTGCAATTCAACACAACACTTTTTAAGAGTCATAAAACCTTCAGTCATAAAGAAAAAATTGCTTGGTTGTCAACAGAGGTAGTATCTCTCTAAACTTTACTCAGCCTGTTATAGTCATAATCATTGATATACAAAATGATAGAATGGTCATGGTTGGGTTGTCTTGTAGCAGTGTAACAGATTGAAGTGATTGAGTTATTATCAGTATGGAGGTCATTGAGGTGACATATGTAAATAAAGATCACTGATAATATATCTTATGACCTGATTGGAAGGAAGAGCTGTTGCTGGGGCTGGTGGTAGTGATATGATAGATATATATGGAGGTATGGGGTACTGATGTGATAGGGGTGTGTGGTGGTATGGGGTACTGATGTGATAGGGGTGTGTGGAGGTATGAGGTACTGATGTGATAGGGGTGTGTTGAGGTATGGGGTACTGATGTGATAGGGGTGTGTGGAGGTATGGGGTACTGATGTGATAGAGGTGTGTGGAGGTATGGGGTACTGATGTGATAGAGGTGTGTGGAGGTATGGGGTACTGATGTGATAGAGGTGTGTGGAGGTATGGGGTACTGATGTGATAGAGGTGTGTGGAGGTATGGGGTACTGATGTGATAGAGGTGTGTGGAGGTATGGGGTACTGATGTGATAGGGGTGTGTGGAGGTATGGGGTACTGATGTGATAGAGGTGTGTGGAGGTATGGGGTACTGATGTGATAGGGGTGTGTAGAGGTATGGGGTACTGATGTGATAGAGGTGTGTGGAGGTATGGGGTACTGATGTGATAGAGGTGTGTGGAGGTATGGGGTACTGATGTGATAGGGGTGTGTAGAGGTATAGGAGAAGAGGTCTGATAGGGACTCAGATGCACACATCCTTACATACATTATATATATATATGTATATGTGTATATATACACACACACGCACACACACACACACACACACACACACACACACACACATACATATATATATACACATATATCATCATCATCATCTTACGTCTGCTTTTCCCTGCTTGCAAGGGTGGGACGGGAACTGATTCTGGCTTGATTTCTACAGCTGGATGCCCTTCCTAACACCAACCTCATTTACAGTGAGTGCTGGGTGCTTTTTTGCCGTGGCACCTCCACGACCACTTTGCAGTGGAATGATATGGACCCCAGTCCCTATCATCTCATTTCTACAGCTGAGTAAACTGGAGCAATGTGAAATAAAGTGTCTTGCTCAAGGAAACAACACATCACCCGGTCTGAGAATTGAACTCACAACCTTTCGATTGCAAGGCCAATGCTCTAACCACTAAGCCATGTACATATATATATATATATATATGTACATGCACCTCTTTGCCATATACATACATCATCATCATCATATATATATATATATATATAGAGAGAGAGAGAGAGAGAGAGAGAGAGAGAGAGAGAGAGAGAGAGAGAGAGAGAGAGATTTATATATTTTTCATTGGTGTTTATTGAATGTTATTCTTGGCACAAAGTCAACTTTATGTCCTTGAATTTTGTTTTCAGTTCATTGAAAAGAGAATTAAATATTGCCAGTGAATAGTGTTGAATGAGTTACTTTAGATAAGCTGACCTGTGTTGCTGTGGCATGAAAATCTTGATAGATTTTCTATATAGGATATGTTTGAAAGGAGTATATACTTGACAGAGGGTGAATTGCTAGTTGCTAGAATGATTTGAAGTGTTCATTTGAGCTCTCTGAGTTTCTGAGTAAAAAACACACTAAAGTCATATTTG
>OZ024743.1:70961871-70964371 GCA_964016885.1 Eledone cirrhosa
CACTAACACTCTTTAGACATCCCCCATACCTCTATACACTTCAACCTATCATATCACTACCAACACCAACAACCCTTCCTTCCAATCAGGTCATAAGATATATTATCAATGATCTTAATTTACATATGTCACCTCAATGACCTCCATACTGACAATACCTCAATCACTTCAATCTGTTACACTCAGTGGGTTTCTGGTGACTCCACCTGCTTATTGTTGTCTATTGTTCACATTCACTGAATAAGCTTATGTGCTGTGCTATTTCCATGTTAATTTTTAACATTCACTTTCAATTGTATATGATTATATATATATATATATATATATGTATGTGTGTGTGTGTGTGTGTGTGTGTGTGTGTGTGTGTGTGTGTGTGTGTATGAATCGCGAGTGACTCAGGGTAATGATACTAAATATGATACTTAAGTGAGGACAAAGAAATTTAGTATAGGGATGGCTTTTTCAGGAATAGAACGGTTTCATTCATATGAAAACATCAGGAATGCCTGATGATTTCATACAAATGAAACAGTTCAAGTCCCATAGAAGCCATTTCTATATAAATGTTGTTATATACAGCATATTGAAAAGTTCCTGCCTTTGGGTAAAAGAAAATACTGGAGGGTCAGTTATTTATCATTTGGCAGTATCGGTAGAGGGTCGGACGCCATGCTTTCCAGCATAGTTACGTCCCTTTACGATCTGAGTTCAAATCCCGCCGAGGTTGACTTTGCCTTTCATCCTTACGGGGTTGATAAAATAAAGTACCAGTAATGCACTGGGTATTTGCTGGCCTTGTGCCTAACGTAGAAACAATTATATTGAACATATTCCCCTCTCAGATTCACACACTTAATTTAGTGGTCCTACCTCCCCTGTAGCCTTAATAAAAGGAATACATATATATATATATATATATATATATATATATATATATATGTGTATGTATATATATATATATATATATATATATATATATATATATATATATATATATTAATTCAAATATTAACAAAATAGATATTCTTGTGATGAATTAAATTTTATTATACATATTTCAGAGATACTTGAATCAGGTTCAACAGTACGTCCTCATCAGATAAAATAAAAAGATACATGACATACCCTGACATGTTAGATGGTTAAGATTTAATCAAGGTTGTGATTAACTTATGAGAAAACTCAATATTTATACCCAAATATTGAGAACATGTGAAAATCTAATAGAATCAATAGACTAAAAACTAAATAAATTATAACTCCAGATACGTCTTCCTCTTTAGTCCTATAGTAGTATTCCAGACCTTAAAAACTCTATAACTGTTACATTAAAGCAATGTTTTTCTTACTCACACCCTCTCTATTGATTCTATTACGTTTTCGCATGTTCTCAATATTTGGGTATAAATATTGAGTTTTCTCATAAGTTAATCACAACCTTGATTAAATCTTAACCATCTAACATGTCAGGGTATGTCATGTATCATTTTATTTTATCTGATGAGGACATACTGTTGAACCTGATTCAAGTATCTCTGAAATATGTATAATAAAATTTAATTGATCACAAGAATATCTATTTTGTTAATATTTGAATTAATATTAATAACTCTAGAAAATATTTGTTACCGTAGAGTGCTTCCAATCTACTGTAAAACTCATTCTTTGATGTACTCATTGAATCTTGTTTAACTCTTTAATATATATATATATATATATATATATATATATATATCATCATCATCGTTGTTTTAACGTCCGCATTTCCAGCTAGAAAGGGTTGGACAGGTCCACTCATCATCATCATCATCATCATCATCATCATCGTTTAACGTCCATCTTCCACGCTAGCATGGGTTAGACGGGAATTGTCCTACTCGAGGCAAGATTGGTCGGGTGACCGTGTCTCACTCGCATAGGACTATCTGGCAGGGTTTCTACGGCTGGATGCCCTTCCTAACACCAACCACATTTACAGTGTGGACTGGGAGCTTCTTACCGTGTTACCACAGCGTGGATTGTGTATTTTTTGTCGTGACACCTACACGATCTCATTAGTTTGGACTGGATGCTGTGGTACCAACATAATTACTTTAGAGAGAAAGGGTGGTGTTGGCGGGAGTGGGAGGATGGAGTAGGGGTAGTGGGTTGGGGTGTATATTTGGTTTGGAGGGGCCTACTGACTGTAGGTTAACTTTGTACATAGGGAAGGCGGGTCTTCTGTTATACTGCGTGGTGCCAAAAATCTCGATCCAGTGACATTGTCTAAGAGAGGTGCAAGTGTGTAAGGTCGGACTTTATGATGTTGTCCCAGTTTTTTCTGGGTCTACCTACTCCGTGACTTCCATCAATTTTGATCGCCCTGCACTTTTTTTATACAGCTGTCGTCTTTCATGCGCATCACGTGTCCATACCAACATAATCTTCTTTCGAGTAAACAGCATCTGATCCCTCTTATTCCTAATTTCTCACTTAGTTCATTTATGTTTTGCCATCCAAG
>OZ024743.1:70969371-70989371 GCA_964016885.1 Eledone cirrhosa
GAGTATGCAATGGTTTGACCTGCTCTGTACTGAAGCAGAGCTATTAATCTCTCAGGTTGGCTGAGGGCTCAGCATATGATGCCATGCTCTACTGAGTGTGTTTTATCATGGTACACACATATATACACTCACATACACCCACATAGACCTGTTCCATCCTTCATCTTTCTGTTATTTATTTGTATATTTGTATAATCCTTGACCAGGTCACCGTAAAGGACAATGGTGTCCCCAACCTAAGTTCTTCAACCCAGGTGATTGTCCACATTGAGGACGAGAATGACCATGCCCCAGAGTTCATCAACACCCCTTACCGTCTTCAGGTGCCAGCTTCTCCAAAGGGTACAAAACTATTTCGTGTGATGGCCAAGGACATTGACATCGGCAACAATGCTGATATCACCTATTCCATAAAGAGGCGGAAAGTACAACGATTCATTATTGACCCAACAACAGGAATAATTTCATGTCAGGAAGACCTCAGAGCTGGATCCAATTTTGAGTTTATTGTAAGTATGACCACATTTCTAATGAAATACACTATGTTAATTAATTAATTTTTTTTACGTATGTATGTACGTATGTACATATGTATTTACGTATATTTGTATGTGTGTATGTACGTATGTACATATGTATGTACATACATATGTATGTATGTATGTATGTAGGTACATATAGTGCGGGGTTTTTTTCACCTGGGAGTGAAAGGCCCCTAGTTTTTGTCACAACACCTTTCTAAGAGAGGGAAACTCTGAAAAAAAAAACCTGCGGCTTCGGAAACATCCGATAATGTTGACTAGTTCTCCTTTTTGAGTAGTGTTTTCGATGTTCAGAGAGTTGGATTGGTCGAGTGCAAGGCATTTCCCCACTTAAAAAACCTTCAAAGCACAGGCATTGCTTGTTCAGGATCTGTTACAGGTTTGTGTGAATGGCCGTAGCCTAAAAGTGCACCAAACTCTATAATCTCACAAGCGATTGCAGTACTCTTAGCAGAGTTTGCAGCCATCATGTAGGTACATATTATATATGTACATACATACATATATGTATATATGCATATATGCATACACACACACACATGCATACACACACACACATACATTCATACATACACACACACTTACATACATATACATACATACCATACCCACACATGCATCTGTGTGTATGTATGATTATCTCTAGTGGCACCACCATTGCCACCATCATGTTTATCACGTGGTTTATATTTCCAGGTAAAAGCTACAGATCATGGCAATCCAGCACTGAAGTCTACTACAAAAGTGAAAATCAAAGTGGTTAAGGTGGAAACATACTCAACTAACCCTCCATTGTTTAACAAGAAACACTTATCTGAAGAAATTATGGAGAATGATAGAGTTGGCAAATGGATTGTTCTAGTGCAAGCCTTTGACGTGGATAAGGACAAGATTTGGTATTCTATTGAGGGTAAGTTTGGTGTGGGTTTTTTTTCTGCTCTGTTATTATTTTATTATACATACATCCACAGGCATATATACATGCGCGTGCGTGCGCAAGCACACACACACATACATATGTGCATTTTTATATATATAACTTTGATAACTTTGATAGGTTTCAGCCAGTATTAGCCCAGGCCATGTCTAACTTAGTAGCACTGCAATCAGAGGCCATATTCAGTTGATTCAGGTTTATTTGAAACTCCATTATACATATTTCACTGAGGACTATCAGTTATGGCAGCCTGAGATCTTTAGATGGTAAGACCTATAAAACAATAAAAGTTCCTAAAAGGACCTTTAAGTTTGGAAAAATCCAATAACTTCCCATGCTCTTCATCATCATCATCATCATCAACGTTTAACGTCCGTGTTCCATGCTTGCATGGGTTTGGACGGGGGTTTTCCCACTTGAGGCAAGAGTGATTATCTTGCTCGCATTGGACTATCTGGCGGGTTTTCTACAGCTGGATGCCCTTCCTAACACCAACCACATTTACAGTGTGGGGCTGGGAGGTTTTTACCGTGTTGCCTACACGGCCACATTACAGCGTGGACTGTCTGGCGGGTTTTCTACAGCTGGATGCCCTTCCTAACACCAACCACATTTACAGTGTGGGGCTGGGAGGTTTTTACCGTGTTGCCTACACGGCCACATTACAGCGTGAACTGTGTGTTTTTTTTGTCGTGACACCTACACGATCTCATTTGTTTCGGCCTGGATGTTGTGGCACCAACATAACTTTACATTGAAAGGGGCGGTGTGGATGGGGTGGGGGTGGTGGGACGGGGGTGTATTTTGTTAGAGATGCCTACTTATATATATATATATATATATAATGTTGGTGTCACAACATCCCGCCCGAAACAAATGAGGTCATGTAGGTGTCACAACAAAAAAACACACAGTCCACGCTGTAATGTGGCCGTGTAGGTAACACGGTAAAAACCTCCTAGTTCCACACTGTAAATGTGGTTGGTGTTAGGAAGGGCATCCAGCCGTAGAAAACCCGCCAGACAGTCCTATGCGAGCAAGACAACCACTCTTGCCTCAAGTGGGAAAACCCCTGTACAAACCCATGCAAGCATGGAATATGGACGTTAAATGATGATGATGATATATATCATTCATATGATTCCAGTTCCTCAGTGAAATAACAACCCAACCAGGAACTGGGCATATCAGAGTATTGACAAAATTATACACCTCAAAACATATGTACTTGTCTATACCACACTAATTCAAACTGCCTGAAGAGGTCACAGCCAAAGATGGCTGTCACTGAAATATATATAGCAGTAATAAACGAAGCTAAATTTTAAACATTTGACTTTTTATTTAACTTTATTTTACATTACTCCGGAGTAACCAAACCAACCTGCGCACTTCGTCGAGTGCTCCAGCCTGCATACTGAGGTGTTGGTATACAACCAACATGTACTCAAAATCTCTCTCTCTCTCTCTCTCTCTCTCTCTCTCTCTCTATATATATATATATATATATATATATATATATATATGACTTAGTGGTTAGAGCATTGTCCTTGCAATCGAGAGGTTGTGAGTTCAATTCTCAGACAGGGTGATGTGTTGTTTCCTTGAGCAAGACACTTTATTTCACATTGCTCCAGTTTACTCAGCTGTAGAAATGAGATGATAGGGACTGGGGTGCCTATCATTCCACTGTAAAGTGGTCGTGGAGGTGCCAAGGCAAAAAAGCACCCACCACTCACTGTAAATGAGGTTGGTGTTAGGAAGGGCATCCAGCTGTAGAAATCAAGCCAGAATCAGTTCCCGTCCCACCCTTGCAAGCAGGGAAAAAGCGAACGTAAAATGAAATGAATGAATGATGATACTATAAAGTATGTCCTTAGAATCAGTTGATAAGATATATACACCATCTCCTCTCCCAATCACCATAATCAACTACACAAAAACCAATTAAACCAAGCTATAATATTAAAAGGCACCTATGAAGAAATAATAGATAAATAAATGACAGCCATCTATTCGCGATCAACAGCTATAGAATATTTGCCCAGCATTTCAATAGCACGTGGAAATCGATTAAATATATCGTCAACCATACACAATTAGGTCTAAAATTAAAGTTAGAAGAAAAAATATATATAAACATACCAAGATTACGTTTCTACCCATAGGGTTTAATTCGCTTTTGGAAATATCCGACCAAGGATAAATTCACGAGCTTCGAAATCATCAGGAAACAAGCTCACTTGGACGAAGATTTTTCTTAAATGATCCCTGCCAGAAACGAATTCAAAATGGCTAAGAACTGACGTGGTAGTGGTCAAGTCAGAAAGAATGTTATTGGTGCCTTATGGCGAGTGGGCTGGTTGCTAGAAAGCTCAGCCTAATATTGCCTAAATTGTATCTCAACCTTATGGGAGATTATCAAATATAAAGATTTACATATACACAAACTAGACAAAGTCATATATATATATATTTATATATATATATATATATATATATATGTTTTTGGCAACCATTCACGATGTGGCTCAATGACGAATTAATTAATTAAATAATTAACAATCAGAGCAATATACTATAAAGTATGTCCATAGAATCAGTTGATAAGATATATACACCATCTCCTCTCCCAATCAGCATAATCAACCACGCAAAAAACCAATTAAACCAGGCTATAAGATTAAAAGGCACCTATGAAGAAATAATAGATAAATAAACGACAGCCATCTATTTGCGATCAACAGCTATAGAATATTTACCTAGCATTTCAATAGCACGTGGAAATCGATTAAATATATCGTCAACCATACACAATTAGGTATAAAATTAAAGTTAGAAGAAAAAATGTATATAAACATACCAAGATTACGTTTCTACTCCATGGGGTTTCATTTGCTTTTGGAAATATCCGATCAAGCATAAATTCACGAGCTTCGAAATCATCAGGAAACAAGCTCACTTGGACGAAGATTTTTCTTAAATGATCCCTGCCAGAAACGAATTCAAAATGACTAAGAACTGTGATGTGGCAATGGTCAAGTCAGAAAGAATGTGATTGGTGCCTTACGGCGAGTGGGCTGGTTGCTAGAAAGCGCAGCCTAATATTGCCTAAATTGCATCTCAACCTTATGGGAGATTATCAAATATAAAGAACTAGTCATACATATATATGAGAGAGAGAGAGAGAGAGAGAGAGAGAGGCACATGGCTTAGTGGTTAGAGCATTGGCCTTGCAATCAAAAGGTTGTGAGTCCAATTCTCAGACCAGGTGATGTGTTGTTTCCTTGAGCAAGACACTTTATTTCACATTGCTCAAGTTTATTCAGCTGTAGAAATGAGATGATAGGCACTGGAGTCCATCTCATTCCACTGCAAAGTGGTCGTGGAGGTGCCATGGAAAAAAAGCACCCAGCACTCACTGCAAACGAGGTTGGTGTTAGGAAGGGCATCCAGCTGTAGAAATCAAGCCAGAATCAGTTCCTGTCCCACCCTTGCAAGCAGGGAAAAAGCAGATGTAAAATGAAATGATGATGATGATATATGTATATATATATATACACACAGTATAAGTTGAAAATGTCAGTGTCCTTCATTAGAAATGAAAGGGGTAATTTGCTTGAAACAACAATCAAGTTTAACATTTTAAACCAAGTGTCACTGAATTATATGTGTACTTTGATACCATTGAGCTGTGATGTATGGCTGTTGTTTGAGCCTCACTTTGATACCATTGAGCTGTGGTGTGTGGGTGTTGTTTGAGTCTCACTTTGATACAATTGAGCTGTGGTGTGTGGCTGTTGTTTGAATCACATTTTGATACCATTGAGCTGTGATTGTGAGTGTTGTTTGAGTCACACTTTGATACCATTGAGCTGTGATGTGTCGCTGTTGTTTGAGTCACACTTTGAAACCATTGAGCTGTGATTGTGAGTGTTGTTTGAGTGTTGTTTGATACCATTTAGCTGTGATATATGAGTGGAAGCCTTGTTTGAGTCTTTGTGAATGTTGATTAAGTTTCACTGAGATACTATTGAGTTGTGATATATGAGTGTAACTTGAGTGTCAGTGTGGAGTGTTACTCAAGTGTTAATCCTGTCTCTCTATTTCAGATGGCAATGAAGACCATACATTCAGCATTGGCCCAGAAGACGGTATGATATTTATAGCCAGGAAACTGAACTGGGAGGTAAAAAACCACTACAATTTAACCATTAAGGCTACAGATGGACACCACCAGGACTTTGCATGGGTAAGTAGTATGATGAAAGTGTCTGGGGGGTAATGGTACCATACCACCTTTGCTGCCTCTTGGTCTCCCTAATATGTCCAACCCCTGGGCCCGAATTAACCTTTATGCTCAACTACGCCAGGACTTTGCATGAGTAAGTAGGCTAAAATAGGGTCTATGATGAAAAGGGTGGTAGGTAATTATTCTGTACCACCTTTGATATCTGTTATTCCCTCTACTATATCCAGCCCCAGGGTCAAAATTAACCCCCTACACACAACTACACCTGGACTTTGCATGGGTATGTAGAGTACAGGTTGGTATCTGAGAGGGGCCCTGATTAAAGAGCTGGGGGTTGTGGTGGTGGGTGATAGTCTTGTGACCCCTCTACTCTAGCACTCCCAACTGTCTTGTCTATTGTTCTGCCTATTATGTCCAACCCTAAAGTTAGAATTAACCCCTATATTCAATTACAGCAGGATATTGCATGTGTAAGTAGGATAAAAGAAGACATTTGAAAGTGGTCTGTAATGGAGGTGGTGGTGAGTAATCATCTCAAATTACTTCCTCTCAGGGGCTTGTCTTTTATCATATCTATTATACCTAACCACAGGACCATCACTAGTCCCCACACTAAAGACTTTGCAGGAGTAAGTAAGGTAAAACAGAATATCTGAAAGTAGTGGTGGCATGGGGCAGTGTGGACTGTTTAGTAGAAAATGCAGTCTTAGTAATTTTTTAATGTGGCCAGAATAAGAAATGCAACTGTAAGTTGAAATTATTTTATCTTGGAAAATAGGGTAGACATTGTAGAGTTAGTGGTTGTGGTCGGGTGTTGTGCTGGTTGGAGTGACACACCCAACTTATTTCTCCTCATCCACCTTTCCCTATTATATCCTGTCCCAACTCCAGGCCCATCAGCTAGTGGTTGTGTTTGGGGGTTGTGCTGGTTGGAGTGACACACCCAACTTATTTCTCCTCACCCACCTTTCCCTATTATATCCTGTCCCAACTCCAGGCACACCACTACTAACTCCTTACACTTTATATTTCTACCACAGCTTGAAATCAAGGTATTGGATGTCAATGACAACCCTCCAATATTCGACAAGAAGGAATATATAGGCCAAGTCTATGAATCTGTTGCTATAGGTAAGCAGGTTCTACAAGTGTCTGCTACTGACCAAGACAATGGCAGACTCTTCTATTCCTTGGCCTCAGCAACAAACCCTGCAAGTAAACCAAAGTTCCACATTGATTCAGAAACTGGTCAGTACACTTTTTTACTTACTTGTTGACTACTACTACTACTACTACTACTACTCTCTCTCTCTCTCACTCTCTCTCTCTCACTCTCTCTCTCTCTCTCTCTCTCTCTCTCTCTCTCTCTCTCTCTCTCTCTCTCTCTCTCTCTCTCTCTCTCTCTCTCTCTCTATATATATATATATATATATATATATATATATATATATATATATATATATATATAGATATATATATATATATATATATATATATATATATATATATAGATATATATAGATATATATATATAGATATATATATATATATATATATAGATATATATATATATATATATATATATATATTGGTAAGCGGAATAGAAAATGCTGACAAATTGTTCACAGTTGAAAAATAGTTTAATTAGGAATAAAAGAGTATTAGTAATTGTATTGGTTAGTATTCAGTTGTGGTTTTAAGTTTTTACCGGTTGCGCATTTCTAAATGCTTTTCAAAAATAATTTTGAGATAGAGCGTCCGTGTTGTTTGCTCTGATCTGATTAGTTTTGGGAATTCTACCTGTTTTTATGTTAAAAAAGTGGCTCCAGCGCTACTTGAATGATTTTGGGCGGCACAGGTATCAATGTGTTCACTCAGTGGTATTTTCCTGTATTCCCGTATTTTAATTTGGGATCTATGGACAGTCATGCGTTGGCGGAGGCTGTTTTTGGTCTGGCCTATGTATTGTTCTCGACAACCTGAGGAAGTTAATACATATATTAGATTTTCCGATGCACATGTGAAATTGTGTTTTACTATAAAACGTTGTCCTTCTTTGAAATAGAATTCCGAACCCTCTATTAGGTTGATGCAAATGCCACAGTTGGGTCTATCGCATTTTTTTACTGTGGGTTTCGTTGTTGTGGTTGGCAGTACTTTGGCATGTGTTAGGATGTTTTTCATTGACTTGGATTGTCTTTTGCTCTTTATGATATCGTGTGTTCGTAGGATTTGGTTCATTCTATGGTCCCTTTTCAACACAGGGATGTTCTGGAGGATGGTGTCTTACAGACACATTCCTACTGACCATCCCGCTACCACGAATTACTCTGCTATATACACACACACACACACACACATACTTATCTTAATAGCCATTTGAACTGACAACAGGCTGCGGTTCGCACACACATCCCTGCTAACCATTATCACAACATCGAACACTTTACTACTACTACTACACACACACACACACACACAAACACATATTTGTTGTGAAAGAGTCATTTCTCAGTCTTGGCGCAAAATCAATTTTTTACATTCACATGACCTCTACCGACCAATCAAAATTGTTTTGACCACAAGAATTTTTGCAACACCAAGTAGCGCTGGAGCCACTTTTTTAACATAAAAACAGTCTTGGCGCAAAATCAATTTTCTACATTCACATGACCTCCACCGACCAATCAAAATTGTTTTGACCACAAGAATTTTTGCAACACCAAGTAGCGCTGGAGCCACTTTTTTAACATAAAAACAGGTAGAATTCCCCAAACTAATCAGATCAGAGCAAACAAGACGGACGCTCTATCTCAAAATTATTTTTGAAAAGCATTTAGAAATGCGCAACCGGTAAAAACTTAAAACCACAACTGAATACTAACCAATACAATTACTAATACTCTTTTATTCCTAATTAAACTATTTTTCAACTGTGAACAATTTGTCAGCATTTTCTATTCCGTTTACCAATCTATAATAACTTGTGTGTTACACCTCTATTCTTTTTAACTATATATATATATATATTTAACTATATATATATATTAAGACAGGGGGGAAGAAAAAATAGCTTCACTTGTGCTTTCAACAAATTTATTTTCTTCACAAAATCCCAAAAGAATTTTTTTCCGGATTAGAAAAAATTTTTTTCTTAAAAAAAATTATTTTATAAATTAAGTTATTTTATAAATTAACTTAATTTATAAAATAATTTTTTTTAAGAAAAAAATTTTTTCTAATCCGGAAAAAAATTTTTTTGGGATTTTGTGTAGAAAATAAATTTGTTGAAAGCACAAGTGAAGCCATTTTTTCTTCCCCCCTGTCTTAATATATATATATATATATATATATATATATATATATATATCCTTCACAGACATAAAGCATCATCATCATCATTTTACGTCTGCTTTTCTCTGCTTGCAAGGGTGGGACGGGAACTGATTCTGGCTTGATTTCTACAGCTGGATGCCCTTCCTAACACCAACCTCATTTACAGTGAGTGCTGGGTGCTTTTTTGCCGTGGCACCTTCACGACCACTTTGCATTGGAATGATAGGGACCCCAGTCCTATCATCTTATTTCTAGAGCTGAGTAAACTGGTCTGAGAATTGAACTCACAACCTTTTGATAACAAGGCCAATGCTCTAACCAGTAAGCCATGTGCCTCCAAGCACGCACACACACACACACACACACACACACACACACACACACACACACACACACACACACACACACACACACACACACACACACACACACATATATATATATATATATATATATATATATATATAATTATCGCAGGCGACCTCATAGTCAGGACGAGACGTACTCGACAACAGAAGAGGACTATCCTCAGGAGGAAAATATGGAAGCTAAAGGACCCCACAGCCAGGAATAAATTTCAAAGCATATTACTTGATGCTTTCGACAGTAAGGAAGAACATTTAGAGTCGGACAATATAGAGGGAGAGTGGGAATTTCTGAAAGCAAACCTGCTGTTGGCGACAGACGAAGTCTGTGGCTGGAGCAGGCCTGTAGGCAGGAGGAGAGTAACATGGTGGTGGAACAGTAAGGTGGAGGGGTCAATTAAGGCCAAAAAGCAGGCTTGGAAAGTATGGCGGGATGGGGGAAGTAGAGAGGACTATCAAGTGGCCAGGAGGGAAGCTAGGAGACAAGTGTACTTAGCAAGAAGGGAAGCTGAGGAAAGAAAGTTCAAGCATGTTCTACAACGCGATGACCAAAAACGTGAGGTGTTCAGGATTGCTAGGCAATGCGTCAAGGAAAACCGTGATATTGTCGGGGAGAAGTGTGTACTAAACGACGATGGCACACTTGCCATCACCGACGCTGATAAGAAGGTAGCTTGGAAGTGTCACTATGAAAGGCTACTAAATGAGGAGAATAATTGGGAGAAAGGCAGTCTCCCCCATATCGACCCAATAGAGGGACCAGCAGTGTTAGTCGAGGGGAGTATAATAAGTAAGGCAATCAAGGATATGAAGACGGGTAAAGCGGCTGGGCCTTCGGAAATAGTTGCTGAGATGCTGAAGGCATCTGGCACGGTGGGACACACCATGGTCACCCGCATAGTTAACCAAGTCGTACAGAATGGGGTTGTTCCGAAGGACTGGCATAGCAGCATCATCGTTAACTGTTATAAGGGTAAAGGAGACGCCCTAGATAGGAGTAACTATAGAGGCATTAAATTAATCGACCAGGTCATGAAGGTCACGGAAAAAGTAATAGCGCAACTAATCAGAGAGAGAATTGACCTAGATGAAATGCAGTTCGGGTTTGTGTCAGGCAAAAGTACCACAGACGCTCTTTTCATAGTACGACAACTACAGGAGAAGTACCTAGCTAAAGGTAAACCCCTCTACTTAGCTTTTGTCGACTTGGAGAAAGCCTTCGACAGAGTCCCCCGCTCCATTATCTGGTGGGCTCTTAGAAAACTAGGCGTTGACGAATGGCTTGTGAGGGCTATACAAGCCATGTATAAAGAAACAGTCAGCAAGGTTAGAATTAACAACGAATATAGTGAAGAGTTTAGCGTAAAAGTTGGCGTCCATCAGGGCTCCGTTCTCAGCCCACTACTATTTATTATTGCCCTTCAGGCTATAACAGAGGAGTTCAAGACAGGCTGCCCATGGGAACTCCTATACGCAGACGACCTGACACTCATAGCGGAATCAATGGCCGAGCTAGAGAAGAAATTCCAAACATGGAAGCACGGCCTAGAGTCAAAAGGACTTAAAATTAACCTGGCTAAGACCAAAGTACTAGTTTGTAGGAAAGAAAACAAGGCGGCGGTCCCTTCTGGGAAATGGTCGTGCTCGGTGTGTAGGAAAGGCGTAGGTAGAAACTCCATTTTATGTCCTAAATGCAAAGTATGGGTGCATAAAAGATGTAGTGGGATCACAGGTAAGCTAACTAAGAACATAGATTTTACATGTGGCCGGTGCTCTGGTGCAATAAGTAGCAGCAAGTGCCCACAAACTACTAGCTCTTTCAATTGCGCAGAGGGTTCTATAGAAATAGTGGACAGCTTCCGTTACCTGGGCGATAAAATCAGCAGTGGGGGAGGGTGCTCTGAAAGTACTGTAGCTAGAGTCAGAACTGGTTGGAAAAAGTTCAGAGAGCTTATACCACTATTAGCTGCTAAAGGGTTCTCACTAAAAATGAAAGGCAGGTTGTACGATGCCTGCATACGAACAGCAATGCTGCATGGCAGTGAGACCTGGGCATTGTGTGCAGAGGATATACGCAGACTAGAGAGGAACGAAGCTTGCATGCTCCGCTGGATGTGTAACAGTAATATACGTGAACGGCAAAGCATAAACGAACTAAGGAAAAAATTAGAGATAAGAGGGATCAGATGTTGTTTACTCGAGAGAAGGCTACGTTGGTATGGACACGTGATGCGCATGAAAGTCGATAGCTGTATAACAAAGTGCAGGGCAATAAAGATAGACGGTAGTCACGGAATAGGCAGACCTAGAAAAACCTGGGACGAGCTGATAAACTCCGACATCACACACTTACACCTCTCCAAGACAATGTCACTGGACCGAGACCTTTGGCGGTACTCAGTAACAGAGAAGACCCGCCTTACCTAAATATATAGTAAAACCTACTCCAGCCAGTAGGCATCTCTAACAAAATACACCCCGTCCCACCTCCACCACCCCCACCCGATCCACACCACCCCGTTCTATGTAAAGTTATGTTGGTGCCGCGCCATCGAGGCCGAAACAAATGAGATCGTGTAGGTGTCATGACAAAAAAACACACAGTCCACGCTGTAATGTGGCTGTGTAGGCAACACGGTAAAAACCTCCCAGACCCACACTGTAAATGTGGTTGGTGTTAGGAAGGGCATCCAACTGTAGAAAACCTGCCAGACAGTCCTATGCGAGCAAGACAATCACTCTTGCCTCAAGTGGGACTACCCCCGTCCAAACCCATGCAAGCGTGGAACACGGACGTTAAACGTTGATGATGATGATGATGATGATATATATATATATATATATATATATATATATATATGTGTGTGTGTGTGTGAAGGCGTGTGGCTGAGTGGTTAGAGAATTGGATTCGCAATCGTAAGGTTGTGAGTTCGATTCCTGGACAGGGCGATGCGTTATGTCCTTGAGCAAGACACTTTATTTCACGTTATTCCTTCTACCTGGAGTTGCGACCAATAGATAGTATTAGCAATTTGAAAGACCAACGGAAACATTGTTTCGTCGGTCCGATTTGACGAAAGTTGATCGTTCAATATATATATATATATAAAATTTGATATAAATATTAGAAATGGCTTCTACAGGACTAGAACTGTTTCATTCAAAACCCAAACTGATCAATATAGAAACAATTGGAATATGAAATAAAGTTTCACAAAAAGTTGCAATTCTTATTCTCTCTCTCTCTCTCTCTCTCTCTCTCTCTCATATATATATATATATATATATATATATATAATGTGTGTGTGTGTGTGTATGTAAAAGGTAAACAGTAATAACAACACAATCGGTACAGTATATGGAAAGGATATATTAGGTTAACGCTTGATATAGCAGGAAGAGGGTCTTAACGTTTCGGACGCTAGTCCTTCATCAGAAGAAAGAATGAGAAATAAAATAGATTGAGGGGACGGGCGGGATGGAATTAGAAAAAATGTCTTTAGATAAAAATAATAGGTCCATTCATGTTGACATCTCTTGCAAAACTGTTAGTGCTGGTGTTTTGTGTATATATATATGTCAAAATAACAGATTAAAGTTTAAGCAAAGAATCGCTGCTTTCACCCTTAACATTAAGTGTGACACCAGCGATTCTTTGCTTAAACTGTTATTTTAATAAATATTTGCACTATGGTTCTTATGTATATTTATCCTTATCGAGCCCTCTTTGGATTTTAGTCTTCACGTTTATTATTATTACTATGTATATACATATAGTTCAATAATTCTCTTGTTTATAGGTGTAATACGAGTGAAGGAGAAGCTGGATCGAGAGGTTTTGGCTCGGCATGAGTTGGTAGTGATGGTGAAAGACCAGGGTTTACGTTCCAAACGTAACATGTGCCGAGCTATTATCATGGTACTTGACAACAATGATCACAGTCCTGAGTTTTTGTCTGACATATTTGAGGGCCGAGTGTTTGAGACGGCAGCTATAGGCACTTCCGTTCTCCAGGTCGTAGCTGCTGACCAGGACAAAGGAATTAACGCTGAGATACGCTACAGTATTCTATCAGGTAACATTTTGTTGTTGTAATTGTTGTTTGTGTAGTGTCACTGTTTTTTTTTTTCTATAAAATATAATAGAGTTATTCCCCTTGTCTTTATAACTAGTCAATGTTGACTGATATAGAAATCAGTAGCGTATACCATCACTACAAAATTATATAAATCTCAGAGAACAGTATTTGGTGTACAAATCCCCACCACGAGTAATAGAGTTATTCCCCTTGCTTTTATAAGTAGATAGTTGATTATTCATGTTTACCAGATGAGAAAACAGTACAGCTCCCATGACTTTCGGAAACCACCTCTCAATTCTCTAACACAATTTATAGCACATATTCTATTATCATTTATCCATCATTGTCGTATATTTTAAAAATATACTCTAAGTCTCGAATAATTGCCCCCCCCCCCCCCCCACCCCCCACCCGGTTATTAATTTTTCGAATTTTTTCTAACTCCCTCACTTATAATCTCTCTCCAGCAAAATTATATTTTAAGTAGTAGCATTCCTGTGACAATTTTCTTTATGCAATAAAAAACATTCTATATGACAAAAAAGTACATTACTAGAAATCCCATTTGTTATAAAATAAGTAGGATGGGTTGGAGTCTCAATATGTAAACTTAAACGACTAATTCTGATTTTTTAAATAATCAACAGAGACAACCAAGAAAAATTATCGCCCCCCCCCCCCCCCCCTACACACACACTTATTCCAAACTCCCTCCCACCTATTATTTGGAACCCGAAAGTATATTTTGTGTTGTCATGTATTTTAAATATTTCTTGTTTATGTTTATTATATAGGAAATACAGGAGGTGCTTTTGCCATTGATGATACAATGGGAACTATTACCGTAGCAAAACAGTTGGACCGAGAGGGGCAGTCTGATTACGTGCTGTCTGTGTTGGCCACTGACTATGGTTCTCCACAGCTCAGCAGTACTGGCACTGTCCACATAACAGTGACTATCTCTAATAATGCACCACCAAAGTTCCCTCACAGAGAGTATGTAAAGGAGATCCCCGAGAATGAACCTCCTGGAGTGATTGTTTCAACAGTGGTCGCCGACAGTAGGTCATCTGTCGTGTATACAATCACTAACGGAGATCCAAAAGAAATGTTTCGGATCAATCCCAACTCTGGAGTTTTATCAACCAACAAAGTGTGTGACTATGAGGAACAAATCTTTTATAACCTTACAGTAACTGCCATGAACATTATTGGCCGATCAACAAGCTGCTCAGTTCTCATCCACATCATTGACAAGAATGACAACAACCCAGTTTTTGAGAAAGACCTCCATCATGGATTTATAATCGAGCAAGCATCAGTTGGGTCTATTGTTCTCAATGAAGACAGGTTTCCTCTTGTCATCAAAGCAACTGATGCCGATAGTGGCATGAACTCTCTTCTAAAGTATAAAATTGTTGAAAACAAAATACAGTCTGTTTTCTCAGTTGACAGTAACACTGGAGCCATTCGGACGGCAAGCTTACTTGATCATGAGCTGTTGGCTAACTATGAATTCACAGTGCGTGCTTATGACCTTGGCAGACCTCACCTTCTTGCCTTGGAATCATCACGAGTTAAAATCCATGTCCTTGATACAAATGACTCCCCTCCTAAATTCTCACAGGATACCTACAATGTTTCTCTACTGCTACCAACATTTAGAGAAGTCGCCGTTCTTGTGCTGAATGCCACTGACCCTGACACTGAAGTTGCCAGTAAATTGTCGTACAAGATAGAACATGGTAATGAGGATGGCACATTTGAACTGGAGCCAGACACTGGAGTACTGTATGTCACCAATGACACAAACATTGGCAGTGTGTACAACATTGCTGTAGCTGTCACTGATGGAGTATTTGAGACATTAGCTGAGATCTTCATTACAGTCCTACGAAGCAACGAAACCAGCTTAGTGTTTACAAAGAATGATTACCAGGTGGAAGTGGTGGAAAATGTTGCAACAAATCAGTCTTTATCGGTGCTACAATTAACTGGACTGATTCTCAATCAACATGTCACCTTCAGATTGTTAAACCCCAATGGAATGTTTACAATTGGAACCACTTCAGGTGTACTACACACAGTTGGTAAACCTTTTGACCGGGAGAAGAGATCAAGCTACAGATTAGTGGTCGAAGCACGAGATTCTCAACAGGAACCGAGATATGCTCGAGCCATAGTCCACATAGAAATCACAGACCAGAATGACAACTCCCCTATCTTTGTTAACCAACCATACAACTCAGTGATTTCAGTTGAGTCAAAGAAAGGAGACCTCATTAAGCAGGTTAGTCAGCTCTTTGTCTAATTTAGAAAAATGTTCCATGTTGCCAAATCAACTTTTTTTTTCCTCTGCTAACAATTCTTTTGGAACATTTTTACCATCTAAAAAAAATTCATGTTTCATTAACCCTTTCATTGCCACATTTCTAACAAAGACATTCTATTGTTTTCAAATAACTTTGAAAATAATAAAGAATTTGGAAGGATTTGATATAAGTAACTTTCTACTTAAGAAGCTGGTGTTTGGAACAAAAAGATTTTACATAAAATTATGATGGAATGTTTTTAGATAAATATATACACTTTAAAACAAACACAATTGTATCATAGAACCATGGGCGATTCCATCATCATCATCATCATCGTTTAACGTCTATCTTCCACGCTAGCATCGGGTTAGATGGTAGTCTGGTATAAAAAGGGTTAAGAACCGTTCTTCTTTTGAGGTATTGCTTTGGAACCATTTTTTTCATCTATTTTATTTGTTAATAGTGTTTGTACAAAGTGAACCAGAGCAAGTTCTGGGCATAGTATTTCTTCTAAGCATCAGTTAAATGAACATTATGTATCTTATATGCATATGTATATTTGTATATGAGCATCTATTTCTTCACATGTTTAGATGTATATGTCATAAAATAAACAAAATCCTTATATATATATAAACATATATATATATACACATATATACATGCACACATGATAATGATTGTATATAAAAGGTTATGATTGTTTTAGGAAAGCTGGTACAATGCAAATTAGAAATACAAAACTGAAAACTAGAGTAGTCTGAAAAACAAAACAAACAAAAAAAATGTACACTTTTCGTAAATATTTCCAGTTGGTTGGTTCGATAACTGGAAGGTTGGTTATGGCTTGTCAAAGTTCTTCCGTCACACATTCTGTGACCTCCTCAGTGACTAGGTTTTTATTTTGTGTCCCTCCTTTGTTCTGTCCTACACCATTTTGTTTTTGTGTATTGTGTGTATATATGTATATATGTATACATATATATATACACACACATGCATTATATATATATATATATATATCATCATCATCATTTAACGTCTATCTTCCATGCTAGCTTGGGTTAGACGGGAATTGTCCACTCGAGGCAAGATTGGTCGGGTGACCGTGTCTCGCTCGTATAGGACTATCTGGCAGGTTTTCTATGGCTGGATGCCCTTCCTAACACCAATCACATTTACGGTGTGGACTGGGAACTTTCTACTGTGTTACCTACGTGACCACAATACAGTGTGGACTGTGGGTTTTTTTGTCGTGACACCTACACGATCTCGATCTCATTATCTCATTAATTTGGACTGGATGTTGTGGTACCAACTTTACAGAGAAAGGGTGGTGTTGGTGGGAGTGGGGGGATGGACTAGGGGTAGTGGGTTAGGGTGTATATTTGGTTTTATATATATAACATGTATGTGAATATGTCAATAGTTAGATACAGCAGCAGTAGTAGTATTGTAACAGTTGTGACTAACTAGCGATGTTACCTTCTTTAATAGGTGTCAGCAGTAGATAAAGATATTGGTAGAAACAAAGAACTGTCTTTCAGAATCGTTGCTGGGAACAACCAAAGTCTTTTCTCCATCAATAACATCACAGGACATATCAGAGTCAAGAAAATCTTGAAAGATTTTGAAAATCAAGAATTCCTTCTGATAGTTGAGGCAACAGATAATGGTAAATATTATAGTGGTGTGGTGTGGTGTGTGTAGCAGTGTGGTGAGGTGGTGGTGTGGTGTGTGGCGTCATGTGGTGGTGTGGTGATGTGTGGTATCGTGTGGTGGTGTGGTGTGGTTATTGTGTGGTTGTGGTGTAGTATGTGGGTGGTGTGGTGTGGTGGTGTGTGGTATCGT
Source organism: Eledone cirrhosa (assembly GCA_964016885.1). Lineage (NCBI taxonomy): Eukaryota > Metazoa > Mollusca > Cephalopoda > Octopoda > Eledonidae > Eledone > Eledone cirrhosa. Next base: position 70,987,052 of record OZ024743.1, read on the forward strand.
GTGGTAGTGTGGTGTGGTTATTGTGTGGTGGTGGTGGTGGTGGTGTGGTGTGTGGGTCATGTGGTGGTGTGGGGTGGTGGTGTGTTTATTGTGTGGTGTCGTGTGGTGGTGTGTGTAGTAGTGTGGTGTGGTGGTGTTGTGTGTAGTAGTGTGGTGTGGTGGTGGTGGTGGTGTGTGTAGTAGTGTGGTGTGGTGATGGTGTGTTGTAATGTATGGTGGTGTGGTGGCAGTGTGTTGTAATGTGTGTGTAGTAGTGTGGTGTGGTATGGTATGATGGTGGTGGTGGTTGTGTGTAGTGTGTAGTGAAGTTATTAGTGTTTTTATTGTTATAGGTGGTGGTAGTGGTCGCCGTGGTGTTGTTGGCAATTATGCTCATCTTGTAATTCCTTTCCATATCTTTATTCCAGGTGAGGTCCAACAGATTTCCCGTACCAAAGTCCCTATCAAAATTATAACTAAAGCGACCCCATTGTTTGACAAACAATTCTATAACATCAGTGTTCTAGAGAATATAGAAATTCACTCTCCAATTCTCAGTCTTCAAGCTGTTAGTCCTAATGGCCAAAAATTGGTCTATTCGATCACAGGGGGAGATGTCTTCCATGAATTTACCGTAGACTTCAACACAGGTGAGGAGTTTTCTATATTTATTTCTTGTATAGTTTGAGGATATTTTTTCAGTCACACTTTCATAACTACTTCTACTTACTTTTGCTTTAAAACAAAAATCAACGGAAACGACATAGACAAGTGTCATCGATCTTCCAATCTCCTCGCTTATTCTCTCCCTATTATTTGGGACCCGAGAGTAGGTACAAGACGACAAAAAAAAACAATAAAATTAATTTAATCTTTTATCGATTATCCACGCTTCTTAATTCTCTTCATACATTCCTTAATACGACATAATTATCCTCAGTACTCAAAGTTTCTTTGGTGTTAACACAAACACAGCAAACCTTTATTATTTACCATATACGTATGTCTATATTTTCACTTTTCCTCACATTTTATGTTCACCATCACAATTTCAGTCATTTTTTTTTTTTAAATGAGTATTATTAGAGTTATTCCCCTTGATTTTGTGAATTATTTCACTACGGTTTTTGTGTATTCGCACTTGTATTTACGTGGATAAATTATTCACCTTATCGTATAGAGCATATATACCGCTTTAGTCGGCCTATTGGATGCTCCTTCGTATAAGACGCTCCCTCGTTTTACAGGGACATTTTGAGAAGAAAAAAAAATTTAGTACATTTCTTCATAAATTTATTAAAAATTATTTCATTGTTTTTTCAGAAACTCTTATATAAGTTCATCATTTTGTCTATATAAATTGTATTGTATTACTGTATTAGTAACACTAATAGTAATTCAAACTAAGTTTTTTAACCACGATTGTCTTCACTCTCCGTTCGGCCACCCATCTAGGCTGGAATATATGGTATATATATATATATATATATATATATAATATATATTCAGAAGATCCCGTTATGGGTGAAAGCAACGATTCTTTGCTTAAACTTTAATCTGTTATTATAATAAATATTTGCTCTACGCGTTTTTATATACATATATATTTTATATATATATATATAATCTTTATCGAGCCCCCTTCGGATTTTAGTCTTCACATTTATTATTACTATATATATATATACGCATATCAAAAGGGATCGATATATAATATAGATAAAATATAGAGACAAAATAAATTATATATATAATTTTTTTATCTCTATATTTTATATATTTAGTTCTATTTCTCTCATATAGCCACATGATTTTATATTAATATCGATCTCTTTTGATATATAATGCGTTTAGTACATGAACACTTTACTATGTGTACAAATGTACGATTGTAAAGGTGATATTTACGCTATCCCCTGGCACATTCTGCACTCCAAAGTTCCTACTTGTAATATTTTCAATCCCTAACGAAATACAAATTCTGCTCCATTTCACAGACATGGAAGTTCTAGGCCCTTGTAAGTATTGAAACATCACTTCACCCTCCGCCTCGTTTTGGTTTTGGCATGTCACGTGATCTAATATTTCACTACATCACTTGTCAGTTGGTTGCTCTTTATGTTGTTGTTGTTATAATTTCAATTTCTTTATTTTTGCAACATTTAGCTTGATGTTATTTTGCCTGGGAATGAAATTGTGGCATTTATCTTCATAATCGTTATATACACTGGTTCGGAGTACAGTCCTTATGCACCACAGCACCTTGGGCAAATGTCATTCACTATAACTTTGGGTTGATAATGCTTATGAGGGAAATTTGGTTAGGACCTTTAGAAACCTA
>OZ024743.1:70994371-71001340 GCA_964016885.1 Eledone cirrhosa
TGCAGTCTTTTTTTGTGAGGCCGCGGGGGGTGTATTATGAAACCCTTTCCCGAAATGGTTGCCATAAGTGGCGGAATAACAGAAAATTAGTAATTTACGACGATTTTCTAGGTCATATTTGTTAAAAGCACATCGAAGTTTATATTTAAAAGAAAAAAAGCCATAAATTTCACCTTCGAAGTCCTAATCAACCCTAGCAAATATCTACGCTTAAATTTATACAAATTTTACTATTACACACGTCTTGTAGAATGAAGAAAAAATTTAACTTTTGTATTTATTATGAATCATTCTATTAGGTTAAATTATTTTCTTCACTTTTCATTTCAATTACGATTATTCCCGATTCTGGCTGATTATTACCGAACATTTTTACTTACAGGAATTACCGGAAATTTCCGTGATCTTAAAACGAAGAATTCCCCCAACGACCTTTTTTTCTTTTTCGTTTTTTTACTAACTACTTACTTGCTATTTCTACTTTGTTTATTTTCCATCACTTGTTACAGTTATAAAAATACAAGGAGTGCTTGATACTCTGCCACAACAAATGTTGGATTTACTCATGGCATCTCTGTTTATTATTATACAAGTAGTCATTTTCTAATTTCAATCGAAGCAAATAGAATTAAACAATAATAAAATATATTTTGCGGGAGGGAGGGGGCCGGGCTTTTGAGTTGAACAGGAAATATAATTAAACATCTTCAGTTCTCTCCCTTTGTCATTTGGGCATTATCCCCCCTTAGTAAGAGAAACGAATAATGAGGCCATGTCTGTGCACTTCTCATTTTAGTATATTCTCGCTCTCTCTCACACACACACATACATAATATCATTGAAATAAATTATTTTATTCCATTGTTATAATGTATCATTTTTGTCTACGTTCTTTTATTAAGTTTTAAATATATACATAACATTACAAAATTGTTCACAAGACCTTCAGAATGTAAACAGAAACACAAATATAAATACATATATTAAATACAATTAACCATTGCTGGGAATCTTACAAATACAACACACCAAAATACATAGTCAGAGCGAGACAAAGAAAAAAAAAGGGACAAAAACAAAAACCGGCCGTACATCACAAGAGAGAGAGAGAGAGAAAATCTGCGGTTTTGAGACAGGGAAGACCATTAATCATGGAAGTAGTCAATGTATGGGTTTTTACACACACACACATATATATATACATATACTCGCATATACGTAGAAAGCTGTGATGTGACGAAAACTAATCAAAAATGTTTATCTTCCATTTCAGGTGTTGTGTCTGTGATTGATGTTCTGGACTATGAAAAGATAAGCCAGTATAACCTGACTGTCCGAGCTGCTGATGTACTCACTGGTGTATATACTGAGGCATTTATTTCTATCAACATAGTGGTAAGAGTTCTCTCCCCTTCTACTACTGCACTCTTTTTACTTACTGTCATTCTCCTTAATCATGACCATCAAACATTCTCACTACCATCGTCAACAACACTGCCACCATCCTCTTTATAATAATTATGACGAAAGCGGTCAGTGGATAAACAGCATCGGTAGAGCTTCAGGTAAAAATTCTTCACAGTATTTGTTCTGAGTTCAAATCTGGCCATGGTCAACTTTGCCTTACATCCTTCAAAGTTCGATAAAATAAAGTACCAGTCAAGCAATGGGTGTCCCTTAATCATATCCGCATAACGCAGGCCAGGACAGCCCATCATCTCCATCGATGGAAAACGAAAGACAGCTATATAGTGTACAAGATTCAGGGAATTACTGAGGGTGGTACCAAAACAATCACTCGACTATATTGTTTTTGTAACTGCCAACCTGAAGAGCCGATCGATAATGAAGTCGGGTACATAACTTCTATGGGAGACCCTGAACCAATCCTCGGCGAAACGCGCATAACAGATCGAAACAATAAAAATCTAAATACTTGTAAACGAAACTTCATCGTTCTTATTAATATATATATATATTTATATATATATATGTATATATATATATATATATATATATATATATATATATATATATATATATATATATATATGAATTTCGTACATCTAAATATATACAGTTTTAATAGATAAACGAAATTCACATACATGTATGTATACAGCTATGTCAAAGCTAAATTCTAATTATATATATACATGTGTGTATATTTGTCTATTTTCTTTTCCTCTTAACTTAACCATACATTGTCTCATTCTCTTTTGTCAGGATGTCAATGACTGTAGCCCAGAGTTTGTCAGTGAAGTGTATAGCATCTCGGTATCAGAAGCTATCCTAATAGGGAGTTCTGTGATTCAAGTCCAGGCTAAAGATGATGATAGTGGCATCAACGAGATGGTATTCTATCGACTTGCTCCAGCAGTTGGTGGAGAAGATGACACAAAATATTTCCAGATCAATCCAGGCTCTGGTGTTATTCACACAGTACTTCAGCTTGACCATGAGATTAAACCAGTCTACAGAGTGGCTGCAGTCGCCACGGACAGTGGTAACCCAGCACTCAGTTCATCAGTAGTGGTCAACATACGTGTGTTTGACCTCAATGACAATGCTCCCATTTTCCCACAGTATTACTACGATGTATCTATCTCAGATCAATCATCAAGAAACCAGTTCGTGACAAAGCTTCTTGCCAATGACCCAGACAGTTCCAATGCAAATTCACTGCGTTACGCCATCGCTCGTGGCAATCACAGACAAACATTTCAAATCGATGCTAAAACTGGCATTCTACGCCTCTCACCAAACCGAGCACCAAGGCTGGAGTCATACTATGATCTCAGCGTCTCTGTAATGGATGGAGTGTTCACAAGTTACACCCAGGTGAGAATTAATGTGAAAAACAGCAACAATCATGCACCACAATTCTCACAGCAATTCTATTCATTCAAGTTCCCTGAAAACTATCCGATTGAGGTTCTAATTGGGACTATAACTGCAGTTGACCACGATACTGGTTATTATGGTCAGCTCAGCTATTCCATTATTAGTCAGTCGGCCCAGAAAAATTTCAGGATTGATGCTGATACAGGTAAACACCTTAATTCTTTACATTTCTTGCTGTCATTTTTTTAATATAATTTTATTGATTAGCTGGCTGATTGTGTGTGTGTTTGTATTCATATCATATAGTCACCAGTTCAATTCCTAGCTGTGCATTGTATCCGTGAACAAGATACTTTGTTTCACATACATCTATTTATGTTAAGGTTAGTGGCTTAGTGGTTAGGGTTTTGGCTTGCAATCATAATATGTTGAGTTCGATTCCCAGCAGTACATTATATCGGTGAACAAGCAAATTAATTTCACTTAGCTCCAGTTCACTCATTTGTTAAACAATGAGTTCAAGCTGTAATTCAAAAGACTTGCATTGTCCCACATTGTATCACATTAGACCTTAATAGTGCACGTGTCTGTGAAAATTCTGAGCCACTTGCATGATACTTTCATGGGCAGGCTATTCCATTGATCAAACAATTAAAACACACTTGAGTACAGTCTCAGTCTGTGAAGACCAATCCAACCTTTGCTAACAGGGAAGACAGATGTTAATTGAAGATGATTATATATATATATATATATATATATATATATATATATATATAATCATCATCATCATTTTACATCCGCTTTTCCCTGCTTGCAAGGGTGGGGCTGGCCCTATTCAGCACAGCATCTCTCCACTTGTCACGGTCCTTCGTCATCTCCTCCGTGAGCTTCAGCGATCTGAGGTCTGCTCTCACCACCTCTGCCCATGTTTTATATATATATATATATATATGGAGGCACATGGCTTAGTGGTTAGAGCATTGGCCTTGCAATCGAAAGGTTGTGAGTTCAATTCTCAGACCGGGTGATGTGTTGTTTCCTTGAGCAAGACACTTTATTTCACATTGCTCCAGTTTACTCAGCTGTAGAAATGAGATGATAGGGACTGGGGTCCATATCATTCCACTGCAAAGTGGTCGTGGAGGTGCCACGGCAAAAAACCACCCATCACTCACTGTAAATGAGGTTGGTGTTAGGAAGGGCATCCAGCTGTAGAAATCAAGCCAGAATCAGTTCCCGTCCCACCCTTGCAAGCAGGGAAAAGGCGGACATAAAATGAAATGATGATGATATATATATATATAGAGAGAGAGAGATATGTTAGTGTTGGTGATCTACATGATAAATGCACCCTGTACACGCTATTGGTGATAGGAAGGACCTCCAGCCATAGAAATCTTACCAAACAAAAGGGCCTCGAGGACCCTCATTTGTGTCAAAGATATGACAACATCTCCTGTGCACTCGGTGGAGCATCCACAGTACATAAAGCAAGGCACAGAGAGATCAGTGGCTCCGCTTCAGTACTGACTTGGTCTATGTAGACTCGTCCAACCCTTGCTAGCAGGGAAAGTAGACATCAGAGCGATGACGATGGTGTGTGTAAGTCTTGGTGTGTCTGTGTGTTAGTGTGTTTGGGTTGTATATAACATATGTTCTCTGTCAACCCTATTTTCAATTTTTTTTTATTTTCTGTTTCTCTGCCAATCAGGTGAACTGTTCTCATTGATCCAATTTGATCGAGAGAAAGTATCAAAATACATGATTCCAGTTGCTGCTGAAGATGGTGGAGGTAGAATGGGCTTTACCACCGTCTATGTCCATATCAGTGACCAAAATGATAATCTACCTCAATTCTACATTCGAGATTACAAAGCCTCAGTTTATGCTAATTCTTCTGTTGGAACCAGCATTGTTCAGGTAAAACTCTACTCCTTTATTCTCTCATTCATACCTTTAATCTCTTTTTCATATATACCTTTACTATATACCACACCACACCGCCACATTACATTAGAACACCATATTATCACACCATACCACATTACAACACCACACCACACCATACCGCACCACAGTACATTACACCATAATACCATCACAACACACCACCACCACACACTTCACTGCACTACATTACACCAAATTTACACCATCACAGCACCACACTACCACCCAACACCACAACACATGACATTACACCACAGTACAATACCACACCAAACTATTCTATCATATTACACCACACTAAACAGTACCACAACACATCATGCCACACCACACCACACTGCACCACCACACAACAACACATCACCACACTACTTCCAGTGTCCATTCTCTAATTTCCACCCCTTTCTCTTATTCAGGTAAAAGGCCTTGACCCAGATGAAGGTAAAAATGGTGAAATTATTTACTCGTTATATCTGGAAGATGACAGTGAAGTGATGCAGTTGTTTGCTATTAACAACAAAACTGGAATTTTGTCTGTGAAAGGAAACCTACAACAAGCAGGTAATATAGGCCTTTGTTAGTTGTAGTGTTAGTGTGCATGAATGATACAACATCAGGTGCAGTGTTAGTGTGCATGAATGGTGAAACATCAGATGCAGTGTTAGTGTGCATGAATGGTGAAACATCAGATGCAGTATTAGTGTGCATGAATGGTGAAACATCAGATGCAGTGTTAGTGTGCATGAATGATGCAACATGGAGGTGCTGAGAGAAAAATTGCACTTAAGTGACATTGAATGCAGTGTTAGTGTACATGAAGCATGTGTAAGGATGATTATCATTGGATGAAGTAATATCAGGAGTTCCCAATGGAAGGTAGTTGTAGATGAAGAAAACTGAGGAAAACCTAGGCAGAAGGGTTGGGTAGTGACTCTTTCTAATATATATATATATATATATATATATATATATATATATATATAGTGAGAGAGAGAGAGATTAAAAAAGACAAACACAGAAATACAATTATATGTCTTATTAGTTTCATACTTGTTAAAAAAAGGAATGTCTCAACATATCAAACATTAGTCCTTCATCAGGAAAGTTATCAGTGTGTGTTTGTAGATATGTGCTTGTTCAGTTGTTTGTGTGTATGTATGCATATTTTTATCTCTGAGTTCTTAGCTGTGTATTTATATGTTGTTTGTGTGTGTGTATGTATGTGTCTATTTAGTTGTGTGTGCGTGTATGTTGTTTGTGTTGGTGTGTGTGTGCGTGTGTGCATGCATGTCTTTGTCTTTGAGTTCTTAGCTGAGTGTGTGTATTTGTATGTCTGAGTGCGTGTTTTGTGGGTGTTATCAAAATCTTTCTCTAAATTAACAAACCCCAAAAGAAAATTCTTCCTTTTGTCCTGTACTTCTCCAGTACTTCCCCTCACAATATAAATGGTGTCAGTTGTTCCTCTCCAACAATGAAAGATTAGGGAATTGATGATAAATTGGAATAGTAGCCCCTAAAGACACATTGAATTAGTATTGGTTACACTCTTAATCCTTTTGTTACCAAACCATCCCTAGTTCTATAATATAAAGCTATTTATTTGAAAGTGTTTATATTCATTTAAAAAGGTTCCATTACAATTTCATGTAAGAATTTTTGTTAGATTTTGTTCCAAACACAAGTTTACTAATGGACAAGTTACTAAACCCCTTTGAATATTTGATTATTTTCAAAATTATTTAGAATTCATAGAATAATGAGAAAAAGTCAATACAAAAATAACTGCTAAAACAGCAAAAATGCCAGCAATGGCAGCATAGGTAAAAATTACCTCAAAAGAGAGAAATCAGTGGTTAGAAGTGTGCTGGCCCTCAGAAGTGATAGGAAGAAGGAAAGAAAGGAAGAAAATGAATAAGATAGGATCGTACGCACATCTTTTGACCTCTTCATCTTTCAGGCCATCTGTGGTTTCACACAATATAAAAATCATACACAGTATCATTCATTAGATATCTGGTAACAAAAGGGTTAAAGTCACTCTTATTATTTGTCTTCAGAGGGCGGTGGATTTGGATTGGCAGTATTAGTAGAGTGTCGGACGCCATGCTTTCTAGCATAGAGTTACGGCCCTTTATGATATGAGTTCAAATCCCGCCGAAGTTAGCTTTGTCT
>OZ024743.1:71001540-71011540 GCA_964016885.1 Eledone cirrhosa
CCCCATCCACATTCCTCAAATTGTTCCGTGCCCATGACAAAGATGAGAAAAACACCAGAAACTCCAGGATCCAATACCATCTGAGTGGTATGAACTCAGATATGTTTAGTATGGGTGTTCATACAGGTAGGTGAAAAATATTCTCTCCATTACACCCAGATCTTCACACAACAAACAAGCCCAGTATTAATCCTAACACCAAACACATTTACAGTGTGGAACACATTTACAGTGTGATTAAATGTTTATGTTTATCTTAGAAACTTTCTATTATAATTTTATGTAATGTTCTGCCAAACAACAGCTTAATATGGATAAAGTTAGTTAAATTACTAAATCCTTTCAAAATCTTGATTATTTTCAAGATTATTTCTCTACTTCTGTGCATATATATATATATATACAGGTGTCCCAAAAAATGTATACACACATTGAGTACCTGTACAGGCAATATTTATTAGAATGGTGTATGCCTTTTTTGGGGACACCCTGTATATATGTTTGTTTTGTGTATGTTTATATATATATATGCATATATCTGTATATATATATATAGAGAGAGAGAAAAGGTGAAGTTAGAAATAGCATAGAAAATATATTTTAGGGTCTGTTTTTCTTTTTTTATCCTTTCTTTGATTCATCAAAGTGAAATTATTGAAAAAATGAGAGGGACAATTCTTTTTAAAAAAAGTGTTATAATGTATATAATGTATATAAAGTATTACCGGTTTCGATGTAGCATTAAAATTCATCTTATCAAATGTTGAATATTGAAATAAAAAATTAATAAGAATTAATAGGAGTTAAAAGCTAAAAAATAAAGATTTAAAATTAAAACCAAATGCTGGAGTAAGTTTTTTCCCCGTCTTTCTTGCTCAAAATTTGGCTGGAGAATATATATATATTACTATTGTCTAGGTGTACTGACCATCAGAAATCCCCTTGATCGAGAACAACAGGATGAATACCATCTTGCTGTCCATGCCGTGGATGGAGGTGGTCGTTCCTGTACCACAGATGTTCTAATTAGTGTCCAAGACATCAATGACAATGCCCCTCAGTTCTCTATACCACTCCGAAATGTCTCGCTACCTGAAGATGCCCAAGTCAACACTTTAATAACACGTCTGACAGCAACCGACCGTGATGCCGGTAAGTGTAGCTATATCTTGTGTGTGTATGTGTTACTGTGTGTTTGTGAGTGTGTATGTATGTGTGTGTTTGTGCTTGTGTGTATATTTGTGTCTGTGTTTGTGTGTGTATGTGCTTGTGTGTATATTTGTGTCTGTGTTTGTGTGTGTATGTGCTTATGTGTATGTATGTGTTTCAGCTTGTGTGTGTGCTTGTTTATGTGTGCTTGTGGGTATATATTTGTGTCATTGTTCGTGTTTGTGTGTGTACGTGTTTCTATGTGTTTGTGAGTGTGCTTATGTGTTTGTGTGTCTGCTTGTGGGTATATTTGTATCGGTGTTTGTGTGTATGTATGTATTTGTGTGTGTTTGTGAGTGTGTGTATTTGTGTATGTATGTATGTTTATCATGTATATATGTATACTGTGAATACATTCTATGCTATTCTCTGCTGTAGGTGTCAGTAAAGAAATTAAGTTCCGTCTGAAGAACCCTGAAGATGATTTTCTCAACATTGATGAGAAGTCAGGAATCATCAGTCTTGCCAAAACACTAGATCGGGAGGTGAAGGACTTTTACAGTGTCGCTGTTATAGCTTATGACAAGGTAGGTGTATAGTTTGTCTTCACCTTTATTACAACTAACATCATTTTAATTATCATTGTCATAATTGTCACAATCACTAAATCATCATCATCATCCTAATTTAACGCCCATTTTCCATGCTAGCATCAATTAGACGGGTTGTCCCATTAGAGACAAGTTGGGTCGTGTGACCATGGCCTGCTCATATAGAACTGATTCTGACTAGGTTTCTATGGCTGGATGCCCTTCCTAATGCCAACGACATTTACAGTGTGTGCTTGGTGCTTTTTGTCATGACTCCTACACAACCACTTTATAGTGTAAGCTGGGTGCTTTTTGTCTTATCATCATCACAATCACTAACATCATCATCATTGCCATCATCATTATCATCATCATCATCACAATCATCATCATTCCCATCATCCTTGCAATTCCCATCATCATCATAATCATCATCACAATCATCTCACCTTCATCATCCTCATCACCATCTTCATCAAGAATAATAAGGATGAGCCAACACAAGTCTCTACATTAGGACTCAACCAGTAGCATCCAAAAAGAGATTAGCAAAATTTAAAAAGCAACGGTGGGGGGATCTGAGAAGTTAATAAGTGAGGGGTGGGGGCAATTATTCAAGACCTGAAAGTAAATTATGTTTTGTTTAGGTGACATGAGCTCACTAGAAAATTAGTATTCTCAATTTAACCCTTTAGCGTTTAAACCAGCTCTATCTGGTCAGTTCTCTCATCTCTTTCTGTTCAAACCAGCTCTATCTGGTCAGTTCTCTCACCTCTTTCTGTTCAAACCAGCTCTATCTGGTCAGTTCTCTCATCTCTTTCTGTTCAAACCAGCTCTATCTGGTCAGAGTTCTCTCACCTCTTTCTGTTAAAACCAGCTCTATCTGGTCAGTTCTCTCATCTCTTTCTGTTCAAACCAGCTCTATCTGGTCAGTTCTCTCACCTCTTTCTGTTCAAACCAGCTCTATCTGGTCAGAGTTCTCTCACCTCTTTCTGTTAAAACCAGCTCTATCTGGTCAGTTCTCTCATCTATTTCTGTTCAAACCAGCTCTATCAGAGTTCTCTCACCTCTTTCTGTTCAAACCAGCTTTATCTGGTCAGAGTTCTCTCACCTCTTTCTGTTCAAACCAGCTCTATCAGAGTTCTCTCACCTCTTTCTGTTTAAACTAGCTCTATCAGTCCTCTCACCTCTCACTGTTCAAACCAGCCCTAACTGGCAACTCATACCAATGTTAGATAATTATGTGAGGTAAAGCCTTTACTCTGAAAATACAATAGTAAATATAGAGTAATGTAAATGCCAAAGAGTTAAAGTAACATGTCCCAATTTGAAGTGTCATGATGTTCTCACTTTGAATTCACTTTGATGAGATGTGAGCTCACTTAGAAATACAAATACTGCAGTACACAGAAATCTTCCCCAAGTAATACAGCATATCTTTCTTTCTTTACAGGGGTTCCCCCGGATGTCCTCCACTGCTACCCTTAACATCCATTTACTTGATGTCAATGACAACCCACCAGAATTTGAGCACACCATGTACAAAGGCGAGGTCCGTGAAGACAATGGCATCGGTACTAGCGTATTACAGGTACTAGCCGCAAGCAAAGATGTCGGCGTGAATGCAGAAATATCATATCATGTAATTGCAGGCAATGAACAACATCGGTTTAGGATTGATCAGACCACAGGTATGAAGAAAGAGTTCAAATTTCAAATATCATTTTGAAAATTTCCCATTAGAAAAGATATTTCTTTAAATACCTCATTTTTCTTCTGAAGTTTTATTTTAAATCATAATGTCCTCTAATGATTTAGCAGAAAATAGTAAACCACACTCAGTTTTACAACTTTTTGGCAGTATTGGTAGAGGGTCGGACGCCATGCTTTGACGCATAGAGTTACGGCCCTTGCTTTTCTGAGTTCAAATCCTGCCGAGGTTAACTTTGCCTTTCATCTTTACGGGGTCGATAAAATGAAGTACCAGTAATGCACTGGGTAATTGCTGCCCTTGTGCCAAAAGTATAAACAATATTAGGACAACATGACCCTCCCCAAATATAACAATATCTGTTTCAACACACGATTTCATATCAAAAACCTTGCAAAACAAAAACATTTAAAAACAGGTTTGTTAATTCAAGCTTTTGTAGTATTTTTACTAGTGGATTACTCATTGTGAAAATTTGCTGTTTTATACTTTTCAAGAATGTTTTTCTAATGTGGTTTCATGTGGTTTTGTTAATTCAAATGTTTATAAGATTTTTACTGGTCGACAGATCATTGGGAAAATTTATATTTGAATAAAAACTATAATTTTTAAAGTAATGCAGTCATATTGCTGTTTTGTACTTTTCAAGACTATCTTTGTAATGCAGTTTCTTATAGTAAAGGATATTAAGAGTTAACATATATTTTTGTTGATTATCTTAAAATAATCTAATTTAATTAATTTCCAGGTGTTCTATACGTCAATAAACCTCTTGACCATGAACTGACACGGGAGTATTTCTTAACGATCGAGGCACGAGATGGAGGCACACCATCATTAAGCAATACAGCAGTGGCAGCTATCAACATCACCGACATCAATGACTGCCCTCCACATTTCTCCCAAGATGTCTATTCAATCCGACTTCTTGAATCTGAACCTGTTGGTAATACAAGCCTAAGGATTGTGGCTGCTGATGCTGACAGCCAAGAAAATGCTATGATTACTTATATCATCAATAGTGGTGACATAGCCGACCAGTTTGACATTGAACAAACCTTTGGATACTTGAGCATAAAAATTGCTTTGGACAGAGAAAAAGTAAGTTTTATTCATCTCTCACATTGTTGATGCTGTCACATTCTAGTCATGTACTAGCATGACTGTGTAGTTAAGAATACCTTCAGACATGATTGTGGTTAAATATAAGAGCAGGCATGACTGTGTAGGTAAGTATAGGAGCAAGCATGGCTGTGTGGTTAAGTATAGGAGCAGGCATGACTGTGTAGGTAAGTATATGTGTATGTATGGCTGTGTGGTTAAGGGTAGGTGTATGTATGGCTGTGTGGTTAAGGGTAGGTGTAGGTATGGCTATGTGGTTAAGTATAGGTGTAGGTATGACTGTGTGGTTAAAGGTAGGTGTAGGTGTGACTGGTTAAGTATAGGTGTAGGTATGAGTGTGTGGTTAAAGGTGGGTTCAACAAACCCATGTATACAAGCATGGAAAGATGAACACGCTCTCCCACATCATCATCATCATCGTTTAATGTCTATCTTCCATGCTAGCATGGGTTTAGATGGGAATTGTCCCACTTGTTTTCTACGGCTGGATGCCCTTCCTAACACCAACCACTTTTACAGTGTGGACTGGGAGTTTTTACCGTGTTACCTACATAGCCACATTACGGCGTGGACTGTGTGTCTTTTTTTGTCGTGACACCTACACGACCTCATTTATTTAGGACTGGATGTTGTGGTACCAACATAACTTTACATTGAAAGGGATGGTGTTGATGGGGGTTGGGGAGTTGGGGTAGTGTATATTTGATTAAGAGGTGCCTACTGACTGTAGGTTTCGCTATGTACATAGGCAAGGCGGGTTTTCTGTATTACTGCGTAGTGCCAAAGATCTCGGTCCAGTGACATTGTCTTAGAGAGGTGTAAGTGTGTAAGGTCAGAATTTATCAAATCGTCCCAGGTTTTTCTGGGTCTGCCTACTCCGTAACTTTCGTCAATTTTGATCGCCCTGCACTTTTTTATACAGCTGTCGTCTTTGATGCGCATGACGTGACCATACCAATGTAGTCTTCTCTCGAGTAAACAGCATCTTATCCCTATTATACCTAATTTCTCACTTAGTTCATTTATACTTTGCCGTTCACGTATATTACTATTACACATCCAGCGGAGCATGCATGCTTCGTTCCTCTCCAGTCTACGCAGGTCCTCTGCACACAATGCCCAAGTCTCATTGCCATGTAACATAACTGTTCGTATGCAGGCATCATACAGTCTGCCTTTCCTTTTTAGAGAGAAACCTTTAGCGGCCAATAGTGGTATGAGCTCTCTGAACTTTTTCCATCCTGTTCTGACTCTTGCTACTGTACTTTCTGAGCACCCTCCACCACTGCTGATTTTGTCACCCAGGTAACGGAAGGTGTCCACTATTTCTATAGAGCCATCTTGGCAATAGGAGCTTGCATCCTGTGGGCACTTGCTACTTATTGCACCTGAGCACCAGCCACATATAAAATCTACGTTAGATAGCTTACCTGTGATCCCACTACATCTTTTATGCACCCATACTTTGCATTTGGGACATAAAATGGAATTTCTGCCTACTCCTTTCCTACACACTGAGCATGATCATTTCCCAGAGGGGACCAGTGCTCTATTTTCCTTCCGACATACTAGAACTTTAGTCTTAGACAAGTTAACTTTAAGGAATTTCTTCTCTAGTTCAGCCATCGATTCAGCTATGAGCGTTAGATCATCTGCATAGAGATGTTCCCATGGGCAGCCGGTTTTGAACTCCTCTGTTATAGCCTGAAGGGCAATAATAAATAGGAGGGGGCTAAGGACAGAGCCCTGATGAACACAAATTTTTACGCTAAATTCTTCACTATATTCGTTGTTAATTCTAACCTTGCTGACTTTCTTTATACATGACTTGTATAGCTCTCACAAGCCATTCATCAACCCCTAGTTTTCTAAGGGCCCACCAGATAATGGTGCAGGGGACTCTGTCAAATGCTTTGAAATGACTAAAAGCGCTCAGCCTAGTCCACCATTTAAGGTGCTGCTCACGTTGGTGCCATGATAAAAGAGCTAACCCTAACCCTAGCCCTCATGACAAAAGCGTCCAACTCACAAGGTAAAGTGGTCATGTTGGTACTGTGACAAAAGGTGTCTCGTCCACATATTAAATGTGGTTGGTGTTAAGAAGGGTATCCAGCTGTAGAAACCAAGCCAGAAACAGTTCTGTGTCAGCAAGAGATGGTCATCTGACCTGACTTGTCTCACAATGGGACAACTTGTCTAACCCATGCTAGTTTGGAAAAATGGACAGTAAACGATGATAATGATAATATATATATATATATTTGTTTAGCAAGATTCTTTATCTGAAAACGTGTGTTGAAACCGATATTGTTATACTTTGGGAGGGTCATATTGCCAATAAGAAACACACGCACCAGTTGCTTTCACTCCAATTTATTATAAATTAAATTATAAATTAAAAAAATTTATAAATTTCTGGTTGGTTGGTTGGTTATGAACAACCGTCCAGTTATGGAACCAACCAACCAACCAGAAATTTATAAATTTTTTTAATTTATAATAAATTGGAGTGAAAGCAACTGGTGCGTGTGTTTCTTATTGGCAATATGACCCTCCCAAAGTATAACAATATCGGTTTCAACACACGTTTTCCGATAAAGAATCTTGCTAAACAAATTCAGAAACGAAATATATATGCAAGCATGGAAAAGTAGACATAAAAACAATGATGGTGATGATGATATATATATATATAGAGAGAGAGAGAGAAAGAGATATACATATAACAGCTATTTGTATACATAAAGATAAATATTTACCATGCTGGTATGAAAGTGATGGGCCATCCTGGGTTTGTGTGTCTAGTATATAAGTATTAGCCATTTTACACAATACAGTCAATAAAGGTATCTTTGTCTACTTCCTTTCCTTTCTTTCATTCACTCTCACTCTCTCACTTATTCATTTAATCACTCACTCTCTCTCACTCACTCTCTCTCACTCATTCATTTAATCACTCACTTGTCTCGCTCACTCTCTCTCTCACTCATTCATTTAATCACTCACTCGCTCTCTCACTCACTCATTCATTTAATCACTCACTCTCCCTCACTCACTCTCACTCAATCACTCACTGTCTCTCACTCACTCACTCTCATTCATTCAATCACTCACTCTTCCTCTCTCACTGTTAATCACTCACTCACTCTCCCTCTCTCACTCATTCATTCTCTGTGTCTCTTAATTTCAGATCTCCAACTACAACCTGGAAGTCCTTGCAGTGGACAGTGGGTCTCCCCAGCTGACCGGTACCACAACACTTTCTATAGAAATACAGGACATTAATGACTGTCCACCCCGTTTTAGCCAGCCTGCTTATTCTGTAGTTGTTCAGGTAAGAGGAAGAGTCCATTCATGTCTTAAAAAACTACTTGCATACTAACAAGGAGCTAAGGGAGGTGTAGGTTACACAACTGACCACCTTATTGTACAATTAGTTTATATATAGTGGTACCCCGCTGGTTATGACAACGAGTATTCGTGTTGATATGATCTATGGAACAGCCGTCTTGTGAAATTAACGTGCAAGTGACTGAGCATTCCACAAACAGGCTTACCTTTAACGTATTTCCCAGAATGTGACAAGGCTGGACCTTCAAATTATAGGCACAGCAATTATCCCAGTGTATTACTGGTACTTTATTTTATCGACCTCATAAAGATGAAACACAAAGTTAACCTTGGCGGGATTTGAACTCAGTCCGTAAAGGGATGTAACTGTTCTGCAAAGCATGGTGTCCGACCCTCTACCGATACTGCCAATCCACCGCATTATATATATATAATGATGCAGTGAAAACATATGAGTTGTTAAAGTGTACAGCTCACAATCATAAGGTTATGATTGATAGTGGCACATTGTGTCCTTGAGCAAGATACTTTATTTCACATTGTTCCAGTTCAGTCAGCTGGCAAAAGTGAGTTATACCTGTAATACAAAGTGTAAACCTTGCTTCTCACTGTGTCATACTGAATCTCCCTGAGAATTATGTTATAAATACATGTGTGTATGGAACGCTCAGCCAACTGCAAGTTAATTTCACAAACAGGCTGCTCTGTTGATTTAATCAACTAGAGCACTCTTCAGAATCAACAGTGGTCCAACACACACAGACACACACATATGCATGCATGCACGCACACACACACACACATACAAACACACATATCCGTGATGTCCAAGTAAATTGGTCATTTTCTCATCTGCTTTACTACACTGCACATTTCAAACATAAGTTGGAAAAAAAATGAAATTTACATCTCACACCTATCAGTGTTGGAATTGGACCCGGGAAGTGGGGCTGGGACAGTTCATGGTTGGGGGACCCACATGCACAAAAAATTAGAATTCAGGGCAAACCCCCAATTTTACATATCAAAGTCAGTATGGCGCAAGTAATTGGAATTGAAAAGTTATACATACAGATATCAAATTCAGAAAATCTAACCATCTTAAAAGTAAAAAGCCTATCAGAAGGCACAAATAAATTGCTATGACTGTCACGGGGAGGGGCAGGGTAATTTACCCTTTTGCCACCCCTTAAATCCAGCCCTGACATCTAGGAAGGTGTATCTGACTTCCTATAATGTATATCATAGGAAATTTCTTAGGTATTTTAAGGATAATAGCACTAGTCACATCATGGAAAGCCATTTGAAATGAAGTCTCTTGCTCAAGAACACAACATTCTGTCCAATCCAGTTTTATGATCAGCAATTCAACATTCTAACCATTAGGTCACAGATTCATTGTCACACAACACACCGCCACACAGAATGTCTTCACTGCTACACTACCTCCTACACTACCACACACTGTCTTCACTGCTACACTACCTCCTACACAGCCACACAGAATGTCTTCACTGCTACACTACCACACTGTCTTCACTGCTACACTACCTCCTACACTACCACACAATGTCTTCACTGCTACACTACCTCCTACACTGCAACACAGAATGTCTTCACTGCTACACTACCACACACTGTCCTCACTGCTACACTACCACCTACACTACCTCTTAAACCATGACACTATGTCCTCACTACCACACTACCCCCTACATTACTACACAACCACACACACTGTCCTCACTGCTACACTACATCCTAAACCACCTCACACTGCTACACTACCACCTACACCACAACATAACATGTTTATACTACAGCATATAACATTAACAACTAACGTCTAAACTAATTATTTACTTTGCAGAGTATGTTTGTGTGTGTATATTATCTACCACTATCAAATGTGTGTATATATTATATATTGTTGTGTGTATATGTGTGTATATATATATATACACCACCATGGAAAATGGACATAAAATAATGATGATGATGATGATTACCATCGTCGTAATTACTACTAATACTACTATTGCTACTATTGCTACTACTGCTACTATTACTACTGCTA
>OZ024743.1:71019040-71041540 GCA_964016885.1 Eledone cirrhosa
GAAATGTGTATTAAGATATATTTTCAGTCAAACAATTGTTTTTATATCATATCTGGTTTTGCTTAATTAATCACTTCTTTCTAGTATAATTAATATCTTTTTGCTAATTGCATAAACTTTTCATACCATTTCAGGAAGACCGTCCAACAGGTTTCAGTATCTTAAAATTTGAACTTACTGATGATGATTTGGCACCAAATGGTGCCCCTTTCACCTTTGACATTGTCTCAGGTGTTGGAAAAGAGAGGTTTCGAGTAGACAACGACGGCAAGTTGCTAACTGTTCGAGATCTCAACCAGAGCATTAAGGACCGCTACGAACTGACCATTAGAGCCTTTGACAGTGGAAGCCCTCCTTTGTACTCCGATGCAACTGTAACCATTGAGGTAACTGAGGAGAGTACAGTGCCTCCCAAAATATCCAACCTGGAAATCTCAATAAATTCCTATCAAGATAAATTCCCTGGTGGAATTATTGGTAAAGTCTCTGCTGAAGATCCAGACATTCATGATTCCCTTAAATATAGTATTGTCTCATCAAATCTTCATCTGTTTGACATCCATGAGGACGATGGACGTATCATAGCTAAGCCAGGTCTAGACGCTGGCCGATATGTCGTAAGTGTGAGTGTTTCAGATGGTAGGTATGTATCTTACGGCAGAGCCATCGTTGATGTTAGTGTTACCACTGACGAGATGGTCAAAAACGCCATCACCATTCGCCTGGGTAATATCCAGGCTGAGGATTTTTTGAAGCAGCAGTCAAGAAACTTTGTCAAAGTTTTGAAGAATGAGTTATCTGTCCGGGCTAGGGACATCGAAATAATCAGCCTACAACCTGCAGATATTAGTACAGGTGCACAGAGCAGGCGCAAGAGGTCCACATCTGAAGATCTTGATGTTCTGTTTGCTGTGAGGAAGTCCCATAATAGTTTCATTCGTGTGAACACATTACGAAGGAAAATTCAGAATGCTACCCCTAAAATACAGTCAGCACTCAACCTAAAAGTCATGAAAGTATTTAGTGATGTCTGTGAAAAAGATACATGTGATACAGGATCTTGTGTTGGGTTTGTGGACTTTGACAAGGAGAACCCTATTGTTACTGAAATTGGTGAACGTAGTTTTGTCTCACTGAAGTACCGATACACATATGAGTGTAAATGTCTTGATGGTAAGTTCAACTTCTTTCTAATTCTCTCCTGTTTTCACACTTTATTACCGTAACCATAATTTTTTTTCACTAAATCTGCAAAGCTCTGTAGGATATAGCAATGTTTATGTACGGATTAGATTAAAAGAAAATGTTTTGCTCTGTTCGAACTTTATTATCTTAACTATAGGTGGATTGGCAGTATCAGTAGAGGGTTGGACGCCATGCTTTCCACCATAGTTACGTCCCTTTACGATCTGAGTTCAAATCCCGCCGAGGTTGACTTTGCCTTTCATCCTTACGGGGTCGATAAAATAAAGTACCAGTAATACACTGGGTAATTTGCTGGCCTTGTGCCTAAAGTAGAAACAATTATCTTAACTATAGGTGTCATGACAAAAAGCACCCAGTCCACACTGTAAAGTGGTCATGTAGGTGTCACGTCAAAATGCACCCAGCCCACACTGTAAATGGTCATATACATGTCACAACAAATAACACCCAGCCAGCACTGTAAATGTGGTTGATGATAAGAAGGGCATCCGGCCATAGAAACCAAGCCAAAGTCAGTTCTGTATGAGCAAGACATGGGTCATCTCACAGGTGGACAGCTCGTCTAAACCATACTTGTGTGGAAAAATGGACGTTAAACAATGATGATGATGATGCTTTTTCACTAGAGCTGCAAATCTCTCTATGACTTAGAGTCGTTTATGTATGGATTAGATTAGAAATACAGAAAATGTATATGAAAGACTTTCAAGCATCTCTGCTTAGCTTCACCTACTTGTAAATGTCTTCTCTGTTCAACCTTTTTACCTAAGCCATAGCTGGTAGTGCCAGAACCATGATAAAATGTTCCCAGTACATGCTCTAAAGTGGTTGGTATTAAGAAGAGCATCAAATTGTAGAAACCAAGCCCAAAATGGAACATATGAGCAATACAAGGCCACCTGACTATTCTAGCCTCAGAAGGTTACAACCCATCTAAACCATACTATCATGGACAATAGACATTAAATGGTGATGATGGCGGTTGTTTTTCATTAAATCTGCATATGTCAGTATGACATGGAAATGTTAATGTAAGGGTTAGAGTTACAGAATATGTGTATCTTATTAATTCCAGATCAATTCTGACTGAGCAGTCCTATCATAAAAGCTATTCTTGCCATGATCATTCTGATTTTTTTATGAACAGTATGTATCTAGCACCACATTATCTAAAATCTTCCTCCCATCTCTATAGTAACAAATTTAACTTAAGAGGGATTTGGCTGCAATTTTTAACAGATTGAGCAACCAGAAAGTTTCCCTCATTGGTCAGTATGTGCATTCAAATATAAATATGTATACATATCATCATCCTCACCGTATGTAGTGGTCATGTAGGTGTCATGACAAAAAGCACTCAGTCCACACTGTAAATGTTGTTGGCATTAGGAAGGGCATCCAGCAATAGAAGTCTAGCCAAAATTTGTTCAGGGTGAGCTAGAGACAGACATCTGCTCTGGCCTGGCTTAAATCTGGACAACTCTTCTAACCTCGTTAATGTGGAAAAATTGATGTTAAACGACGATGATATATATTGCATTATATATTGCATTATATATAGTATTTATAATTGACTGATTACTATCTACACACTATGTTTTCCAGGTGATTGTATGTGGTACTCTGACCCCTGTATTGGCCATCAATGTCCTCACTATAAGGTGTGTAAAGCTTCTGATGTGTCTGGGCCACAGTGTACCTGCCCAGAGGGAAAGACTGGGCTGTATTGTGACAAGGACTTACCCCCAGACTGTGTTCAACATGGATGTTATCATGGTAGGTACAAATTTCTTCAGGTTACTTCCACACACATCAAACGTAACATATCTTCTGTACCTATGTGTAAGTGTGTGGGCATACCATATCATGACTCTATCTATCTATCTATGGTTAGTCAGGAAGGATGAGAATAAGGGGGATGACATAAGCAACTTCCGGCCCATAACTCTGCTAAACACAGAGTTACAGATTTTGGCCAAGGTGTTGGCAAAGAGGCTGGCGCTTGTCATCGAAAACCTGGTGGGAGAAGCGCAGACATGCGCAATCCCGACCAGGTCCATACATGACAACCTCCACCTCATGTGATACATCATAGAGAGGGTAGGGTGTAAACCCGGCTTCGGTGGTGCCCTGATCAACTTGAATCAGTCTAAGGCTTTCAATAGGGTTGACCATCGTTACCTGGATGCGGTGCTTGAGGCAGCAGGCTTCGGACCCGTGTTCAGGGGCTGGATTGCTACAATGCACAGCAGCAACATCTGCTCAAGGGTCAAGGTGAACAGCTACCTCTCGGAGCCGTTCCATATCACGCGATCCATCTGACAGGGATGCCCCCTCTCCTCCCTTCTGTATGTACTGACTCTCGAGCCACTACTGCAGAGGTTGGAGCTATTGCAGGGGATCCCTTTGGAACTGGGACTGCGTCAGAGTAATGGTGTCGAGCACCTCGCAAATCGGGGAGGTCGGCACCTTACTGGAAGAATACAAAAGGTTCACAGGAGCGAAGCTGAACCGGGACAAATCCGTCGGTTTGCAACTCAGAATGTGGAGAGGCAAACCGATGCTTTCCGGTGGCGTCGTCGGGCGCTGGACAGAAGGACCGGTAAAGCTGCTCAGGGTCTGGTTTGGTCCGGACCTCCAGGTGGAGAAGAACTGGAATGAGGTGACGGCCAAGGTGTTTGCACTCACCCAGAAGTGGGCCGAGTGCAAACTATCCTTGAAAGGTCGAGCGGAGGTGGCGAACACTTTTATAGCGTTCGTCATCTACTACCGCTTGAGCGTCGTGCCTTGTCCAGCCAAAACGCTCACCAAAATAGAGCACACACTCTTCCAATTCCTTTGGAAGAAACGGGCTCCTTTGGTGAGTAGATCCATCTGCTGCCAACACCTTTCCAACGAAGGGCTGAGGATGCCGTGGCTGATGATGCGCAAACACGCGCTCAGGCTGCGGCACCTCCACATATTCCTCACCGGACAACCGGTGTGGGCCCCGTTTGTGAGGCGAGCCTTCCCATGACTCGTCTCGCTGACCGAGCTGCAGTCCTGGGTCAAGCAAAGACCGAGGAAAATGGGCGACTGGCACATCGAATGTGCTCAGGTGCTCACAGCCCTCTGGCAGGCGAACCCGGCGATCAGTGGAGACTCCACTTCGACATTCTATAGAGGGTTGGTCCGCAGCAAGTGCGACGAAGCACTCGGAGAAACTCTAGGCATAGAGGAGGACGAACTGGCCAGTCTGTTCAGTAGGACCTTCCGCCTGGGACCAATAGACAACTTCCAAAAATCCCTGGCCTGGCAGTGCTACCAAGGAGCTCTACCAGTTCGAGACAAGCTCTACAGACACGGGTGCCGGGGCAGGGGCCCTTCGAAAAAGATCTGTCCGAGATGCGTGCGTGACGAGGAAACCGTCGCGCATGCATTTGTACACTGCCTGGGCGTTACCGACCTGTGGGGCTATGTAGAACGACTATTGTCGCGGATGAGACCAATCCAGTTGACCACCGAGTCCATTGTCATGATCAAACCGCTACCCTCCTTCAAAAACGAAGGAGAGGCGGTTTTCCTATGTGTTATGGCTATGCTGAAAGAGGTTATACAGTGGACGAGGTTAAAAGGGCTGAGGTCAGACATATTTCTCTCCGGCGAGCAACTGATTCGTTTTTTCAAATATCATTTTGGAAGAAGAATCAGGATGGAGAGAGAGGTGCTGTACCCCAGCAAATTTTATAAAAGGTGGGTGAATGTGGCAAAGATGGCCCGAGTGGTTGGGCCTTCTCTCTATATAAGCCTGTAGGTTGAGGAAAAAGAAGGGAGTACTTGCTCTTGGTGCTCCTGGAGATGAGGGTTGTACATTTTTTCGGAGTGTGTACAACCCCTGTGTAACGCCTCCCCCTATTGGGGATTTCAATTGTTATTTTTTATTTTATTAATAGTTTTATTTTCATATACCTGTATGTAAACTCCCCATTTGTATTTGTCCCCTTCTTTTGTGCGCTTGTGGCTAATAAAAAATTTATCTATACACACACACACACACACACACACACATAAGGACATCCAGCTGTAGAAATCAAGCCAGAATCAGTTCCAGTATGAGCAAGCCAAGGTCAGCCGACCGGACACTGCCTGCAAATGGGCAACCCATCTAACCCATGCTAGCATGGAAGAACGGATGTAAAATGGTGATGATGATACTATAAGGAACAAGGATTTAGTTTTGCATCATCACATATTTAATAACATATTACATATGTTTCACTATTGATCAGCTTGAGGCAAGACCTATTATAGATTGAACCTGACACTGTAATCAAAAGATCGTCAGATATGCTTAGTATATGAGTTTGTCTCTGATTCTGTGTCTATATATATGTATATATATATGATTTCATGTAAATGAAACAATTCTGGTCCTGTAGAAGTCATTTGTGTATAAAATAAATATGCTTCTTTTCTAACATATTGAGAGCCCTATTTAATTGTGGTCTCTTTCTGATCCTGTTCTGAAAACCATCCTTAATTATAGACAAGCATTAAAATAATATATTTCTTCATTGTACTGTGTCGTTTGTTTTTTTATTTCTGTTGACAGAGACAGAGAGGGACACAGATATATATACAGGGTGCGGACGATATTTGTTCGCAAGATTACTGTCTAGGAAAGAATAACACAGTAGTTTTATTTTTTAAGATATATTTATCAAACTTGGGTCAGTTTGTCTTCATGACTTGTTCTTTCGATCTCACTCGATAAACCCGCCATTGGCTTTGATGACGGCCTCAAGGCGGCTTCGGAACCGGCTACAGGCCTTCGTCACTGTCCCCCGAATTAGGTCCCTAAAGGCACTTGTGATCCTGGCCTTCAGATCGTCTTTCGTATTGCAGCTAGATCGGTTGGTGTCTCATTCCACTGCGCCCCCACACAAAGAAGTCGAGGGGGTTGCAGTCAGGCGAGCTGGGAGGCCAGATGTCAGGTGAAGTGTGGTCGACGAAGTTCTCTGACAGCCAGGCTTGGGTCTTTCGGCTGGTATCGCAGGGCACTGAGTCTTGCTGCCACACGTATGGCCTACCTGCAACTACCTGGTCGATCCAGGGCTTAACTACCTCACTCAGAACGCAGATGTACCATCGGTGTTCAGCTTGAGGCCCTCAGGGAAGAAGTGATGTGGCATGACATCATCTTGACTGCTGACGACACCTAAGACCAATGTTGTCGCTGGAAACATTGTCTGCATGACTCTGGGCACGTCTTTGGATGAGACAGCGAGCCACCTGTTGTTCTGGGAGTTGATCTTCTGGTCCTTATTTGTCCACCCGGCACGGATTCCAAGAAGAACTCCGTGTCTCTTCCACAAATTTGGAGGTTCAAAATTATTCATAATCAATTATTCTGAAATAAAATAATGGAAATATAGTCACTGTTTTTATGAAGACAAGAGTGACAACGGAAGAAAAAAATTTGCATAAAATTAGCAGTTGAAAATTGCGAACAAATATCGTCCACACCCTGTATATGATAGATTTATGTGTAATTATGTATATTAAATATATACAAGCCTCACTATGAGAGTTTTAAGCTGTGATCATATCACACCTTTCTCAGTAGTCCAATGAGAAGGCTTATATACTTCTTTGTATAAAACATTTGCTGGAAATGTTCATTTTCATATAGTACATGAATGTTGTTTAATCTTTTGTAGATAATAAACCATTAACATTTGCTGGTCGTAGCTTTGCTCGATGGACGTTGGTGGATAAACACGGCTTTGAGAACAGGTTAAGTGTTTCATTGAAGATAAAAACCCATCAGAAAAATGCCAACCTCATGTTTGCTAGTGGTTCTGTGGATTATAGTATTCTTGAGGTAAAAAACTTCATTTTACAACTTTATTATTATGCCAAAAGTAGAAACAATTATTATAGAGCATCAGACACCATGCTTTGCAGCATAGAGTTATGGCCCTTTATGGTCTGAGTTCAAATCCCGCCAGAGTTAACTTTGCCTTACATCCTTACGGGGTTGATAAAATAAAGTACCTGTCATGCACTGGGGTCGATTTAATCAACTTTCCCCTCCTCCAAAATTGCTGGTCTTGTGCCTATATAAGAAACCATTATTATCATTAAGGGCGGGGGATTGGTAGTATTGGTAGAGGGTCGGACGCCATGCTTTGCAGCACAGTTACATCCCTTTATGGACTGAGTTTAAATCCCGCTGAGGTTAACTTTGCCTTTCATCCTTACGGGGTCGATAAAATAAAGTACCAGTAATACACTGGGATAATTGCTGGCCTTGTGCCTAAAGTAGAAACAATTATTATTAAGGCTGGTGGTTTGTTAGCATCTCTTTACATTCTGTGTTGAAATCTTGCTGAGGTTAACTTTACCTTTCATCATTCTGGGTTCTATAAAATAAAGTACAAGTCTGGGTTTCATGTAATTGACTTATCCCTCCTAAAATTACTGGCCTAGTGCCTAAATTAGAAACCATTATTTGGTCAGTCATGTTGTCAAAGCCTGGAGCAAAACCAAGCCCCCAAAACGACCATTATTGTAAATAGATATTTGTTTTGTTTCTGTTTCTAACAATAGCTGGACAATGGCATGGTGCAGTACAGGTTTGAATGTGGCAGCGGTGTTGGAAGAGTGCAGCTACCAAGGAAAATCAGTGATGGTGAATGGCACACAATATTCGTGGAACGTTTGGGAAAAACGGCTACAATCAACCTGGACGGCCGTTATACGGCATGGTCGAGCGCTCCAGGTGAACACGATGTCCTCAATTTGGGCAGTAACAACATATATTTTGGAGCCGAAGTCGAGACATTCCCTAATGGCTACCGCAACATAAAGCGTGGCTTTGAAGGGTGTATGGAGGACCTGCGTTTGCACAATATTCGTTTGCCATTCACAGATCGCAATGCTGTTGCTACCTCACAGGAGTTTCATAAGATCGAGTTTAACTGCAAGAATAACATTTGGGAGAAGGATGAAAATGGTAATCGCCTTTATGTTATTATAGTTGTTGTTGTTGTAGAAACTCGGTCTGCGAAGACCTATCCAATCTTTGCCAGTAGAGAAAGTGTATTGGATGTTAAATGATTGTGATGATATAAATATATATATATATATATTATAACAATGACGAAGAACTGTGACAAGTAGAGAGATGGTGTGGTAAATAGGACCCGTCCCACCCTTGCAAGCAGGGAAAAGCGGATGATGATGTGTATATGTGTGTATATATATATATATATATATATATATATATAGTAGGCATATGAAAGCACATGGCTTAGTGGTTAGATCATTGGCCTTGCAATTGAAAGGTTGAGTTCAATTCTTAGGCCGGGTGACGTGTTGTTTCCTTGAGCAAGACACTTTATTACACATTGCTCCAGTTTACTCAGCTGTAGAAATGAGATGATAGGGACTGGGGTCCATATCATTCCACTGCAAAGTGGTCGTGGAGACTCACTGTAAATGAGGTTGGTGTTAGGAAGGGCATCCAGCTGTAGAAATCAACCCAGAATCAGTTCCCGTCCCACCCTTGCAAGCAGGGAAAAGTAGACGTAAAATGATGATGATGATGATGATAGTAATAATAATTACAAAGACCAAAATCCAAAGAGGACTCATTAAGTATTATATATATATTTATAAGTATATATAAACCAGTAGAGCAAATATTTATTATTAGTAGAGATTAAAGGTTTAAGCAGTTTCGGGTGAAAACAGTAATTTACTGTAATATATAATATTACAGTAATATATAATATATAATATTACATATATATATATTTATATTTGTGTAATTTGCCTCCTAAAGACATAACTTATCTCTACCTGTTTTGTTATATCCCAATGTGCGCTGGAATGAACAGTATTGACCTTAATGCACCAAAACCATTGTGATTTCCAGAAGTTGACTGAGAAGAAGGGACTGTCCAGCTTGGTGTTGTTTTTTTTCCATTGCCTTTGTTCTATGTGCTCCCTATTTTGAAGTTAGATTCTAAAGATTTAGTCATGCGTGCATTTTTTGAAACTCTCACAATATATATGTATATATATATATATAGTATTTGTACTCTGAAATAGTGATGTATACATGAATTTATGTATATATATATATATATATATATATATATATATATATATATATATATATATAGTAATAATAATAAATTTGAAGACTAAATCCAAAGAGGGCTCGATAAGGATAAATATATATCAAATATATAAGAACCGTAGAGCAAATATTTATTAAAATAACAGATTAAAGTTTAAGCAAAGAATAGCTGCTTTCACCCTTAATGGGATATTAAGAAGATCCCGTTAAGGGTGAAAGCAGCGATTCTTTGCTTAAACTTTAATCTGTTATTTTAATAAATATATATATATAGGGATAGAGTGAGATAGAGAGAGAACATGGTACATTTAACGTTCTGAATACTTTGCAGTATTTAGTATTTGACATAGATCTCTTAGCTCAAGGCTGATCTAGTGCTACACAGCTATAACTTTACACTCTATAGAGAAAGAGACAATGTGAGACACTTGATTTACCATATCATACCTGTCTCTAAATGTACCTTTGTTATCATTACTCAGCTACCTGTTTATCTTCATGTTTCTCTCTATTTTTCCTCCCTCTTCTAGATCCTTGTTCTGCCTTCCCATGCCTCAATGGAGGACAGTGTGTTCCATCCAGCCACAAGAGCTACACTTGTGTATGTAGCCCACGTTTCCAAGGACTAAAGTGTGAAGTTGATACCAATCCATGTGCAGATAATCCATGTCTAAATGGAGGTAAGTGAACACCCCCTACCCACACCAACAACACCCTCAACATTTCAACCCCTCCAACACCACCAAGACTACCCAATACTACCAACACTACCAAAACCACCAACACTCCAACATCCCCAACACCACCAACACCCCAATACCACCACCACCCCAACTTCACCAATACCATCAACACCCCAACTCCACCAACACCCCAACTCCACCAATACCACCACCACCCCAACTCCACCAATACCACCACCACCCCAACACCACCAACTCCACCAACACTACCAACACCCCAACTCCACCAATACCATCAACACCCCGACACCCAAACACCCATGAGGATCAACTATTGTAGATGTCCTACATACATGAAATGGAACTCTGTTCATTAATAAAGTACTAGCGAAATAATAGGTCCTCCTCTCTTGAATTGCTGGCCTTGTGCCTTCTCAATTAAAAACCATTATTTAGGGGAGTATGTTGGCAGAATCCTTAGAACATCAGACAAAATACTTTGTAGTATTTAGTTATGGCCTTTAACGTTCTGAGTTCAAATCCCACCAAGGTAAACTTTGTCTTTATCCTTCCACGGATGATAAAATAAAGTACCAGTTGAGTATTGGGGTCTTCTGCCAATGTTAGAAAGAATTATTATGTTTATATATTAACTAATTAAATCAGTGAATCGGCTCTTTACTTTGAGTTCAAATTCCGCTGAGGTCAACTTTGCAGTTTGTCCATTCAAGGTCGATAAAAAAGTACCAGTCAAGTACTAGGGTCAATCTTCCTCTGTATCTCACTTCCATTTTCTCACTCCTATCCTTCTCTGGAAGAAATCTACTGTATTCAGACCTGGAGAGATTATGGGCCCTGCCAGGCTTAAAAAGCTCAAGAAATGCCATATGTCAATATGGTTCCTCTACGACTCCCTCAAAAGTAATGGGACCATGTATTATGTTTATATATTAACTAATTATTATTAGCAGAATATAATAAACCAAGTGTTAAAAAATAGTTATAATTTGTCCCAAGCCATCAGGTTCATCAGTCCAGTGCTTATCACCAGTT
Organism: Eledone cirrhosa; assembly: GCA_964016885.1. NCBI lineage: Eukaryota > Metazoa > Mollusca > Cephalopoda > Octopoda > Eledonidae > Eledone > Eledone cirrhosa. The sequence goes on from OZ024743.1 coordinate 71,030,111, forward strand.
AGCCACCAGCTATGGATGGTACTCACTTTCAACTGAGTGTAGTGGAGCAATATGAAATGAAGTGTTTAGCTGAAGAACACAATGTGAAGTGTTTAGCTGAAGAACACAATGTGAAGTGTTTAACTGAAGAACACAATGTGAAGTGTTTAGCTGAAGAACATAATGTGAAGATGTTAGCTGAAGAACACAATGTGAAGTGTTTAGCTGAAGACAATAATGTGAAGTGTTTAGCTGAGGAACATTGTGAAGTGTTTAGCTGAGGAACATTGTGAAGTGTTTAGCTGAGGAACATTGTGAAGTGTTTAGCTGAAGAACATAATGTGAAGTGTTTAGCTGAAGAACATAATGTGAAGTGTTTAGCTGAAGAACATAATGTGAAGTGCTTAGCTGAAGAACATAATGTGAAGATGTTAGCTGAAGAACATAATGTGAAGATGTTAGCTGAAGAACATAATGTGAAGTGTTTAGCTGAGGAACATTGTGAAGTGATTAGCTGAGGAACATTGTGAAGTGTTTAGCTGAAGAGCATAATGTGAAGATGTTAGCTGAAGAACACAATGTGAAGTGTTTAGCTGAAGAACATAATGTGAAGATGTTAGCTGAAGAACACAATGTGAAGTGTTTAGCTGAGGAACATTGTGAAGTGTTTAGCTGAGGAACATTGTGAAGTGTTTAGCTGAAGAACATAATGTGAAGTGTTTAGCTGAAGAACACAATGTGAAGTGTTTAGCTGAGGAACATTGTGAAGTGTTTAGCTGAAGAACATAATGTGAAGTGTTTAGCTGAAGAACATAATGTGAAGTGTTTAGCTGAAGAACACAATGTGAAGTGCTTGTCTGAAGAACACAATGCATCACTTTGGTCCAGGAATTGAACCCATGACATTATGATCATAAATACAATACTCTAACCATGAGGCCATGTGCCTAACCAATTATTAATTAAGTATTATTAATTGATAATTTCCCCTTCAGGTACCTGTCGAAACAACCCCGTTTTACCCAATGACTTTTGGTGTAAATGTGTCGGTGGACTTAAGGGACGACGTTGTGAATACGGCCATCACTGTGCTATCAATCCATGCAGGAATGATGCCAATTGCATTGAAGGACCAGACAAACCTATTTGCCAATGTGTTGGGCTTTATGAAGGTAAAACTTATTTCTTTTATTCTCTTCTCCAAATACTGTATGTATGTATACATGTGTGTATGTAAGAGTGTATGTGTGTATATATATGTGTGTTTGTGCATATATATATATGTGTGTGTGTGTATGTGCATATATATGTGTATATATATATGTGTGTGTGTGTATGTGCATATATATGTGTATATATATACGCGTGTGTGTGTGTGTGTGCATATATATATATGTGAGTAGAAACATATATATTTAATATAGAAATGGCTTCTACAGGACTAGAACTGTTTCATTCAGGAGAAATGATCATGGGTTTCTTGATGATTTCTCCCGAATGAAACGGTTCTAGCCCTGTAGAAGCCATTTCTATATTAAATATATATACTCAGCTATGTATTGTGTACCTTACTGACTGTGGTCACCCCAATTGAACCCGCGATAAACTTATATATATATGTGTGTGTGTGTGTATATATTGTTTATTTTTCCAGGCCCCCTTTGCCAATATGAGTCTGATAAGTGTGCCAACAACCCTTGTAAGAATGGTGGCACCTGCTACAATGGACCTGGCACTTATTTCTGCAACTGCAGCATTGACACGGTCGGAACTCACTGTGAAGAAATCCTTCTTCCAAATATCTCATCTAATAAGCATGGAATCACAGAGAATGAAATCTTCATCATAATTGGTGAGTTATTATTATTATTTTCCTTATTGTGAAGGCAGTGGATTGGCAGTATCGGTAGAGCATTGGACAACATGCTTTACAGCATAGAGTTATGACCCTTTATGATCTGAGTTCAAATCCCACCGAGGTTAACTTTGCCTTTCATCCTTACGGGGTCGATAAAATAAAGTACCAGTCACGCACTGGAGGTCGATTTAATTGACTTTCCCCTCCCCCAAAATTGCTGGCCTTGTGCCTATATAAGAAACCAATATTATGATGTTGCTACTACTTCTAGTATTATTTTATTTAACTGAGAAGAAAGAATGGAATGTAGAATAAGATATAAAAAATAATCCCCAAAATATGAAAAAGGAAAGGAAAGACAAGGGTTCTAGTGTCACAGAAGAATGGGGAGAGGGAGGGTGATTGGGCTCTGGGCCTGGGGCACAGTGGCAATGGCCACCCCACCTCATGGGGCTCCTTCCTCAGATCGGCCGCCAATGTTCCGATGTTGTGTAGGAGCTCGGCAGTGTGGGGTCCATGTATGTCTGAGGTCTTGACGGCAACCGGTGCGAAGAGGATTATATTTCTAATGAAAGATACTGCCGATGATTTTCAAATAATTTTGAAAATAACCATGAATTTGGAGGGGTTTAGTTATATAATTAATTTTCTTATTAGAAGAAGCTGGTGTTTGAAACATAAATTAACAATGGTTTTTAAATCAGACTATATGTGAAGATTTTGGGATAAATATAAGCACTTTAAAACAAACAGGACCAATTTGAGGCCAGATGTTAGCAAAGGGTTGATTAGGAATCCACAATATTTCTATTACTACTGAAGACAGAAGATTGGCAGAATCAGGTTGTTAGACATATTTAGTCACATATCTTTATTGTGTGGGATCAAATCCTATTATAGTTGATTTTGTACCAATCAAATACTGGGGTTGTTTTAATCTACTGCACCTCATCTTAATGTTCTGGGATCAAACCCTACTAAGGTTGATGCTGTACCAGTCAAATACTGTGATTGTGTAGGTGTCACAACAAAAAGTACCCAGCACAAACTGTTGATGTGGTTGGCATTAGGATGGGCATCTAGCCATAGAAAACCAGCCCCAAAACGCCCAGCCCACACTGTAAAGTGGACATGTAAAAGACATGGCAAAAAGCACCCAGCACATACTATGTGGTTGGCATTAGAAAGGGCATCCAGCTGTAGAAAACCAGCCAGAAACACTCCTATATGAGCAAGACATGGTCACCCAACCCAACTTACCTCTAATTGGGACAAACCTGTCTAACCCATGCTAGCATGGAAGATAGACATTAATTGACGATGATGATTTTGTAATCAAATCTTACTATAGTTGAGCCTGTACCAGTCAAATACTGGGGTTATTTTAATCAACTGCAACTTCTCTTTATATTTTGTAATTAAATCCTTCTATGGTTGACCCTGTACTAATAAAATACTGAGGTTGCTTTAATCAATTACTCCCTTGTCTTTATGTTCTGAGATCAAATTACATGGTAATTGTAACTGTTAATTCATTGTTTTAATATCTGTTTTTGAATTCCCAACAGGTGCCTTAGCATTCCTGATCGTAATAGTAATCTTACTGATTGCCATTCGATTTTGGTACCAGAAGAAGCAAGCTCATCGCCGGATTCTTGCCCCCAATTCCCGCTTGGCCAACAACGTGATGAGTGACCCCGATGATCTGAAACATTCCAAACTTAGCAACCCAGACCTGCATCTCGGCATCTCACATTGCCCTCCCAGCCCACAGCCACCCCCAGTGCCGAATCGACCGGCCTCTTACACACCGAGCAACCATGACTCGTCTCTCAACACGCTGAACAACTTCGACACGGTGCGGAACTATGGCAGCGCCGCGGATCAGCTGGAAAATGTGCATAACATTCCCGTCTACTCCTGCGACCGCATGCAGACGTTCAGCCCGTATCCGCGCAATGGCGCAAGTGTGCCGCCATCGCTCCCACCGCCCCCTCCGTCGAACTCAGCATCTGACACAGACTCAATACAGAAACCTACCTGGGAGCTTGACTATCCAAACATTTTGGAAAATTATACAGAATGTAAGTTATTTAGTCTTTTTTGCATTTTTTAGAAGCAGATATTTTTTTTATTGGATATTTATTTTTCATTTGAAGAACTTTTTATTTAATTTTTTTTAAATCTTTGTGTTTGTTTGTTTTTTTCATTTTACTGGAAAAATATATTTTTTCATTTGATTTTCTTTATTTTTGCAGCTTTTTCTTTGTTTTTAAATATAATTTTTAATTATTTAATTACTTCATTATATAATTCTATTGAGTGGCAAATTGGCAGAGTCATTAGAAAGTTGGATAGAATGCTTTGCAGTATTCCTTCCAGTTCGCTGTGTTGCTCTGAGTACAAATCCCACAGAAATCAACTTTGACTTTCATTTTTTTTTGCGGTTGATAAAAAGTACCAACCAGTACTGGGGTTAAAAATTCCTCTATATTTCTTTCTCAGTTCCTTTCTACCACTACCTCTCTCCTTTGAAAGAAATCAGAAGTGTTCAGACCTGGAGAGGAGATGGGCTCTGCTAGGTTTAAAAAGCCATATGTCGATGCAACACCCTATGATTCCAGCAGGAGATTCTGGTCTATACATTCAGTGAATTGGCAGTATCGGTAGAGGGTTGGACGCCATGCTTTCCAGCATAGTTACGTCCCTTTACGGTCTGAGTTCAAATCCCGTTGAGGTTAACTTTGCCTTTCATCCTTACGGGGTTGATAAAATAAAATACCAGTAATGCACTGGATAATTGCTGGCATTGTACCAAAAGTAGAAACAATTATTTTATGGCAGAAGAATCAGTAGGAAGCATTTTAAAGTCATTTTCCTAACTAGAGGAGACATTAGCCTTACAGGCTCCAAGAAAGTTTTTAGATTCATCATGGGATCCCCTTTGAAGCAATATTTACCTGATGTTTTTCTTGTGTCAATCCTTTTAGATACCTTTTACATGCAGGAATAGTCTTTACCTATTCTAATAATGGGAAAATGCCCAATGAAATACTACTGCAGTATTTAGTTATGTCTCTTTGTGTTCAGTTTTGGAATACTCTTGATATTGTCTTTGATATTCAACTTTCACAGAATGATGAAACCTTAACCCTTTAGCATTTAAACCAGCTATATCAAGCTAGAATTCTCTCATCTCTTTCTGTTCAAACTGGCTGTAACTGGCTGCTCATACTTATGTTAAGGTATTGTTATCAAAATAAATATCAAAATCTCATAGATTCGATATTATGTGAGATAAAGTATTTACCATGAAAATACAGTTGTAAATATAGAGTAATGTAAATGCTAAAGGGTTAACCGGTCATATATTGAGGTTGATTCACCAAACTTGGAAACTTCTGCCTATCTCAGAGGTTAATATATTATATGGACAAAATGACTTATAGTATTTGTAGTGGCCCTTTATATTCTGAATTCAAATCACATCGAGGTCAACTTTGCTTTTCCTCCTTCTGGGAGCAATAAAATAAAGTACCAGTAAAGTACTTGGATTTATATAATCAACTTTACCCTCCCTACCAAATAGCTGGCCTTGTGCCTAAAATTGAAGCCATGAAAGTACCAAATGTATTCTGTGGTCGATTTCGACCACCCCTATAAAAAGAAAATTGCTGGCCTTGTGCCAAAATTACAAATTGTTATTATTACCAAAGGAGAAATACATTCTTTCATCATGACTCTGTAAAACTGAATATCAGCCACAACATCAACCTCAATAGATTGTTACAGACTGCAAACCAAAGGCTATAGACAGTATATCCCAGTAACAAATATATATAAATTGATAAATTAAATAAATTTATATAAAAATTTAAAAAAACAGCCATTTCTTCTTAAATCCAACATGAGAAGATTTAACAAAACCACCTTTTTCTTATATTTATTTTATCTATTCTTTTTGTTATTAATTTTCTTTAAAATCAACAAAATATTCCTTTTATATTATATTACATTTTGGTTGGTGCTTACTCTAATACCGTAAAAATATGAAATATCCAACCCTTCTTGTTTTAATGTCTATCGCAACCACTGGGTCTATTCTTTGGTGCTTCATTTTTTTTAAATAACTAAAAATGGATCTTAAAGCCAAATATTTCTCTCAAAATTGCAAACAAGTTTGTAATTTCTTTGCTTATTTTTTATTTAACTTGTACAAGTATTTCTTTTGAATTTTACAAAATTATTTCAAAATTTGTTGCTTAAATTTATTAAAATAATTTGGCAGACTTCTTAAACTAGCACTTTTCTTTAAAACCTGTTGCTTAAATTTTATAAATACTTTGCAGACCTCTTAAAGCAATATATATTTTGCAATACCAAAAACCTCTTTCACAACTGAGTGCTTAATTATTCTAAATAATTTGTAGAGTTCTTAAATGGGTATTTCTGCTTCAATCACGCAACCTGTTTCATAACTTGGTGCTTATTTTAATAGCATAAAGTTTTCAAAAACCTGACATTTCTCTCGGAACATCAAGACCATTCCTTGACTTCATATTTATACTGGCATCATAGAGTCCTTAGAATCTAGTGATTCTCTTACTATTCATGAAATATTCTGGGAAACAAGTGGGTAACAATACATAGGATTGCGGATTAACCTCGATTTCCCTAACATCAATTGCCTCTTAACATCCTGAAATGATTTAGCAGAACATATCTAAAAATGGGTTTATTAATTTGAATATTTATAGTGTCTATCAATTGTAGATAGATTGTTGTATAAATTTGCAATGTTAAAATAAAGACATTAGTTTTTATTGTGCTGCTCTATCATGAGGTATAGGGTGTTAAGAGTTAAAGGAGAGAATAGATTTCCCCTAAATAATATATATCACTTTGGGTGTAGATACAAATAAAAAGCAGGCTTTAGCTCACCACGAAACAAGGTTGATGAAAGCATATAAATACATAGGTGTTCACACAAACAAAACATCCATCTGTGTGTGTGGACTTGTATGTCTATTTATAAATACATACATACACAGATACACACACATATATTTTCATTTTATTAGGGTTAAATAGTGTTTTCTTACTCTGGAGTTTTGCCTTTTTCTGACACGGTCATCAGAGAAGCAGGTGAAACTTCAGAGTAACAAGACTCACTATTTAGCCTTAATAAAATGAATATTTAAACTCTACTTCGGTATTGAGTACCCTTTTCTCTCGGCGATCAACTACATATGAATATACAAATATATATATATACACACATATACATATATATATATATATATATATATATATATATATATATATAAACCCCCATACTACACATCTAAAATGCACAGGAAAGAGGTTAATAAACCTTTTATTAAGTCTGCATTTGTAGTTATAGTTCTTGTTGTTGTTGTTACATTGTTTAACCACTGGTTAGCTATGGTCCAGTAGGTGAGTGATTAAAGGATTTCCATCTTGTTATTTTTGTTATATCAAGTAATACATTGTCTAATGTGTCCTGCCTTCTTTTTAAAGATGCTAGTGTGTATTTTGGAGTAGATGCAACTACTGTTTATCACTTACAAAGAAGCTCTTTCACTGTCTCATTTGCATATATTAAGTGATGTTGATGACAATGATGATGGTGTTAGTTTTGATGGCAATGACACAACTGAAGGCAATGACAACAATTAAAACAACAAGTATAATTATAATAGTAATAGTAGCAATAATAATAGTTATAATTGTAATAATAATAATAAGAATGAATAACAGATAATAGTATAACTAGTCAAGTGGTTACTGGGGGTTCTTTATAATTATAATAATGGCCTGGTTTCTTTGTATTTCCATTTCATGAGAGTAGCAGAAAGGAAAAATTCCATGAATTTGGCCAAAGCTATGCCTATACAAGATCCTTCTCCTCTTTTCCACCGCAACCTTTCTGGACGAGATACCTCATCTTATGGCAGTCTACCAATATCTGGGTCCGAAGAAGACCTTCCTGGTATGTTGAAATGCTTCCAATTTTTAAGGATCTGATATAATATGATATAAAATATTTTTTTCTTGTTGTTGTTTGTCCACCTCTAATGACTTTGTTAACAACAGCAGTTAATTAATTAAGTTTAATGAAGCAAGGCAAAAACAAAATGAGAAATAGAGAGATTTTTGTTGTTGCTGTTGTTGTATTCAGTCAGTGATTATTGTCTAGAATGACAACAACAACCAACACCAGTGATGACATTTTGAGGTGTCTTGTTTTTCACTGTTTTAACATATAACCATTAACATCAATTAACAAAGATTATAATTGCATGTTGCCAAATTTGAGGCCAAAGTTATTAATTAAAGACGGATAATAAATATATGATCTGAAGAGGCATCACTGCTCCCTTTTCTTAAATATATATATATATATATTATTTATTTATGTTCATACATAGAACAAAAGGCTTTTGTTCCATGTATGAACATAAATAAATAATATATATGTCAGCTCTCATCTCAATTGAGCACTGTTTTCCTTTTCCTTTTTTCTTTTTTCACACGGATGTTTTCAACATATATCTATCTATATATAGTTCAAGATGAAAATGAAAACAAACACTGAACAATTACACAGAGTTTTATTAGTTTCAACTCTCTCTCTCTCTATATATATATATATATATATATATATATATATATATATATGTATGTAAAAGGTAAACAGAAATAACAACATAATCGGTACAGTATATGGAATGGATATATTAGGTTAACGCTTGATATAGCAGGAAGAAGGTCTTAACGTTTCAGACGCTAGTCCTTCATCAGAAGAAAGAATGAGAAATAAGATAGATTGAGGGGACGGGCAGGTTGGAATTGAAAAAAATGTCTTTAGATAAAAATAATAGGTCCATTCGTGTTAACATCTCTTGCAAAACATATATAGTTAAGGATTGTACTGGAAAGCCAGTACAATGCAAGTTAGAAATATGGGAGTGAAAAAACTAAATAAAGTAAGACAGGCAAAAGAGAACAACTGTTTACCGTTTTACCATATATTTTATGATATTTCAAGGTTAGGACCCCTTTTTCAAAAGTGCCCATTGAAAGTCTGTGTGTATTTATATACACTATGGATTAATGTCAAAAGTGGGAAAGGAGATTGTCCAGTATTCGGTATTGCCAAAGCCAGAGAAATTTTCTGCTGTTCAAAATTTCAGCAATAAGAAAATTGCTCGATGTTTGACGGTATGACATGAAAAGAAATATGTCCTTTCAAACAATAGATTAACTTTTACTGAGGAGATTTATGTCACAAAGAGAGACAAGGATTCTTGTGGTAAATGTTAAGTTTGCAATGGAACTATAAAATTTCGCTCTATTTATTTTAGAAAGGTGACTTATGAGAGCTGTTTGTTAACCCTTTCGATACCAAACCATATGAAACTGTGTGTCATTGAGAAAGCTAAACAGGCCACAGTTTGTGGATGACTGCTTTAGACAATAGTATTCATCATTGTCCCCTTTTAATGTCCGCTTTCCCTGTTAGCAATAGATTTTGAGTGGAGGAATATAGCTGATATGAATGTGAGCAGCAATTGGCAATGTGTGTGTGTATATAAATAACAGATAGAAGCTAGTATGGATGTCAAATTGGATCATAATTCGCTACACTACACACACATACAGTGTGTACATATACACATACTCACACATGTACATAGTAGAACATATTTATAGTGTATGCATACACATGCACACAGCAGTCAGTTACTAACCAGTGGTGGTTGTGTCTCATCCATCCATCTATTATTTACTAACACTAGGGTAGTTGATTGGCAGAATCATTAGAATATGGGGCAAACGCATAGCAGCATTTGTTTCGATGCTTTACATTCTGAGTTCAAATCCTACCATAGTCAACTTCCTTTTCATCTTTTAGGGGTTGATAAGATAAAGTACTAGTCAAGTACTGGTGTTGATTTAATCAACTTACCCTCCCCCAAAATTGCTGGCTTTGTCCCTAAAGTAGAAATTATTATTTACTAACACCTCTCTCACTCCCTTTCTACATAAATATATATTTATACATATATATATATATTATATACATATACGTATATATATGTATATATATATATATATACTACATATACATATATATATATACTATATATACATATATATATATATACTACATATACATATATATATATATACTACATATACATATATATATATATACTACATATACATATATATATATACTACATATACACATATATATATATATATATATACTACATATACATATATATATATATATATATATATATATATATATATATATATATATATACTATACTACTTATATATATATATGCACTATATATATACTATACTACATATATATATATATGCACTACATATATACATATACATATATATATATATATATATATATATATATACACTATATATACATGCGTATATATATATGTGTATTTATATAAATATGTCATTGCTTGCTGCTGTGAATTAACAAAGCGATTATCATTAAATATAAATATTAACAATATTAATAATAACAACAATCACATTAGTCTAATATTCCCTAACATTGCCTGCCATGTTTGTTTTCATGTCTACCTACTCATCTACCATTCTTTTACAGGGGATATTTCCAGAATCTTCTCTGTCTCTCATGCCTATTGGTAAAAACAAACCGATCAATAACACATTATTTATTTATTAAGTATCAATTATAGCACTAATTCTAATAATTGTCATTCTTTTTGTATTTATTATTATCATCAATATTATTATTATTATTATTGACAGTATCAGTTGAGCGTCGGACAACATGCTTTGCAGCATGTAGTTACGGCTCTTTATATTTTGAGTTCAAATCCCACCAAGGTTAACTTTGCCTTTCATCCTTACGGGGTCGATAAAATAAAGTACCAGTCACGCACTGGGGTCGATTTAATCGACTTTCCTCTCCCCAAATTGCTGGCCTTGTGCCTATAGTAGAAACCATTATTATTATTATCATTATTATTATTATTTTTAGATTGGCAGTATCGGTAGAGCATCAGACACCATGCTTTGCAGCATGGAGTTACGGCCCTTTACGTACTGAGTTCAAATCCCACCAAGGTTAACTCTGCCTTTCATCCTTGCAGGATCGATAAAATAAAGTACCAGTAATTTACTGGAGTCAATTTAATTAACTTTTCCCCTCAGAAACCTTTATTATTATTAATATTATTATTATGGGACTTTGAGATCAAGATCACACAAAAAGTCCATCACAACCGTTCTGATGTTGTAAAAACAGACGACTCCCTAAAATCAACTCTAATTGATATTGTGGTCCCTCAAGACGACAAAAGATCAGTAAGTATGCAGACCTTGCTGGCAATATTAGAACTGATCACCATGTAGAGACAGGAGTTGTGCCAATCATCATTGGAGCAGTAGGCATGGTCCCTAAACATCTTATGCCTCTCATCAAAGGCCTTGGGATACCCAACTTCATAGGCAGTGCCCAAATTTCTACCTTCACCAGGACTGCCAGAATCCTACGTTATGTA
>OZ024743.1:71046540-71049040 GCA_964016885.1 Eledone cirrhosa
TATCATCATTTTATGTTTGTTTTCCATGCTGTCATGGATTATATATGTCTGTGTGTAATATATATATATATAACATATAATATGTATATATTTATATATATATATATTTATAATCATCATCATTTAATGTACATTCATCTATGCTGGCCTGTGTTTGACAAGTCATCACAGACCAAGTCATTACCTACTGTCCTCCTCCCAATATATATATATATATGTGTGTGTGTATGTGTATAAATATACATATGTGTGTGTGTTGTATATATATATATATATATATATATATATATATATATATATATATATGTGTGTGTGTGTATATATATATATATATATATCATAAATGCAGAGGAATTGAGACATTCTCAAGAAATTAAGTTGCTATGGTGTTCATTTCTGTTCTTTCTATATTTCAATTAGGTTTACATAGTTACATGATCCTTATTATATGGAAAACCCTTCATCAGGTGTAATCATAAAGTAATAAATATGTTGTCGTGATTCCATTACAACCTAAAAATAACTCCCACCTGGATTAATTATTAACACTTTGAATATAATTTGTTTTCTCTTTCTTTCACTCACCATTCACTATTAGGTTATATAAATTCATTTATCTCAATTCTATTTTATTGACGAAGGTGGCAGAATGTTTTATTAATTATTATTGATGGGCAGAATCATTAGTGCTTTAGACAAAGTGTCCTGCAGTTTTTGTCCAAATTCTGCTGGGATCACGCACTAGTATTGATTAAATTGACTGTTACCCTTCCATAAAATGTTCTAACCTTGTGTCTAAATTAAAAGGGTTGGATGCCATGCTTTGCAGCATAGAGTTACGGCCCTTTGCGGTCTGAGTTCAAATCCCGTCGAGGTTAACTTTACCTTTCATCCTTACAGGGGTCGATAAAATAAAGCACTGGGGTAATTGCTGGCCTTGTGTCAAAAGTAGAAACAATTATTATTATTATTGTCGTTATTATTTTTGTTGTTATTATTACTGTTATTTTTATCATTGTTATTATTAATGTTATTATTATTATTATCATTATTATTATTATTATTATTACTATTGATGATGTTGATATTATGAAAGGTGCTGACTTCATAAAACGGTTGGTGTGAGACAGAACGCTTTATTTATTCTCGCTTTTTACATTATGAGTTCAAATCCCACCAAGGTCAAATTTGACTTTCATCCTTCCAGGTTTGAAAAAAAAAATCAAGTACCAATCAAATACTGGGTTCAATTTAATCAACTTATCCCTTCCAAACCCCCATGAGGATTATGATGTTGATGAAGTTGTTGATGATGATGATGATAAAATATGTTGAATGTAAATACTTGTCTCCTCTTATTTTTGAATTCATAGATGTAAGGCCATATATATATATATATATATATATATATATATATATATATATATATATATATATATATATATAGGGAATGTAACATGCAGTTACTGTAGGTTCACCTGAGTGACAAGTCGCTGCATAAGTTTCCAATCTGTAAAGAGGTGTAGAACTAAGCAGAGAGTAATTATAATAATAAAAGGGCGATTTGTTATGTCTTCATTACGTTTATTGAGTAGTGAAGCACGTTTCGCTATTGATCAGCTCAAGGTTCGAGCTGTATCTATCTAGCCCGACTCTGGAATCAAAAGCTCATCAGATCTGCTGTGGTAATGACATTCTGTCAGATCAAACCTTGAGCTGATCAATAGTGAAACATGTGTCACAAAGACATAACAAATCGTCCTTTTTTATTATATATATATATATATATATATATATATATATATATATATATATATATATATATATATTCTATATTTTATTACATTGTGTATATTTCCGTTCTTTCTATATTTTAATTAGGTTTACATAGTTATGTAATCCTTATTATATGCACAGCCATTAGATGTAATCATAAAATAATTTTCTAATCTCATTATCCTGCATGGCCAAGTTTATCCTTTACTTTATCTTTTCAGGCTCCTTTAAAATATTAACAAGGGTTAATTAATTTTATTGTACCCTTGTCTCTCTCTCACACTACTAACATTTGTGGCTCTAGGGCCATATTTTGTTTTTGTCATCTTATTTTCTATCAAACACTGTGTAGCCCCACCCCAACATACTTGACCCTGCAGTATTAGTCATTTTAATGTCCCAAATTGTGGCCAAAATTACTATTATTCCTTTCATCCTTACAAGGTCAATAAAACAAAGCACCAGTAATGCACTGGGGTAATTGCTGGTCTTGTGCCTAAAGTAGAAACTTTATCATCTTTAATATATTTTATTATTATATTATTATAATTATTACTATTATTTTTATTATTCTACTTTTCAATTTTCAGGCATAGTGTTAGTTTTCAAAATATTTTGTATTTTAAGCTGTATGGTTGTATCTCTCTATCTCTCTCTCTCTCTCTATATATATATATATATATATATATATGATGTGAATATATGTATGCATATACATTGTATA
>OZ024743.1:71051540-71059040 GCA_964016885.1 Eledone cirrhosa
TTATAAATGCATTCACTCACAAGCATACATGCACACATACATATATGTAATAGATACATACATACTTTCATATGGAATTTATATTGAGGATCTCACCCACATCATAAGCAGCTATTCAAAGATGTCATCAGGATACTATCACCATATGATGCATTGATGTAGTGGCCAAAACACTATACAATGCAATCTTTAGAAAGGATTGTCCTGAAGAGAAAATATTAAAAGTTACAATGATGTTGAGGGCTTACTCACACATGTGAAAAAGTACTGCTAGAATGTTCCAGTCAAAACCCCAATAAAATTCAAACATAACAGACCCGATATAGTCATATGGGATGGATAAAAGGAGGCTTGCACAATAGTGGAAATCTGGTGAATAAAAAACACAGACCTGCAGATACAATGATATCCACAACTGTACATATACACACTTGCAGACAGATACACATAATTACTTAGGTGATGTCTAAATTCCAATGAAAGGGCCTTGTTTCTGGGTTAGAAATTGACTCTCTCTATTGATGAGAAATTAAAAAAAAATATAACCAGAACATAAATACATACACATTTCCATCTCTCTCTCTCTCTCTCTCTCTCTCTCTCTCTCTCTCACACATACATACATACATACATACATACATACATACATACATACATACATACATACATACATACATACATACATACATACATACATACATACATACATACATACATACATACATACATACATACATACATACATACATACATACATACATACATACATACATACATACATACATACATACATACATACATACATACATACATACATACATACATACATACATACATACATACATACATACATACATACATACATACATACATACATACATACATACATACATACATACATACATACATACATACATACATACATACATACATACATACATACATACATACATACATACATACATACATACATACATACATACATACATACATACATACATACATATGGGATAACAAGTTATCGTTTCAGGTAATCAAATTAGAGGTTGTGAGTACTCTGTACTATGGATAGTTTTAACATCGAGTGATTAGCGGCCTTTAGACTCACCTGATCAATGAAACAATTGTTAATACTGTAAATAAAACCCTTTTTGTATAGCCGATCATGTTATTCTTCACTCTTTCACAACATATATATATATTTGCAAAAGTTCTATTTAAATTGTTGGGATACAACAAGCAAATATTTTTATAACTGATATAAAGCACTCGACAAGTATTTGGAGTAAATATACAATATTAACAAATGGAAACTATATTTATAAAACCATATCTATTTTACTATACATATTTCAAGGATACCATGTTAAATTATGGTATGCTTTCATCAGACAAAATACAATATATACCAGTTTTATAAATAAATTTTGACATACCCTTTCAAAATGCAACCGTTACTTTTGGAAGACATCAGGGATATTGGATTTGTTTATCTTAGTAAGTCATTGTGTTATGGAGAAGGAAAAACCTTCTCCATAACACAATGACTTACTAAGATAAACAAATCCAATATCCCTGATGTCTTCCAAAAGTAACGGTTGCATTTTGAAAGGGTATGTCAAAATTTATTTATAAAACTGGTATATATTGTATTTTGTCTGATGAAAGCATACCATAATTTAACATGGTATCCTTGAAATATGTATAGTAAAATAGATATGGTTTTATAAATATAGTTTCCATTTGTTAATATCGTATATATATATATATATTTAGTTATGTAATAAACAACATAAGATAATTATTTCATTTATTTCATTTAAATATTTAATAAATACACTGTTTTTCATTCATTCTGACGACTGAAGACAGACACAGCATCTGTCTTCAAGAAACCACTGGTAAATGGAATAATTATCTTATGTTGTTTATTACATAACTAATAAGCTCTGTAGCCTACATATAGCACTCTTTTTTCCTGTACCTTTCTGACGGAAATACTTCATTTATATATATATAGAATAGAAAATGAAAAATCAGTGATGCATCTGAACTCAATTTATTGTGTGTTACAATTGTTTCCCCGGCAGACAGCTCGAGACGCGATCATTGTGTGGATCTGTCTGATTCTGGACCCGCAGATTCGATGGACAGGCCTAATGATTTAGGAACATATTCTCTCACTGGGGTATATATATATATATACATACATACATCTGTATGTGATATACACACATTCACCTGAAGAATCTAAACTTTTCCATTGTTCAATTCATTGATATATATCCTGTATCTATAACTATCTGGCTGTCATGGAGTGGCAGAGAGTCATAAGCCTGCCAAACCCTCAGGCAAAAGGAAAGAATTTTTGTCAGTATGATATGTGGGTGGGCTACATTTTTGGCAATCAAATCTATAAAGCAATTCTGAAATATTTTAGTAAAATAGTGTATGTGTGTATATATATATATATATATATATATATATATATATATATATATATATATATATATATATATATATGTGTGTGTGTGTGTATATGTATGTTTGTATATATGTATATACATATATATATATATATATGATGATGATGATGATATATATGTGTATATATATGTATATGTATATATATATATATATGTATATATGTATGTAAAGGGCGGAAGAACTCATAAGAGGCAACGGCCATCCCAAAGTGTGTAAATATGTATATACACGTGTACATATGTATGTATATGTATATGTGTATATACATGGCTGCATGTGTGTGTATATGCGCGGGGACATAGAAATAGTCGGGCTAGACACCCGATCGCGCGGTTAAACCACTGGGAGTGAAGGACCCCTAGCCTTTGTCAGGGCATTCTTCTAGGAGAAGGCAACTCAGGAAACTGGATTAACTCCGATATAAAACCTGCGGCTCAGTAGTTACCGATGATGTTGGTCTTTTCTTCTTTTCGAGTTATAGCTACTGTCGCGCAGAGAGTGGGATTGGTTCGGTGCACAGTCTTTCCTCACTTTAAAAAATATCTTCGCACACAGGCATTGTACGATACCATTAATTAATAATTATTAATAATGCTATATCATGCAATGGCCATACTCGATAATGAGGGGACACCCAGCATCATATATATGTATATGTATGTATATATATATGTATATATATGTATGTATATATATGTATGTATATATATATGTATATTATGTATGTATATATATGTATGTATATATATATGTATATTATGTATATATATGTATATATGTATGTATATATATGTATGTATATGTATATATATGTATATATATATATGTATATATATGTATATATATGTATATATGTGTGTATATATATATGAAGTCTCCCATTAGACATGACTAACTATGGGTTTGTGCCTGAAAATGTTCTCTCGAACTTGTTTTCATTGAAGACCTGTTGTCATCCATTCATGTCAGTCTCCCCTCTCCAGACCACCATTTCTGTCCAGTAAAAAGACATATGCAGCTAAGCTTGGCAATCACTCTCCCCTGGATAGGATGCCAATCCATTTCAGGGTTAACCACATTGTTATCTTTTTTCCGGCTGAGTGTACTGAAGCAGAATGAAAATAAAGTGTTCGCTAGTGGACATAACATGCCACCTGGTCCAGGGATTGATCTCACAACCTTAAGATCATGAACCCTAAATTGAACCCCTTTCACACTCACACAAACACATGTATATACACAAATATAGGTGGTGTGCTTGAGTGAAGACTATTTTACTGTTCTTTTATTTTTTTGTTTTTTGTTTATTTGGTGTTTTGGCATGTATGTATATACCCTGACTATATATGTATGTATCCTGTATATATATACACATATATATATATATATATATATATATATATATATATATATATATATGATATATATATATAATGTGTGTGTATGTATGTATGTATGTATGTATGTATACATGTGTGTATGTCTTGTATATACTATGTCTATATTTTAGCATGTCTACACATCCATGTATATATAGATTTTCCATATATGTATCATGTCTATGTATCATGTATGTCTCTGTATATTTATGCATGTTCTTTAGTTCTTGGATGATTTCATCTTTTGCTGGTTTTAGATTATTTTCCCTTATTATTTATTGACTTTTGTTTCATTTGGTTTTGAGTGTATTTTATTGTTTTTCAATTGGTACCAATAGAGATATGGTTTGACCTCACTTCACATGTCTACTACCCCTTTCTTGCCACCTTTCAGCAGTCATTGTTGTCTTAGTCAAGAGAATGGCCCCAGAATACACACAAAAAAAACAAAAACATTAAAGCTCAGGCAGCATTTATGATCCTTCTCAGATCAATGACGTGGTTTGAAAGTTTGTAGCAAACTGGACTCCACTAAAAGCACCTAAAGACCAGGTGGTTTTGTTATCTATTTCATTACCATATTTCCCATGAGAGACACTCTATAATTTTCAAATAATTTTGAAAATTGCCCAAAAATGTTGAGAGATGTAGGAAAATAACTAACTTTCTAGTTATTAACTGCTGCTTGTAACATGACATGACAAAGGCTCTCACATAAAATAATGAGGCAATTTTTTTAGATAAATATAATTACTTTAAAATAAATAGCTTAGTATCATAGAACCAGAGATGATTTCAAGTGGATGGGTATCAAAAGGATTAAATCTGATGCCAGACTAAATTTACCTGCCAAGAACGGGAATGAAATATCTCCATGCATTTTCCATTTACTAAATTTCATTCATTGTTTTGGGTGACTGGAAACTATGGGAAAAGATAATTGTCCAAGCTTGCCATACAGCTGGATCAAAGCAAAGCCCTTTGTTTTGTCCACTCTATCCCACTTTATCTGTGATCCAGATAATTAACTCTTAAATGCCTCAGTCCATGCTGCTGTAAAAAGATACCATGCATTGATAAAGCAGAAACACTGCAAAATAATTGAAACGCCATTACAAAAGACCCTTACAACACTGAGTGACACTCATTGGAGGCAGATATGTGGACAATGAGGATGATTTGCACAACATAAATACCATATTTACAATTGCAACTCACTATTCTACAGAATTCACTAAACACTAACCTTGAGAATTTCTAAACCAGATTTAGATTCTTCATTTTTTACTTAGTGTCAGCCATTGTGATTATCAGGGTAGGGCAGTGGATTGGCAGAGTCATTAGCATGTCAGATAAATGCTTTACAGTATTTGTTCCAGTATTCTGTGCTCTGAGTTCAAATCCCACAATGGTCAACTTTGCTTTTCATTGTTCCAGGTTTGATGAAATAGAACACTAGACAAGTATTGGGGTCAACTTTCCCCTTCTCTCAAAATTGCTGATCTTGTGCCTGAATTAGAAATAATATTTTTTCTTCACAAGGGTGGTGTGTATAGGGATCTGTAGAGCAGCAGAGTAGTTTGATGTAGAATGTATAGCACAGACATGGGCAAACTGTGGCCCATTTGGCTTTTTAAATAACACACCTAATTTCAAAATTGCCTTGAATTTTTAGTAGTGTGGCCCGAAGCTCGAAAAGGGTTGCCCATGCCTGGTGGCCAGCAATAGGGGGGTGTGTTATAGAATCTATAGAACAACAAGGTGGTGTCTTGTAGAGTCTGTATATTATGAGTTGAGATATTAGTGGTGTCAAAATGTATCAACCTTTGCCATTCCCTTGCACATCATTCATTGGCCTGGAGAGGAGAGTCTGGCATATACGACTGACTGCTAATCTTCCACAAAACCTTTTTTCCCCCTGGCTTGATTGGTAAATTCACTTGAACCCCAATACACAAGTGGAACTTTTGGGGTTCAAACTTATGGTTAGACATGACTGAAGAGTTTCCTTGTCCCTTAAAAATGTGCAGCACTGCAACTGCCACAGTCTTAGATACCTTTACAGTCTTTTTTTTTTTTTTTTCTCTATTCCTATTTCTATTTCATTTTGTGCAGTGAATTGACAGAGTTGTGAGAACGTCAGATAGAATCTTTGTGGTATTCATTCCCAATCTCTAAGTTCATATCCTGCTGAGGACAACTTTGTCTTTCTTTCTTTCAAGGTTCATAGAATATGTACGAGTCCATTCCTGGGATTTTTTTCTTCCTCTATAACTCTTTCTTGCTTCCTCTTACACATACACACACACACACACACTCTCTCTCTCTAAGAAATTGGCTGTATTCAGACCTGGAGAGAGGGTGGGTTCTGCCAGGTTTAAATTGCCCAAGACATGCCATATGTCACTCCAATGCCTCTGCAAGTCCATCAGGAGTTATAGGTTCATACATATATAAATTACATTTCATGTTGGTGAAGATTAAACTTAAGTTAGGATGTGCTAGTTAACTTGCACTAATTAGCATGTGCTAGTTAACCTGCACTAGTTAGTATGTGCTAGTTAACCTGCATTTGTTAGCATGTGCTAGTTAACCTGCACTTGTTAGCATGTGCTAGTTAACCTGCACTTGTTAGCATGTGCTAGTTAACCTGCACTAGTTGGCATGTGCTAGTTAACCTGCACTTGTTAGCATGTGCTAGTTAACCTGCACTTGTTAGCATGTGCTACTTAACCTGCACTAGTTAGCATGTGCTAGTTAACCTGTACTAGTTAGCATGTGCTAGTTAACCTGCACTTGTTAGCATGTGCTAGTTAACCTGCACTAGTTAGCATGTGCTAGTTAACCTGCACTTGTTAGCATGTGCTAGTTAACCTGCACTTGTTAGCATGTGCTAGTTAACCTGCACTAGTTGGCATGTGCAAGTTAACCTGCACTAATTAGCATGTGCTAGTTAACCTGCACTAGTTAGTATGTGCTAGTTAACCTGCATTTGTTAGCATGTGCTAGTTAACCTGCACTTGTTAGCATGTGCTAGTTAACCTGCACTTGTTAGCATGTGCTAGTTAACCTGCACTTGTTAGCATGTGCTAGTTAACCTGCACTTGTTAGCATGTGCTAGTTAACCTGCACTAGTTGGCATGTGCTAGTTAACCTGCACTTGTTAGCATGTGCTAGTTAACCTGCACTTGTTAGCATGTGCTACTTAACCTGCACTAGTTAGCATGTGCTAGTTAACCTGTACTAGTTAGCATGTGCTAGTTAACCTGCACTTGTTAGCATGTGCTAGTTAACCTGCACTAGTTAGCATGTGCTAGTTAACCTGCACTTGTTAGCATGTGCTAGTTAACCTGCACTTGTTAGCATGTGCTAGTTAACCTGCACTAGTTGGCATGTGCTAGTTAACCTGCACTTGTTAGCATGTGCTAGTTAACCTGCACTTGTTAGCATGTGCTACTTAACCTGCACTAGTTAGCATGTGCTAGTTAACCTGTACTAGTTAGCATGTGCTAGTTAACCTGCACTTGTTAGCATGTGCTAGTTAACCTGCACTAGTTAGCATGTGCTAGTTAACCTGCACTTGTTAGCATGTGCTAGTTAACCTGCACTTGTTAGCATGTGCTAGTTAACCTGC
>OZ024743.1:71064040-71074040 GCA_964016885.1 Eledone cirrhosa
AGAACATTGGTATGTCAGTGACCTAATAGTCAACATTTGTTTAGGAATAATACTTTATATGCAATATAGTCATGTGGTTATGATTAAGGAAAGTTGGTACAATGCAAATTAGAAATACAGGGGTGAAGACTAAAGTAAAGTAAATAAGAAAAATGGAGACTTCTGGTGTCCTTGGTCCTAGGACCCCTTCCCTACTCACCCCTCTCGGCACGGAGTTAGCTACCCACAGGTGTGAGCCTCGCAAACTGGAATGGCTATTCCAGTGCGTCTCCCTCACCATCCTCTAGGGAAACACTTTCTCTATTCTGTCTGTCGGGGCCATGGGATGGCCAGCACGTGGACCCCCATTTGCTCATAATACTGAGAGATGGGGAGAGCAGGAGGCAGTGACAGTGGGAGTTAGGGTCCATTGTGTTCAGGCCTGGTGTATATGAGAGATGGGGAGAGCTGGAGGCAGTGACAGTGGGAGTTAGGGTCCATTGTGTTCAGACCAGGTGTATATACTTATTTACACTTTTACTTTATATTTCATACTTTAATTTTGGGGAAGACTTGACTGTCTTCTTCCTTTTCAGGTAGGCCACAGTTGAGTCCTTTGGTGTCATCAGTCTTCACACTGTTGTTTTCTTCTGCAAGATTCAGTGATTAACTTTTATAAAAGATTTTCTATGTAGTTCTTGATTCACAAGGGACTTTATTTGAAAACATGTGTTTCTGAATTAAAACACCATGAAATAGTTATCACAACTATTTAAAGAAAACACACACCTATAAAAACTGTTGTATTGATTTATCATTTCAACATAACCATTCGAAAATATGGAACATATGAGCAAGATTTGGTTCTCTGACCCATCTAGCCTCACACCATGATGACACATCCAGTCTATGCCATTATGAAAAGCAGACATACAATGATGATGGTAACGCTACAGCTCACACTTACGTAGGTTTAACTGGACTTCTATACATTTGCATCTCTCAAAAAGTTTGTTTCTAGAATGTTTTAATTAGGACATTTAGTCATAAATGATGATAAGGATAATGATTTTGATGATGTTACAATTCACACCAATGTAGGTTAACCTATGTGGGTTCATAGAAAGTTTCTGGAGTGTTTTTTAAAGATAGGAGTTTCAGTCCTAAATGATGATGATGATGGTTTATTTCTTTCATGATGTCAACATTTTCATTGCACCCTCTGTGACCTGGTTACTGATAAATGCTATAAAAAAAGAAATGTAAAGTAAATTTTTTCAAAATATAAAATGTAATTTAATTTGAAGAAAAAGATTTAAGAAAAAAATATTAATATTTTTTTTCTACTTATACATGGCAATATGTTTCATATATTATTATTATTGCTGTATTCCTACCTTCAGTGTACAGAATACAGGTGCAGCAAGATTTTGACATCAAATTTTGAGGTTTAAAAAATATACATAATATAAAAGTTTATTTTTATTGTATGCTTGTGTGTGTTTAATGGTTAAAAAATGACTATTCCATGATGTAACTGCACAATATTTTCTTATGTCAAACTAACATCCACCCCCAAAATCACAAATTCCTTCCAATTCCTGATGGTTTACGAATGCCATTTCTCTGCATTTTCCAAGTGGTTGGTATGACCATTGTTCTCTCATAATTGCAGCTATGTCTTCATAGCATCATACTAACAATGCATCACTTTTTGTTTTGTTTTTTTAAACTTTCACAGTGAATCAGGACAAAAAGAAAGGTAGTTTTTTTTTTTTCTTCAATGTTATTATGCTTCATTTCAAACTCCCAGCTCTTACGGAAAGAAAGAATACAAAAAAAAAAGAATATTGAAAAAAATAATCACTCTTTGCTTCTCAGTGTTTCAAAAATTGAATAACAACATTATATTTATATGTATGTATACAAACACACACAGACATATTTAATGTGTTTGTGTGTGTAAACTTGGGGGTAAAGGTGAATACAAACATTCACAACTCTAACCACAACTTTTATGTTGTGCCTCCCTTCTCTGACAAGGCACATAACTCTGCTTGCCTTAGTCTGCTTGGCTGACAACAGTTTCTACTCTTAATCCATACTTGAGTAGCAACTAGTTGTAGAATTCATTCAGCAACTCAGCATTAAAAGCAATTGCTTTAAAAGGCTTTAAAAACAACTGCTTCAACAATATGACAGCATTATATATATATATATATATATATAATGTGTATATATATATATATATATGCATATATATGCATATATATATGCATATAGACATATATATATATATATGCCTATATATATATATATATATTTATTTGCTTCAATATATAAGCATTATTTATATATTACTCTTTTATTGGTTTCAGTCAAGACTGTGGCCATGCTGGGGCACCACCTTATATATATATATATATATATATATATATGATTGAGGTGACTCAGGTGGAAAAGCGTTGGTTTATTGTTATTATATTATTGTGTTTTATCGTGTTTCCCTTTTCTGGCACTAAAATACTCAGATGTCTTGAAGTCAGGTCAACATCATTCTTATCATTCCAGGATCAACCAATTAATGGAGAACAATGAATATATATATATATATATATAATTGATTCATATATATATGTGTGTGTGTGTGTGTGTGTATATGTGTATGTACATATATATATATATATATATATACATACACATATGTGTATGTATATATATATTTATATATATATATATATATATATAGGTATATATATGTGTATATATAGGTATATATGTTTATATATATATATTTGTGTGTGTGTGTGTCTTGCCTTGCATATATACGTGTGTATATGTATGTGAATATATACGTGTGCGTGTTTGTATCATATGTATATGTATATACACATGCATATATATATATATATATATATGTGTGCTCACATACATTTATAAAAACGTGGACATTGAATTTGTATTATACATCATTCATTCAAAATTGTTTCTCTCCAGGTTCATTCCTCTCTCTCTCTCACACTCACCTTTTCTTTCTCCCTCCCCCTCTCTCTCTCTCACACCCTTTCTCTCTCTCACAAACATCTCGCTGTTTTGTTTCGTAATCTAGATGGACATCATACATTTCGGAATACCTTTGGTAAAATTCTCAAGGACAACAAAATTCGCGAAGGTATCATTATCACTATTATTATTATTAATAATCTTTTTTTTTACTGCAAAGGACTGATATATTTTTTCAAACCTCAATTCTATTATAGTTTATAAAACATCCCACTTTTTTTTTTTTTTTTTTTCGCTAATTGATTTCTACTGATCCATTTGCATGTTAATTAGAATGAAATTAATCATAACGAAATATTACTGATACTGTTTGTCGTTCGTTTTTGTCTTGTGAAACTTTAAAACAAGCAGAGAAATGAATCAATTAACAATTAAACTATTAATAAAATCTCTGATGGAATGCAGCTTTGCTTGAAATTCAATAAACAAAAAAAATTCTTTTGAATATAGAAAATATTTTGAATATGACAAAATCTAATTTGTTAAAGTTGTTGAAATGTGGATTTGTATCTCTCTAATCTGGTAGGCATAGCTAAGGAGTTAGTTTGGCAACCATGTGGCTTTCGGGTTGATCACATCATGTAGCACTTTGGGTGATTTGTGAGTAAATTTTTTACATGGAAACTGTACTGAATTCTATTGTGTGTGTATATACATTTTATATATATATATATATTTATTAAAATAACAGATTAAAGTTTAAGCAAAGAATCGCTGCATTCACCCTTAACGGGATCTTCTGAAACTAAAAAAAATCAATCTGTGAACGCAGAAGTAAATATTTCAAAAAACGTTACAACCGAAGGAAAACAGGAAGACAATTCTTTGGTTCGTGAAAACGTTCCCTGGCAATGAACAGAAAAAAGCAAAGATAATACATCGTTTTTCGAAATATTTACTTCTGCATTCACAGATTGATTTTTTTTTAGTTTCAGAAGATCCTGTTAATGGTGAAAGCAGCGATTCTTTGCTTAAACTTTAATCTATTATTTTAATAAATATTTGCTCTAGGGTTCTTATATGTGTGATATATATTTATCCATATCGAGCCCTCTTTGGATTTTAGTCTTCACATTTATTATTAATACTATATATATATATATATATACATATACATACATTTATATATATACATACATATATATATATATACATATATATAATGTGTGTGTATAGTTGACTATTCACTTTGCATTTACCATTTGCACAGGCAGTAACATTTGCTTATGGTGTGTTCTGCATAAACAATTTGAGCTAATGTTAGGAAGAACACCTGGCCATAGTATAACTGCTTCAGAAAAACCTCATCCAACCTATGCTAGCATTGAAAAACACGATGAAGGTACATTACATATTTTATCTGTTCCTTATTTTGATATGGGGAGTATGAAGCTATCTAAAAAATATTAGAAGTAGTACATATTTTTTTTTTATTTTGTATTCGGTTTAGAATAGATATACCATCACGTGTTAATAAATTGCAAAGAGATATTGACTTTTTTGCCAGACTGATGATTTGCAGCTTTTATCAGCAATTACATAAATCTCTCTTCTCTGTTAAATGCAATACAGAATCATGACAATTGGTATTTTGTACTGACCATACATCTCTTCAGATCTCCACTAGAAAGGTGTTGTTTCTTTATGATTGGCAGAGGGTAGTGATCTATTATTAGCTTGTTTTAGTTCGTTTATCATTGAGTGGCTAGCAAGGCCAATCTTAAAGGGACAATCTCAAATCAAAAGGTGATCATTTGAAGAGACTATTAATTCCTGTGGCATTTTTTACCTTGTTTCTTGTCTGACTTTTCTGTGTTTAACCCTTTAGCATTTAAACCGACCATATCCAGCCTGAAATCTCTCACCTCTTTCTGTTGCAACTGGCTGCTCATACTTATATTATGGTATTGTTTTCAAAATAGATAATATCATAATCTCATAGGTTTGACATTATGTGAGATAAAGCCTTTACTGTGAAAATACAATAGTATATATAGAGTAATGTAAATGGTATGTGAGATAACGTCTTTACCACATAAATACAATAGTAAATATAGAGTAATGTAAATGCTATGTGAGATATTATGTGTGGTAAAACCTTTACCATGAAAATACAATAGTATATATAGTGTAATGTAAAGTTATGTGAGGTAAAACCTTTACCATGAAAATACAATAGTATATATAGAGTAATGTAAAGTTATGTGAGGTAAGGCTTTTACTGTGAAAATACAATAGTATATATAGAGTAATGTAAATGTTATGTGAGATAAAGTCTTTACCATGAAAAATACAATAGTAAATATAGAGTAATGTAAATGTTATATGAGGTAAAGCCTTTACCATGAAAATACAATAGTAAATATAGAGTAATGTAAAGTTATGTGAGGTAAGACCTTTACTGTGAAAATACAATAGTATAGGGTAATGTAAATGTTAAAGGGTTAATGTAATCTTCAAAATGCTTGGATACATTGAATATACTCTTTCTTCTTGATACATTATGAATTGCATTCTTTCTCAACTTTCAAATATGAAGATTGCCTTTCTTCTGATCAGATTTAATTGATAGAAATCTGCATGTGTTTATTTGTGTGTCTGTGTGTCTGTTGATTGGGATTCTTGATATTTTTAGGGCTGATTTTTCTCCTCCTCCTCCCCTTCTCACAACTAACAGACGTTTTAAAGTTACAGTAGTATTATTGCTTGTTCTAACTACAGTCACTTGACACTCAAAACAAAACAAAGGGTCAGTAGGTTTTACTATTATTACTACTACTACTACCATTACTACTACTACTACTACAATTACTGCTACTACAACTAGTACTATTACAACTAGTACTACAATTAGTAGAAAATAACATAGAAGTGACCTATAATGTTAATGAATGTATTAACCAACATATTCCTAAATCATTGCTAAATGTTTTGTTGTTGATGCCCTATTCATGAACATATATCTGATGAACTACATTACCTATGTATTTTAATTAACTTTGAAATTAATTCTTTTGATTGGTTTTTCCAAACATGTATGAATAAAAGGCACTCTTGGGTCCCAAATTATAACTTGGGGAGTGGGGCGAAATAAGCAGCAGGGTTGGAATAATCAGAAGGTGATCAGTAATTTGTCTGGGTTGGTACCATTGATATTTTAAAAAACCAGAATTAGCCGTTTAGTTTACATAATGAGAATCCAAACCATCTTGTTTATTTTATAAGGTATGGGATTTCTAGTAGCATTCTTTTTTGTCATGTCTAAAGAAAATTAATTGTTGCAGGAATGCTACCACTTAAAATAAAACTTTGCCAGAGATAGATTAGCAAAATTTAATAAGTGTGGGTGGGTTATTCAAAACCTGAGAACATTTACATAAAACTATGATGGAAGATTTTAAATTAAACAAATATTCTAACATGAATTTTCTTTGTATATCATAAAACCAAGGGTGTTTTTTTGTTGTTGTTCTTTTTGGAAGGGGGGGGGGGGCAGTTTAGTAACAGATGGGTTAATGTTGAGGATTATGCTGTTGTTGTTGTTGTTGTTGTTGTTGTTGTGTGACCCGCAAGTCAGCTGTGATTGGTCAGTACTAGTGATGTTGGTGTTGTGTAACCCCAGATCAATTGCGATTAGTCAGTACTAGTGATGTTGGTGTTGTGTAACCCCAGATCAACTGCGATTAGTCAGTACTAATGATGTTGGCGTTGTGTAACCCCAGATCAGCTGCGATTGGTCAGTACTAGTGATGTTGGTGTTGTGTAACCCCAGATCAGCTGCGATTGGTCAGTACTAGTGATGTTGGTGTTGTGTAACCCCAGATCAGCCGTGATTGGTCAGTACTAGTGATGTTGGTGTTGTGTAACCCTGGGTCAACTCTAACTGAGCAGTCCTCCAACTTTCAGGTAGTCAGCTCAAGTATCTGTTGGTACGTTTCCTCCTAGTCAAGAGCCATACTTCTCATTCAAACATGCAGTGTGACAATGTGGATATATTGCACTCCTTCCACATCTGTAGTATGTGGAGAGATTAAGGGCTGCAGCTGATCATAATCCATATTGGATTTAGTGTATGTCTCTACTAATTGTTGTTGTTTCATCCTGTTGGGACCTGTGGCTGCTCTGTATATGTTTATATACCCAATTGTTTCTTTCTGTGGACTAAATGTGGCACCTGTGATTAAGTGTGGTACCTGTGATTAAGTGTGGTATCTATGATAGCTCTAAATATGTTTGTTTGTACACGATTGTTATAATAATAATAATAATAATAATGAAATTATTGTGTACAGTGCTCAGGTGCACTACAACTCGTCAAAGGTGCATGTATAGTACATAGAATAATATACAAATGTCATGGAAGTGAATAGTGTATGAGTCATGATATACATGTGTGTATGTGTATGGAACTGATGCAGGTAGTTTGTTCCATGCTTCAGCAACTCTGAGCGTGAAAGAATGTTTCCGAAAGTCATGGGAACTGTGCTGTTTTCATTCTGTGGCCTATATGTAGTACCTGTGATTAAGTGTGATAACTGTGGAATATGAGTGGTACTTGTGGTACCTGTGGACTAAATGTGACACCTGTAATTGATCTAAATATGTTTGTTAGTACACAATTGTTGTTTTCCTTCTGTGGCCTATATGTAGTACCTGTGATTGGTGAAAGTTTCTACACCGCTGTCATTGTTTCTTACTGATCAACAAATATAGTATCTGTGATTTCTCTAATAATGTTTGTACACAATTGCTCATGTTTCTATATTTAACAAATATGGGTCTTCTCATTGATCTATGTATGTTTGTGTATGTCATACAGTTTTCTTTACAATATCTTCTCAGTGTATTGTGAATGTTGTGGAAGTATTGTATGTAACACCTAGTATAATTTTGTCTCCTGTGTGTATGTAATATGTGCATATTGTTGGTTGTTATGTTTGGTTGTACTTTGTTGCTGAAGGTAAGAAGGGAGACTGTGGGTTTGGTTGATTTTACATTTAGTTTGTTTTGGAGACAGGATTCTAGGTCATTGATGTACTGCAGTATCCTGGAGATTAGTTGAATGATGGGAGTGTGTAATCTCATCTTCTTCTGAGGCTGTCTGTATGTTTTGTGAAGGTGTGGGAAGGTTGTGTATGTGTAGAAGGAAAGAGTTAGTGAGTGGACAGATGATATAAAGTGACAGACAGGTAGAGTGTCAGATAGACAGACATAGAGAATAATAGACAGGCAACTGGAGTGATAGATTGACAGATGGATAGAGTAAGGGATTGAGGTAAATAAGACTCAGAAACATATATCTACTGAAGTATATATTTTCAAAGAAGTAAACTTTATTTTCCTTGTGTAATGAATGACTCTATTCTGTTGCTTTGATCCTCAAATTTTCATCTTCCAGAATGATCTGAAATATTTAACATAATCTGAGCTATTCTGTTGCTTTCATCCTCAACTTTTGATCCTCAAATTTTGATCTTCCAGAATGATCTGAAATATTTAACATAATCTGAGCTATTCTATTGCTTTGATCCTCAACTTTTGATCCTCAAATTTTGATCTTCCAGAATGATCTGAAATATTTAACATAATCTGAGCCAGTTTAGCATGTTCTCTTTCTCTCTCTCCCTTGCTCTCTCTTCCCTTTGTCTCTCTCTCCTCTCTTTTCCTCACCCCTCTCTCTCTCTCTGTCTTCCCTATCTCTCTCCTTTGCTCTCTCTTCCCTCTATCTCCCTTGCTCTCTCTACACTCTATCTCCCCATCTCTCTCTCTTGCTCTCTTTTCCCCTCCTTCTCTTTTACTCCCCCTCTCATTTCTCTCTCTTCCCTAACTCTCCCTTGCTCTCTCTACCCTCTGTCTCCCCTTCTCCCTCTCTCTCTTGCTCTGTTTCCCCTCTCTCCTTCTTTTTTACTCCCCCCTCTCATTTCTCTTTCTTTCTCTCCTTGCATTAGGCATCTTTGATCCATATTTTTTAAAAGACGTCTCTTGTTCTTATAATTTTTTTCTATGTTTAATTTTGTTGTTTATTTATAAATGTTGATCCCCAAATTCTTGTTACATTCTACACGGGATCTGACAAATTGGTTCAGTAAAGTATTCAAACAACACAACAAAAATATTGCTCAAATCTTTTCTTCCCAAGAATTTATTTTAAATAATTGTTTGTTTGTCTTTGTTTTAATTTTATTTTATTGACATTTTTTTAATTGTTTCATTGTTACTGTGATTATTTTTTTTGTATCTTAGCAAATATAATCTTACTAAAATGATAATGATGATAGAAATATTAAAATATATATTATGTGAATTTATAAATTTAAATGCCTCTCTGTGGAGTTGTTGAGAAAATAGCCAGTTTGGTGTATAATCAATTCTCCACTGTTGTACAATCATTTACTCTAGCTAAAGTTCTCCAGTTTATGATATAATCAATGACCCCTCGGTAAATTTTTATCTTTAATTTTAGGCCTATCTAAAATTTTTCATTTTAGACTATTTTAGGTGAGGTGGGGGCAGGTCAACACTGAGGAATACACTGGGGTTGTTTAACTTTAGATGCTAACCTTGACCAATAAAGTTCCGACTATGACCATTTTGTCAGTTTTCTCAGATATAGGGCATTTTCCTTATTTCTTGTTGTTTAACCCATTAGTATTTACACTGGCCACATCTGGCCAGAATCCTCTCACCTCTTTTTGTTCAAATCGGCTGCAACTTGTCACTCATACTGAGGTTAAGGTATTGTTCTCAAAATAAATATCATCAAAATCTCATAGATTCAATATTATGTGAGATAATTATGTAAGATAAAGCCTTTACCATGAAAATAAAATAGTAAATATAGAGTAATGTAAATGCTAAAGGGTTCAACCTTTCATTAACATATTTCTTAACATCTAATACCACAGGGAACTGCATTAGCAAGACATTCTTGAAAAGTACAAAACCGTACTATGATTGC
>OZ024743.1:71076540-71081540 GCA_964016885.1 Eledone cirrhosa
ACAGTGACCATCACCTCAGAATCAGAGTCAAAGTGTGAAACAGATTCTCATCAAACTTCTTTGTTCAATAATGATGTTACTATTACCATTATTATTACTATTATTATTATTACTATTATTATTATTATTATTATTATTTCTTAAGTCCTGTGTGGTTAATAAAGAAATCGTTATTTCTTCTTCTTCGTCTCCTTCTTCTTCTTCTTCTTTTTTGTTGTATATTATCGGTGTTATTTTTGTTTAAAAATCTTCCGACTAATATTTTTGTCATTTTCTCTGGTCTTGATTTTTTTTTTCTTCATTTGCTTCTCCTTATTTTGGGGATGTTTCAGTGCTGTTTGTCCTTCTGGCAACATTCTACAACTATTATTATTAGTAGTATACCTACTAAATCAGTGGCCTTATTCTGTCACTCTTAGAAACTACTTTTCCATTAACCCTTTCATTGCCATATTTCTGATGAAAGACATTACCTATGGTTTTCAAATACTTTTCAAAATAATCAAGAATTTGGAAGGATTTAGTACTCTAATTCCCTTTCTCATTATGAAGCTGGTGTTTGGATTATACCTTAACAAAGTTTCTTACATGTAATTATGATGGAAGGTTTTTAGATAAATATAATCACTTTAAAATAAACTGCTTTGTATTGTAGAACCAAGGTTGGTTTCAGGTAGTTTGGTACTGTAAAGGGTTGCAACTGTAATTGGTTGCAAATATCAAAGTTGTTTGAGAACTTAGGCAAAACAACTTGTTGTTGAGAATTACTTGAGTATCCGACAAAATATCTTGTGGTTCAGAATGACTTGAGCCTTGTACAAAACATCTTGTTCAGAATTACTTGAGTATCAGACCTTGAACAAAATATCTTGTTCACTTATTTTAACTCTAGAGAAAATATCATGTGGCTCAGAATGATTTGAGCCTTGAACAAAACATCTTGAGCTCTAAACAAAACAGAATTTAGTTTTGTCCTTCTGATTTACCAGTTCCACTCCTGTTCACTTTTCAATTTTCTACTGTGATCAGAAACAATCAACAAGACATTCTTTAATTAAATTATTTCAGCAGAATAAGGCAGTAGATTGGCAGTATTGGTAGAGTGTCGAACAACATGCTTTGTGACATAGAGTCACGGCCCTTTACGTTCTGAGTTCAAATGCCACCGAGGTCAGCTTTGCCCTTCTTCCTTACTGAGTTGATAAAATGAAAAAAAGTTATGCACTGGGGACAATTTCTTTGAATTCCCCTTCCTCCAAATTGTTGGCCTTGTGCTTATATCGAAACCATTATTTCAGTAGAATCATTACATCATTGTCAAAATTCTTCGTGATATTTGTTCCAGGTTTTACATTCTGAGTTCAAATCCCAGTGAAGTGAACTTTGTCTTTCATCCTTTTGAGGGTTAATAAAATAAAGTACCAGTCACGTACTGAGGTTGATATTGTCAACTTTCCCTTCCTCTCAAAATTGCTGGCCTTGTGCCTAAATTAAAAACCATCATTATTATCATTCTTTTTAAACTCATTTTATTCCAAGACAGCTTTTAAGAATACATTCCCTGATTCCTACATCACTATTATTATTATTTGTGCTTTCAATTTTTTTTTCTTTTTCTTAATTTTTCAAATATATTTTTTTCTTTTTGTGGTTATTTTCAGCCCTTCATGAACCAATCCACTTCAGTTAGCATCATTTTCTTTAAGCTTATAAATACCAACCTGCTTGAGATCATCCATAAAATGTTCAGATTTCAGTGGGTCCATTCTAACATTATATATATATATATAATATATATATATATATACACACACACACACACACATACACACACATATATATCATAAAATATTGGGACCTGGCAACTGAACTTTTGCTCAGTCGCCGGGATCAGGCTCCTTATAATAAAGTCATACTCTATTACTCCAAGTATTGAGTACTCTGCTGAATAATGATCAAACTAGTTTTAACCCTTTAGCATTTAAACCAGCCATAACCGGCCAGAATTCTCTCACCTCTTTCTATTCAAACAGGCCATAACCAGCCACTCATACTTATGTTAAGGTATTTTTCTCAAAATATATAATATCGAAATCTCGTAGATTCGATATTATGCGAGATAATTATATGAGATAAAGTGTTTACCATGAAAATAAAATAGTAAATATAGAGTAATGTAAATGCTAAAGGGTTAAACTGCTTCTATCCTGATGTGTGTATATATATATATATATATATATATATATATATATATATCAGTTAATCTATATCAACCTCATATATATCAGTTGCAGAAGTTTAAAAGTTGACTTTCTCATTATTAAGCTGGTATTTGAAGCATTACTTACCAAAGGTTCTTGCATAGAATCATGTTGGAAGGCTTTTAGATAAATATCAACATTTTAAGAAGTCAGTGAATCAGCCGAATAATTAAAACATCAGGTAACACTCTTTGGGATGTTTTTTCCAGCTCTCTGCACTCTGAGTTCAAATCCCAAAACAGTCAGCTTTAACTTTTATTCATTTAAGGTTAATAAAAAAAACGTGCTGGTCCAATACTGAGGTTGATTCTTCCTCTATATCTCTTTCACTTCTTCTCTATTACTCTCTCTCTCTCTTTCTCACCTTCTGTAGAAAAAAGAAATCTGCTGTGTCTTTTAACCTTAACCTGGAAAAGGGATGGGGACCATTATGTTTAAAATGCCCAAATAATGTCACAATGGCATCCCAACATCTCCATCAAGAGTTATGGATCCATACATGCATACAAAAACAATTGAAACCCTTTAGGATTTAAACCAGCCAGAGTTCTCTCACCTCTTTCTATTCAAACCAGTTGTAACTGGCTACTCATACTGACGTAGATTTAATATGTATGACAAAGCATTTATCGTGAAAATACAACAGTAAATGTAGAGTAATGTAATTGGTAAAGGCGCATGGCTTTGTAGTTAGAGCATTGGGCTTGCAATCGAAAGTTCAATTCTCTGACCGGGTGATGTGTTTTTTCCTTGAGCAAGACACTTTATTTCATGTTGCTCCAGTTTACTCAGCTGTAGAAATGAGATGATAGGACTGGGGTCCCTATCATTAAATAACCCAAGACACCTCCGAGATATACCTTGGAGGAGGCCAACTAAACCTGCATAGGTGTGAGCTGTCACAAACACAATCGGTAAAGGGTTAAACAGTTTCTATTGTAGAACTAGGAGTAGTTTCAGGTGGTTTGGTATCAAAAGGATAAATGTCTTTATTTTGCAATATTTTACAGAATTCCGAAATTTTCGTTCAAGATTAATTATTCTCACTTAATTTTAACTCCATTTTTCTTTCATTTTTTTTTTTTTCTGTTTACATGCAAAAAACTAATGCTATTTATTTGTCTTATTTTTTCCCTCCGTTTTTTTTTTTTGTTGTTGTTTAGATTCATATCCACAGGAAATATTTGTATTTTGTTTTTTGTCTTATTTTTATTTTTAGCTTTTTATTTCTCTCTGTCTTAGATGGAAAGATTCAGCATTTTAAGAACCAGAAATAATTTGTTTTATAGCCTGTATATATATATATATATATATAAATATATAGCTACAATATACATATATATATATGTATATATATATATATATTATATATTATAGCTCTAAACTTTTGCCAATTCTACCTTGCATTTTTTTTTGTTTGTTTCTCCTTTTATGATTTTCCTATATATTTTTTGTTTTGTCTTTTTTTCATTCAATCTTTTCCTATCTGATATCTTGTGCATATGTGATATTGATAATACAAATTATTTCATTACAGTCTTTGATATTTAAGAGCTTTTATTAAATTTATCTATCTCTATCTATCCTAAGTATATGTAAATCTGCTTATCTATCAAGCCTTCCTCCTTCTAATATGTTTACCTGTGTATATATATATATATATATATATATATATATATATATATATATATATATATATATAATGTGAGTGTGTGTGTTAACTGAAACCCAAGAAATTTTTTTACATTATGAATTGTTTTACCCATTATTATTATTATTATTATTATTATTATTATTATTATTATTATTATTTACCATGCATTATTATTGTTTATATTAATATCCTTTCCTTCCATTACATCTCTTGTATTCTAATTTAACCATTTTTAAAGGAATTTCATCTTTACTCTAATATATAATTATATTTTCTAAGTTGATAAAGATAAAATTAATGTTATACTGCAATGGTGAATATTAAAGGAAAGTGAAACTGCGAGATGAAAGGAGGAGAGAGAAAAAGTATGAGCTGAGAGTGAAAGAAAGAATTGGAGTGGAGGAAGAGGGGGTGGATGGGTGTTTTGTAATTTATATCTAATTATTAATTAGTAATTCTATTTTGCTAACCTGGTTTCTCAGGAAAACTAGAATGGAGAATGTAGGCCTTCACATAGCTCTAAATTGGGGCACAGCGATGGTTCGATTTAATGGGGGGGGGGGGGGGGGCAATTGACCCAGGTCCTCTGCAGTGCGGGTAGCAATTTATTTGTGCCCTTAGCTGGGTTTTTTTAATTTTAGAATGGTTAGAATTTTTAAATTTAATACTTTTCGATTCCAATTCCTTCACCAAGCTAACATTCATATGTAAAATTGGAAGGGGGTTACTGTATATTCTAAGTTTTTGTGTATGAGCCTCCCCCCACCTGAAATGCCCTGGGCCTCCCAACCCTGGACACACCATGTCATATTGAGGGCATCTGTTCATCTATTAGTAGTTTGATGGATTCTTCTAGCAACTGCATTAAGCTTGGGGGTGTGATCTCAAGTCTCAATGAAGTTATGTTGATATGTCAATACTTCACTCAACTTCATTGCTTGATTGAGAAAAGGCATAACCTTTGGATAATCACCCATCAAACATGAATCTGCATACCTCATGTTTGCCTGGCTGACTATTAGGTTCCATTCATTTGCTTCAAAAATAATTGGTTGGCAGTAAGAATGGCATGAATTTGCTATGTA
>OZ024743.1:71086540-71109040 GCA_964016885.1 Eledone cirrhosa
TTACTACTACTGCTATGATGATGACAAATATTACTAATGTTGTTACTATTATTTTGTGTTATTATATGTGTATATAAATATATGTATGTATGTGAATCAGCGAGTTTGCACATGCATATAAAAATCTATATAGAGATAGATAAATACACACACATATATATGTATATAAATATATATGTCACATATAATATATATATGTGTGTGTATACGTACAAATGTTTGCATATATATGTATGTTTATATATGTATATATATGTTTATATGTATGTATATATGTGTGTGTATATATTGTAACATAAATTCCCACCGTTGTTATAATTTGTTTAATAAAAAAACGGCGGGAATTTATGTTACACCCTAATATATATGTTTGTACGTGTTAAGTGTATATATATATATATATATATATATATAATATATATATATATGTTTGTATGATATATATTTTTTGCATGGGTTTTTGTATATATATATGCATACTTAGAAGTGTGTTTATGTATGTATGACTGATTGTGTGTGTGCAAACTTAAATAATTATGTAATGGTGTATAAATATATATACATCATGACAAATGTTATGAACAATAATTGTACACTGACCTCCTACACACATTTGTACATAACAGGTACGTATGTGTGTGTGTATATATATCCATAAGTGTACATGGCTTTATGCATGTGTGTATATATGTGTATGGGTCTCTATTACCCCAGCCCCACCTCCACAAGGAAAATGAAATGAAAACGAAAAGAATAAAAATAAATTTTAACAAAAATTATTACAATTATCTTTTTTCCTCTTATTTTATTTCATTTCATTTCACATCTCAACAATATTCCTTTTTATTTATTTTTTGAAATAAAGATGTTCATTTTTTTCTTCCTTCTCTTTTTTTCCCTTGAAAAATACTGAAATACTGTTTTTTTTACTTTCACAAACATGTAAATGTACATCATCACCATTTTCCCAAGCAAAATGGTTGGATAACATCCATGAGTTTGACTGGTTACACTTGGGGATCCAGCCAGATCAGTTGGAGAAGGTTGCTTCTGATATGACCCACTGGAAAGAGTGTTAGAGGACTCTGACCCCACAACCCTCTCAGGAATAAGTTGGTGAAGAGAAAAGCATGGGTACACACTTTAAATATATTATTGATTTCTAATTGGTGCACAAAGCCAGCAAATTAGGATGAAGAGTAAATTTGATTAAATAGACTCCAGTATTTGACTGCTTCTAATTTTATCGATCCCAGCATAATGAAATGCAAAGTTGACCTCGGCAGGATTTGAACTCAGAATGTAAAGAGCCCGAAAAAATACTGCAATCCGCAATCCTAATAATGTATTCATCATCCCCGTTTAACATCCACTTTTCCACACTGGCATAGTTTAGACATAAATATATATATGTATAAACCATGCCAAAAGCTCTTGAGGTGGCCCTTCAGTTGTGTTAACAGGAACAACCTCTCTAGTGCTAGTGAACTACACAAAAAAGGCACCCTGTACACTCTGTAAAGTGTTTGGTGATAGGAAGCTCATCCAACCATAGAAAAACTGGTGAACAAGGAGTTGGGAAGATCTTTCAGCTGTGTCAAAGTCATAACCTCCCTGTGCTAGTGTCATGATAAAATGCATTTGTATATGAGATGCAGGCCTCCAGCCCATCTGAGAGGTCTGTTGGCCCACTTGAAAACGAATTCATATAGATGCATGTATGCAGATATGGGTTCACTATTGCATGTGTAAATAAACTCAATATATGACAATATAAGTGTCTAGACAGGGTTGTTGTAGGGAAGCTGTCAGAAAACTGTGCTTCAAATGTCATGGGTAAATGGACATACTATGCCTGCAAGAAGAGTTGCCCTAGTGGCTAAGGTGTTTCATTTAGGATCGTAATATCATGGGTTCGAATTCTGGACCAGTTTTTGTGTTGTGTTCTTGAGCAAAACACTTCATTTCACATTGCTCCAGTATCCTTAGCTGAAAAAATGTACCAGCAGTAACTGGGGGTTTAACCTTGTCATGGACTGGTCTGCTCTCTAGGCAGGGTGAAGATATTATATACTCTTAGTCACTTAACTCAAAGGAATCCAGGATAAGCATCGGTCTAATGAGCCTACAGGATTGAGACAGACTTTAGACTATTTTTGGTAATAAGGGGCATAGTTTGTATGGATTAGCTCTTGGTATTATCTCCAACATGATGTTAAATTGTCTGTTGCTATTTTTAAGTTACCAGACCTTTCTCTATAATGGGGTACTAGACTTTAATTATTACTTCTTTTTTTTAATGAAATGGAATATGTTCATATCTCTTTTTGAAAGTGTTGGCTGATAATCCTATACATGATAAAGAATATGAATTGGTGTTTGTGATGAGATTATATAACAGTTTCTACTTTAAGCATTTTGCTTTGAAATTACAAGGAAGCATCTCATTGTTCTGGTGAAAGTTTCTTAATTTGGTTGCATTTGACAATGCTATTGTAAGGAGTATGAAAGTATAAAAAGGTTTCAATTTGTTGTATTTGTATAATGTTGTCATTCAAGTAGAGATGTGTAGATTGAAAGAGGAGGAGATATACTAAATAACTGAGTACAATGTGAGTTTGTTTTCTAAAGAATAGTTGTATTATGCAGATACTGAATTTTCTCTTTCAAGCTTCTTTTTGCAGGGAGATTGTCGAGTCCAAGCTAGCTGATGAGCTGTGCGTTTTTTGCACAGGCAAGCAAATATTCACACTGGCAGGTCTTCAAGAAATCATGGGAGTATTGCCAAGGTGTATATTCTTGTTTTGTAAACCTTGAAAAGGCATATGACCATATTCCTCGGAACCTGATGTGGAAAGTGCTGCAGGAGTATGGGATCGATGGTCAGCTTGTTGCTCTGATGTCTCTATACGAATGCCCAAGTATTTGTGTTTGGATAAATGGTGTTAAATCAAAACCAATCAATGTGGGAGTTGGACTCTGCCAAGGATGTGTTCTGTCACCACTCCTGTTCATTATTTACAGACAGGATTGATATGCACAGCCAGGTTGGAAGTGGTATCACAACAGGCAGGTGTAAAATCAGTCAGCTAGAATTTGCAGATGACATGGTGTTATTTAAGTTGTAGAAGGTGTTCTCCAAGTTGCACTTCATAGGTTTGACGCTGAGTGCTGCATGGCTGGAATGAAAATCAGTGCTGCAAAAACTGAGACTATCCTCTCAAGGAAACCTGTGTAGTGCAATCTCTATGTGAATGGAGTTCCACTAAAGCAGTTGGAGAAGTTGAAGTATCTTGGGACCGTGTTCACAAGTGATCGATGATAGGAGGCTGAATTAATTGCAAGAATTATAGGAGCTGGTAGAGTAATGTGCCAGCTTCAGCATTTGGTAATCAGAAGAAGGGAGGTAGGTGTAAAAGCCAAGCTCATTATCTTCAATTCGGTATTCGTGCCAACCCTTAACCTACCTCCTGTCTCCAGACAACCCCGCAAATGCGCCTCTTTATTTCAGACATGGAAAACCCAAACCAACACCAATTAATATCTCTCTCTCATCTCTAAGCTTTCATCTTATTCCTCTGACCCTTCCGGTGAATTCCATAAGAGCTGGCTCCATCAAAGTAGGCATGGTGAAAGGAAGATCAGGAGAGATTGTAGAGATGCTAACAAAAGAAAGTTGATGTATGATGTGTACAAGAGACTAGATGGAGGGGATGGCCAGAAGATGAGACAGAGTGATGGTTATAAATACAAAGTCTATCCCTGATGACGAATGCACCTCCCAACATAACCTAGTAGTTAGCGACCTTATAGTTAAGATTAGATGAACTCGATGACAGAGGACAACCTAAAGGAGAACAATGGTGCTTTTAGCAGTAATGAAGAGCAAATAAAGACGCACAATATAGAGAAGCAGTGGGAATTCCTGAAAGATAACCTGTGGTTGGAACAGGTCTTTAGGGAGAAGGAGAGTAACTTGTTGGTGAAACAGTAGCGTGGAGGAGACAATTAAGGCCAAAAGACAGACATGGAAAGAATGACAGGATGAGGAAAGTAGAGAACGCTACCAGGAGTCTAGGAGACAAGTGTACTTTGCAAAAAGGTAAGCAGATAATAAAAAAACTAAGCATGTTTTGCTATGTGAGGACCATGGTGTGAGGTGTTCAGGATTGCGAGGCTATTAATGTCTATGGGAAAAAGTATATCTATGATGATAATGGAGTACACGCCTGCCCTCACTGATGCTGAAAAGAAGGTAGCACAGAAATGCTACTATGAAAGACTACTAAATG
Source organism: Eledone cirrhosa (assembly GCA_964016885.1). Lineage (NCBI taxonomy): Eukaryota > Metazoa > Mollusca > Cephalopoda > Octopoda > Eledonidae > Eledone > Eledone cirrhosa. The sequence goes on from OZ024743.1 coordinate 71,090,833, forward strand.
AGGAGAATGCGTGGGAAGAAGATAGTTTGTCCCAACTTGACTCAACAGAAGGACCAGCTGTGCAAGTTAGAAGTAGTATAATAAGTAAGGCAATTAAAGATATGAAGACAGGAAAAGCAGCTAGACCGTGGATCGTTTCTGAGATGCTGAAAGCATCACGGATGATGAGTCATGCCATGACCATCCGTTTTGTAAATCAAGTAATTCAAAGTGGTGTCATATCCAATGACTGGGATAGCAGTAACATCGTCAATTGGTTCAAGGGCAAAAGAGATACACTAGACAGAGAAAACTATAGAGGAATCACTTTGGTTGACTAGGTCATGAAGGTCACAAAGTTATATCACTGCTGATTAGGGACCGAGTTAACTTAGATGAAATGCAATTTGGATTTGTGCCAGGGAAAAGTACCACAGATGCTCTCTTCCTTGTGTGGCAAAAAGTAAACCCCTCTATTTAGCTTTTGCTGATCTGGAGAAGTTTTTGACAGTTCCTTGTGCCATTATCTGGTGGGCTCTTAGAAAACTAGGAGTAAATGAGTGGCTTGGGAAAGCAGTGCAAGCCATGTATAGAGTAATAGACATCAAGGTTAGAATTAACAATGACTATAGTGAAGAATTAGTGGTTAGAGCATTTGGCTTGTAATCGAAAGGTTGTGAGTTCAATTCTCGGACCGGGTGATGTGTTGTTTCCTTGAGCAAGACACTTTATTTCACGTTGCTCCAGTTTACTCAGCTGTAGAAATGAGATGAGGGGACTGGGGTCCCTATCATTAAATTATCCAAGACACCTCCAACGAGATATACATTGGAGGAGGCCAGCTAAACCTGCATAGGTGTGAGCTGTCACAACAACAACATATTGAAGAATTTAGCTGCAGGTTGGTTTCCATGCCCTAACCTGTTTATTATCATCCTGCAGGCTATAACAGAAGAGTTTAAGTCTGACTACCCACGGAAAGTTCTGTATACAGGTGAAGAAGATGTGGCAGAATTAAAGAAATTCCAAACCTAAGCGCATGGTTTTGAATCAAAACATGTCAAAAATGAAAGTCCTAGTATGTAATAATAATAATAATAATGAAATTATTGTGTACAGTGCTCAGGTGCACTACAACTCATCAAAGGTGCATGCATGGTATATAGAATAATATACAAATGTCAGGGAAGTGAATAGTGTATGAGTCATGATAGACATGTGTGTGTGTGTATGGAGGGGGAATATTAGGTGTAGTGTTGGCGAATCTCAAGAAGCATGGAGGTTTATGTAGAAAGGAAAACAGGGCCCAGATTCGCTCAGAGAAATGGCATACGTTGGTGTGCTGGAAAGGAGTAGGTAGAAATTCCTATGTAATGGGATCACAGGCAGGATATCAAAGAACGTAGATTTTATATGTGCAGCAAGTAGCAAGAGCCCACAGGATACTAGGTCCTTCAAATAGCCAGTGGGCCCCATAGAAATTTTCAAAAGTTTCTGTTACCTGGGTGACTAAATCAGCATGGAGGCAGGTGTTTCAAAAATAGAGTAGCCAAATTGAGAACTGGGGAGGAGAAAGTGCAGGGAGCTACTAATGAGGCTACAAAAGATTTTTTCACTCAAAATGTTTCTGAATATATATATATATATATATATATATATTACTCTTTTACCTTGTTGCTACACATTTTATCTCCAGCCTGTATTGGTTGGCCACTGGTGCAAGAGGAAGTTCGTTGCTGCTGCCCTTAGGTTTCCCTCGTGCCTTGCTGTGGGCTCATCTGGGATCCTGGATAGCAAGGTGTCGAGATGTTTCTTGAAAACATCCACGTCCACACCATGCAGATCTCTCAGATCCCTCGGCAGCTTGTTGAAGAGTTGAGGGCCCTTGAACTATATATATATATATAGTTTTTTTCTCAATGTTTTCTAGTGAGATCCCATATTCCATTCTGGTATGCTAATGATGTACTGTTGAGTTTTCTTATCTTGCAGAATTCGCCCGTGTTCTTATATAATTATATTTGACCCGACTGATTACTGAAGCAACAAACATAAACAAACTCCAAATATAACTAAATAGAAAGCACGAGTGAAATAATAACAACCTCACAATGTAGTAACTAAGGAGAATATAAAGACATACAAAGCCACTCAAAAACAAAACAGATAAGATAAACAAACCCCGCTTCACACACAGGCATAGATAGATAGAACAAGCACCCACCCACCTTGTAGGAAAGATAGAAAATAAATAAATCTATAAATAAATTGAAACACATACACAGTTGGATATATCGGAGATAGAACAAAGGGGAGACACAAAGTAACAAAAACAGTCTCCACTGAGGCAGTCACAGAATGTCTGATGAAAGAGCGTTGATGACAATCAACAACAGAACAACTACCCGGTTATAGAAATAACCGAATGGGAAATTGTAATAATAAATTGAAGTGAAACCCAACAGGTGCATATGTATTTTATTGGGGGCATGAATCTCCCAAAGTATGACAATATCTTTTTCAACACGCGTTTTTAGATTTTTAAAATCTTGCAAAACAAACACAAAAACAACATATATATATATATATATATATTATATATATATATTTATTTATATATATATATATATATTTATTTATATATATATATTTATATATATATATATTTATTATTATAACTATATATATATATATATATAAATATATACATACATAGTTAAAGAAAGAAGAGAAATATGGTTGGTTGTACAATAAGGGCTTTATTTAAAGTACTGACAATTGTTTTGTTGACCTGGTGTATATACTTAGCTGTGTGTGCTTACACACTTTACAAATTATCCCCTGTGATATATATATATATATATATATATATTGTTATATTTGGGGAGGGTCATATTTGCGTAATATTGCCAGAATTAATAACAGAACACACTCACTGTTTGGTTGGTTTTCGCTTCTCGCTGTCTTTTATATATATATATCTGCGATCTAACTTACTCGGTCCTCAATGTTGCCATTGACTGACCGGTGGTCAAAAATAAAATAATACAGATACAATATAGACAAACACATATATATATAGTTTACATAAATCTTTCGTTGCACATCTGCAACATCGTCAGTGGTGTTATATTCATTGTTCCTCCTGTTGTGTTGTATGTCTACGCCATTTTTTTTGTTCAGTCCGTCTATATATTTATTTATTTGTTTGCTTGTTTGTTTATCTTATTTTATTTTGTCTTCTTTGCGCATGCGTTTGCGTGTGTGATGTGTGACTAGTGTGTATAGTGTTGTGTCTGCTGGGTGACTAGTGTGTGTTTATGTGCTTGTGTATGTATTTATTTATCTTATTTTATTTAATTTAATTTACTTATTTATTTATACTTCTCTTAGGTCAGTGTTGTTTGTTTGGGTGTTGTTGTTGTTCCACTCATTCTTTCTGTTTAGCTTTGGTCTTCTAATTTCTATTTCACTGGCCTCTCTGATTTGCCTATCTGCTGGGTCATTCCTATGTTTAGATATTATTCTAATTTCTATGTTGTCTATGTTACCGTCATGATGTTGTCTAGCATGTTCGTATAGTACTGACCCGTTTTTTCGTCCTTTTAGTTCCCCCCAGTGTTGGTCTATCCTTTCACCTATGCTACGAGCTGTCTCACCTATGTATGTTGTTGTCGTGTTTCTACAAGTACCCTCTGTACATCTTATGCTATAGACTACGTTTCTAGTTTTACAGTTTATCCGGGGGTTCACCTTACATATGATACATTTCCTATTGGTACAGTGGGTTTTCTTAAAAGGGTAGGTTTTGCTGATCAGGGATTTTATGGTGGTTCCTGGCTTTTCTACCACCTTTATTTTTAAGTGGGTCTTTCTCAGGGCCTTTCTACACTGGTTAGCTAATTTCCCTCCAGGGGTGGCGTCCACAAACATGACACTCTGATATCTCTGGTTGTCGTACCATGATGTGGCCTTCCCTATCTTATGTCTAGCCCTATCTAAGCTATTCCATGATTTGCTCCTGTATAGTGGGCAAATTCCTTTCATGTCCAGTTCTATGAGGGTCTTATACTTTTCCATGGCTCCTTCGTATACTCTGACTCTGTCTCTTTGGTTGTAGCCAGAGAACTGCATGCGGTTGATGAAGTGTTGGATGTGTCCTTCCATTTCTGTTGGGTCGCACATGCTGGACACATTCTTCATCACTCGTACCAAATCTGCGATCAGAATATTAAACTTAGCACTACTGGACATTGCTGAGTTTTTGAGTATCAGGTATTTGGAGGCCATGGGTTTAGCATAGTGTGAGTGGAGAATTTGGGCTCTCTCGTCTATAGTGTTAATCCAGAGTTCTGTGTCTAATACAGGTAGTCTATTGTTAGGGTGTTTGGAAGGGAAGTCTATAGTTACAGTTATACTCTGGTGTATGGAATTAGCTATCTGCTGGATGCTTTCCATCGTGCTACGTTCTAAATCAAACTTGTTAGTGCTCTCTAGTGGGGGTGTTCTTATAACTATATTGATATCGTCTACATAACGAGAGTACATGATGAGGTCTATGGAGCTTTCATTAAGGAGATCTTTAAGTCTCCTTTCCCACCATACCATGAAAAGGTTGGCAACATCGCCAGCTATGCTGACGCCGATGGCTGCTCCCTCATTTTGGGTGTAGATTTTCTCATTGAACTTAAATATGTGGCCCTTTAGGGTAGTTTTGATACTAGCCCCTATTGCATGTGCGACCATTTTTCTTACCTGATCAGTGTTTTGGGGGGTCCGTATAGCTTTGGTCCACCCAATCCACCTTCCTATGGGAGTCTTTTTAGCCATTGAGGTTATGGTGGGGGGTCTACCTCTTATAGGTCTACTAGGGCAGAAACATCTAAGGTCATGGCTGTCTAGGTAGTCAGTGTCGTAGGTAAGTCTAAGTAGGAGGCCCAGTTCGTCTGTGTCGACGTCGCAGAACTCCACCTCACTCTCAATGATCATCTCCACACATCTTTTCACAGCAAAATCAATGTTAATGGATGGGTACAGTGACACCACATCCATGCTGCCTATTATGCAGTTGGATAGGCTCCTGTTTTTGTTGCACTCACTGATTCTGCTGAGGAGGTCCTCTGTACTTTCACATACATCTGGGGACATCTTGATTATGGGGCGTATAACCATTGAGAGGAAGTAGGAGATCCTGTAGTTGCTAGCTATATTAGCTCCGCATACAGGTCTTGTTGGTGGTCCTGTTGTCGGGTCGTCGACTGTCTTGTGGTCTTTGCGGAGCCCATACAAGGGTGGTATGCCATTGTTAGACGCCTGGAAGTTGTTGGCAGTGCGTCTGCTTGGCTTTAGGATGTCAGTCCACATCATCATGTGAGCGTTGAGGATTTTTTCTCTCCCATCGTGTGTTAGTTGTGCAACTTCGCTCGTGTTGGTGATGTGGGGTTGCATTGCCTCGATGTAGTTCGGCATGCTATCTATTGACATCCTACCAGACTTATCTGTGGGTAGACACACTACCTCACCATCCCTTGTGCGCTGCTTGAGGCTAACCAAGCCTTCTACAGGTTTTATCCCAAGTTGTTGGGCCTCTGGTCTGCTCTGTCTCATAGTGTACCTGTCTACTACTTGTCTAATCTTATTTCTAGCTATGGTGAACTGTGCCTCCGTCTCGTCATCTATTTGTTGTGGTATGCAAACTCTTTTATTAAAGGGTAACCTCGTAGGATAGATATTACCCATCTTATATGTTTTGTCAGCTGGGTTGAAAAATAGTTTCTCTAAGGGGTTGTCGTTATTTCTATCGTCATAGTTGTGTGTGTTGCTATTATTATTATCATGGTGGTTGTTGTTGTTTCTATCATTAGCTTTAATATTATTATTGTTATGATTGCTAGATGTATTGTTGTTTACTTCACCGTTATTGTTGTTGTTGTTACTGCTATTTCTACCATTGTGGTTGTTACTATTATTATGTTTCTTGTTTTTGTTGATGTTGCTACATGTACTATTTCCATTATTACCACTGTGGTTATTGTTGTTGTTGTTGTTCGTATTGTTACCGTTATTACTACTGTGGTCACTGTTGCTGTGTCTGTGGTTAACGTTTCTATTATTATTATTATTGTGGTTGTTGTTGTTCTGTCTATCGCTAGTATTATTACCATTATCACTATTTCTCACTTTCCTGCCATTGTTATGGTTATGGCTGTTATTTTTATACCCAGAGTTATTGTTTATATTACTACTACCGTTATTATTGTTGTTGTTGTTTACCTTTGCATTCCAACGTATTTTTGTGAAACACTTTTCCAGTTCAGTTTTGCATTCCATAGGGTTAATCTTTTTGTAGATGGCAAATTTTGGTGGTAACTTTAGGATTTGTTGTTCTTGTTCACTGATTAAAGTGTTCCCATAGATATTTACTGTGTGGTCATTGGTAAATTCTTCCGGTAGTTTTACATCACTCATACGGATGTTGTCGATGTTATCTGGGTATTTTTGAGAATATTCGATTTTCCTTTCTTGTAGTTTTTTCTTATTCATCCATTCTAATTTCTTCTTGAAATGCCTACAGCATTCGTTTTGAGCATATTTCGTTTCGCGTCGGATGACGCTCATGAAGTCATCTCTCTCGTTTGCTGTGATGAGATTTCGGATTTCCTTACCGTTGATGCGTTTTTGTCTGTAGAGTGCGTTGACTTTTGTGTATGTTGTTCTTTTCATATTAACTGTTATTGTGTGTTTTAGCCGTTCAGCTTGTGTTTTGTTCAATAATAAATTATTTACTTGTTTTGATATGTTTGTTGTGTATGTTTTGGAGGAAACACAGTGTTTTAAGAAGCGGATTTGTTCTGTTGTTATTGTAGTTTTTATATAACAGAAAACAGTGTCTTTCAATAACCTTTCAGCTTGGCACAAGCTAATGCCATAGCGGCGATGAATTAGTTTTGCGAGGTTTTTTATATGAAATCGTGTGTCGAAACAGATATTGTTATATTTGGGGAGGGTCATATTTGCGTAATATTGCCAGAATTAATAACAGAACACACTCACTGTTTGGTTGGTTTTCGCTTCTCGCTGTCTTTTATATATATATATCTGCGATCTAACTTACTCGGTCCTCAATGTTGCCATTGACTGACCGGTGGTCAAAAATAAAATAATACAGATACAATATAGACAAACACATATATATATAGTTTACATAAATCTTTCGTTGCACATCTGCAACATCGTCAGTGGTGTTATATTCATTGTTCCTCCTGTTGTGTTGTATGTCTACGCCATTTTTTTTGTTCAGTCCGTCTATATATTTATTTATTTGTTTGCTTGTTTGTTTATCTTATTTTATTTTGTCTTCTTTGCGCATGCGTTTGCGTGTGTGATGTGTGACTAGTGTGTATAGTGTTGTGTCTGCTGGGTGACTAGTGTGTGTTTATGTGCTTGTGTATGTATTTATTTATCTTATTTTATTTAATTTAATTTACTTATTTATTTATACTTCTCTTAGGTCAGTGTTGTTTGTTTGGGTGTTGTTGTTGTTCCACTCATTCTTTCTGTTTAGCTTTGGTCTTCTAATTTCTATTTCACTGGCCTCTCTGATTTGCCTATCTGCTGGGTCATTCCTATGTTTAGATATTATTCTAATTTCTATGTTGTCTATGTTACCGTCATGATGTTGTCTAGCATGTTCGTATAGTACTGACCCGTTTTTTCGTCCTTTTAGTTCCCCCCAGTGTTGGTCTATCCTTTCACCTATGCTACGAGCTGTCTCACCTATGTATGTTGTTGTCGTGTTTCTACAAGTACCCTCTGTACATCTTATGCTATAGACTACGTTTCTAGTTTTACAGTTTATCCGGGGGTTCACCTTACATATGATACATTTCCTATTGGTACAGTGGGTTTTCTTAAAAGGGTAGGTTTTGCTGATCAGGGATTTTATGGTGGTTCCTGGCTTTTCTACCACCTTTATTTTTAAGTGGGTCTTTCTCAGGGCCTTTCTACACTGGTTAGCTAATTTCCCTCCAGGGGTGGCGTCCACAAACATGACACTCTGATATCTCTGGTTGTCGTACCATGATGTGGCCTTCCCTATCTTATGTCTAGCCCTATCTAAGCTATTCCATGATTTGCTCCTGTATAGTGGGCAAATTCCTTTCATGTCCAGTTCTATGAGGGTCTTATACTTTTCCATGGCTCCTTCGTATACTCTGACTCTGTCTCTTTGGTTGTAGCCAGAGAACTGCATGCGGTTGATGAAGTGTTGGATGTGTCCTTCCATTTCTGTGGTGTCACTGTACCCATCCATTAACATTGATTTTGCTGTGAAAAGATGTGTGGAGATGATCATTGAGAGTGAGGTGGAGTTCTGCGACGTCGACACAGACGAACTGGGCCTCCTACTTAGACTTACCTACGACACTGACTACCTAGACAGCCATGACCTTAGATGTTTCTGCCCTAGTAGACCTATAAGAGGTAGACCCCCCACCATAACCTCAATGGCTAAAAAGACTCCCATAGGAAGGTGGATTGGGTGGACCAAAGCTATACGGACCCCCCAAAACACTGATCAGGTAAGAAAAATGGTCGCACATGCAATAGGGGCTAGTATCAAAACTACCCTAAAGGGCCACATATTTAAGTTCAATGAGAAAATCTACACCCAAAATGAGGGAGCAGCCATCGGCGTCAGCATAGCTGGCGATGTTGCCAACCTTTTCATGGTATGGTGGGAAAGGAGACTTAAAGATCTCCTTAATGAAAGCTCCATAGACCTCATCATGTACTCTCGTTATGTAGACGATATCAATATAGTTATAAGAACACCCCCACTAGAGAGCACTAACAAGTTTGATTTAGAACGTAGCACGATGGAAAGCATCCAGCAGATAGCTAATTCCATACACCAGAGTATAACTGTAACTATAGACTTCCCTTCCAAACACCCTAACAATAGACTACCTGTATTAGACACAGAACTCTGGATTAACACTATAGACGAGAGAGCCCAAATTCTCCACTCACACTATGCTAAACCCATGGCCTCCAAATACCTGATACTCAAAAACTCAGCAATGTCCAGTAGTGCTAAGTTTAATATTCTGATCGCAGATTTGGTACGAGTGATGAAGAATGTGTCCAGCATGTGCGACCCAACAGAAATGGAAGGACACATCCAACACTTCATCAACCGCATGCAGTTCTCTGGCTACAACCAAAGAGACAGAGTCAGAGTATACGAAGGAGCCATGGAAAAGTATAAGACCCTCATAGAACTGGACATGAAAGGAATTTGCCCACTATACAGGAGCAAATCATGGAATAGCTTAGATAGGGCTAGACATAAGATAGGGAAGGCCACATCATGGTACGACAACCAGAGATATCAGAGTGTCATGTTTGTGGACGCCACCCCTGGAGGGAAATTAGCTAACCAGTGTAGAAAGGCCCTGAGAAAGACCCACTTAAAAATAAAGGTGGTAGAAAAGCCAGGAACCACCATAAAATCCCTGATCAGCAAAACCTACCCTTTTAAGAAAACCCACTGTACCAATAGGAAATGTATCATATGTAAGGTGAACCCCCGGATAAACTGTAAAACTAGAAACGTAGTCTATAGCATAAGATGTACAGAGGGTACTTGTAGAAACACGACAACAACATACATAGGTGAGACAGCTCGTAGCATAGGTGAAAGGATAGACCAACACTGGGGGGAACTAAAAGGACGAAAAAACGGGTCAGTACTATACGAACATGCTAGACAACATCATGACGGTAACATAGACAACATAGAAATTAGAATAATATCTAAACATAGGAATGACCCAGCAGATAGGCAAATCAGAGAGGCCAGTGAAATAGAAATTAGAAGACCAAAGCTAAACAGAAAGAATGAGTGGAACAACAACAACACCCAAACAAACAACACTGACCTAAGAGAAGTATAAATAAATAAGTAAATTAAATTAAATAAAATAAGATAAATAAATACATACACAAGCACATAAACACACACTAGTCACCCAGCAGACACAACACTATACACACTAGTCACACATCACACACGCAAACGCATGCGCAAAGAAGACAAAATAAAATAAGATAAACAAACAAGCAAACAAATAAATAAATATATAGACGGACTGAACAAAAAAAATGGCGTAGACATACAACACAACAGGAGGAACAATGAATATAACACCACTGACGATGTTGCAGATGTGCAACGAAAGATTTATGTAAACTATATATATATGTGTTTGTCTATATTGTATCTGTATTATTTTATTTTTGACCACCGGTCAGTCAATGGCAACATTGAGGACCGAGTAAGTTAGATCGCAGATATATATATATAAAAGACAGCGAGAAGCGAAAACCAACCAAACAGTGAGTGTGTTCTGTTATTAATTCTGGCAATATTACGCAAATATGACCCTCCCCAAATATAACAATATCTGTTTCGACACACGATTTCATATAAAAAACCTCGCAAAACTAATTCATCGCCGCTATGGCATTAGCTTGTGCCAAGCTGAAAGGTTATTGAAAGACACTGTTTTCTGTTATATAAAAACTACAATAACAACAGAACAAATCCGCTTCTTAAAACACTGTGTTTCCTCCAAAACATACACAACAAACATATCAAAACAAGTAAATAATTTATTATTGAACAAAACACAAGCTGAACGGCTAAAACACACAATAACAGTTAATATGAAAAGAACAACATACACAAAAGTCAACGCACTCTACAGACAAAAACGCATCAACGGTAAGGAAATCCGAAATCTCATCACAGCAAACGAGAGAGATGACTTCATGAGCGTCATCCGACGCGAAACGAAATATGCTCAAAACGAATGCTGTAGGCATTTCAAGAAGAAATTAGAATGGATGAATAAGAAAAAACTACAAGAAAGGAAAATCGAATATTCTCAAAAATACCCAGATAACATCGACAACATCCGTATGAGTGATGTAAAACTACCGGAAGAATTTACCAATGACCACACAGTAAATATCTATGGGAACACTTTAATCAGTGAACAAGAACAACAAATCCTAAAGTTACCACCAAAATTTGCCATCTACAAAAAGATTAACCCTATGGAATGCAAAACTGAACTGGAAAAGTGTTTCACAAAAATACGTTGGAATGCAAAGGTAAACAACAACAACAATAATAACGGTAGTAGTAATATAAACAATAACTCTGGGTATAGAAATAACAGCCATAACCATAACAATGGCAGGAAAGTGAGAAATAGTGATAATGGTAATAATACTAGCGATAGACAGAACAACAACAACCACAATAATAATAATAATAGAAACGTTAACCACAGACACAGCAACAGTGACCACAGTAGTAATAACGGTAACAATACGAACAACAACAACAACAATAACCACAGTGGTAATAATGGAAATAGTACATGTAGCAACATCAACAAAAACAAGAAACATAATAATAGTAACAACCACAATGGTAGAAATAGCAGTAACAACAACAACAATAACGGTGAAGTAAACAACAATACATCTAGCAATCATAACAATAATAATATTAAAGCTAATGATAGAAACAACAACAACCACCATGATAATAATAATAGCAACACACACAACTATGACGATAGAAATAACGACAACCCCTTAGAGAAACTATTTTTCAACCCAGCTGACAAAACATATAAGATGGGTAATATCTATCCTACGAGGTTACCCTTTAATAAAAGAGTTTGCATACCACAACAAATAGATGACGAGACGGAGGCACAGTTCACCATAGCTAGAAATAAGATTAGACAAGTAGTAGACAGGTACACTATGAGACAGAGCAGACCAGAGGCCCAACAACTTGGGATAAAACCTGTAGAAGGCTTGGTTAGCCTCAAGCAGCGCACAAGGGATGGTGAGGTAGTGTGTCTACCCACAGATAAGTCTGGTAGGATGTCAATAGATAGCATGCCGAACTACATCGAGGCAATGCAACCCCACATCACCAACACGAGCGAAGTTGCACAACTAACACACGATGGGAGAGAAAAAATCCTCAACGCTCACATGATGATGTGGACTGACATCCTAAAGCCAAGCAGACGCACTGCCAACAACTTCCAGGCGTCTAACAATGGCATACCACCCTTGTATGGGCTCCGCAAAGACCACAAGACAGTCGACGACCCGACAACAGGACCACCAACAAGACCTGTATGCGGAGCTAATATAGCTAGCAACTACAGGATCTCCTACTTCCTCTCAATGGTTATACGCCCCATAATCAAGATGTCCCCAGATGTATGTGAAAGTACAGAGGACCTCCTCAGCAGAATCAGTGAGTGCAACAAAAACAGGAGCCTATCCAACTGCATAATAGGCAGCATGGATGTGGTGTCACTGTACCCATCCATTAACATTGATTTTGCTGTGAAAAGATGTGTGGAGATGATCATTGAGAGTGAGGTGGAGTTCTGCGACGTCGACACAGACGAACTGGGCCTCCTACTTAGACTTACCTACGACACTGACTACCTAGACAGCCATGACCTTAGATGTTTCTGCCCTAGTAGACCTATAAGAGGTAGACCCCCCACCATAACCTCAATGGCTAAAAAGACTCCCATAGGAAGGTGGATTGGGTGGACCAAAGCTATACGGACCCCCCAAAACACTGATCAGGTAAGAAAAATGGTCGCACATGCAATAGGGGCTAGTATCAAAACTACCCTAAAGGGCCACATATTTAAGTTCAATGAGAAAATCTACACCCAAAATGAGGGAGCAGCCATCGGCGTCAGCATAGCTGGCGATGTTGCCAACCTTTTCATGGTATGGTGGGAAAGGAGACTTAAAGATCTCCTTAATGAAAGCTCCATAGACCTCATCATGTACTCTCGTTATGTAGACGATATCAATATAGTTATAAGAACACCCCCACTAGAGAGCACTAACAAGTTTGATTTAGAACGTAGCACGATGGAAAGCATCCAGCAGATAGCTAATTCCATACACCAGAGTATAACTGTAACTATAGACTTCCCTTCCAAACACCCTAACAATAGACTACCTGTATTAGACACAGAACTCTGGATTAACACTATAGACGAGAGAGCCCAAATTCTCCACTCACACTATGCTAAACCCATGGCCTCCAAATACCTGATACTCAAAAACTCAGCAATGTCCAGTAGTGCTAAGTTTAATATTCTGATCGCAGATTTGGTACGAGTGATGAAGAATGTGTCCAGCATGTGCGACCCAACAGAAATGGAAGGACACATCCAACACTTCATCAACCGCATGCAGTTCTCTGGCTACAACCAAAGAGACAGAGTCAGAGTATACGAAGGAGCCATGGAAAAGTATAAGACCCTCATAGAACTGGACATGAAAGGAATTTGCCCACTATACAGGAGCAAATCATGGAATAGCTTAGATAGGGCTAGACATAAGATAGGGAAGGCCACATCATGGTACGACAACCAGAGATATCAGAGTGTCATGTTTGTGGACGCCACCCCTGGAGGGAAATTAGCTAACCAGTGTAGAAAGGCCCTGAGAAAGACCCACTTAAAAATAAAGGTGGTAGAAAAGCCAGGAACCACCATAAAATCCCTGATCAGCAAAACCTACCCTTTTAAGAAAACCCACTGTACCAATAGGAAATGTATCATATGTAAGGTGAACCCCCGGATAAACTGTAAAACTAGAAACGTAGTCTATAGCATAAGATGTACAGAGGGTACTTGTAGAAACACGACAACAACATACATAGGTGAGACAGCTCGTAGCATAGGTGAAAGGATAGACCAACACTGGGGGGAACTAAAAGGACGAAAAAACGGGTCAGTACTATACGAACATGCTAGACAACATCATGACGGTAACATAGACAACATAGAAATTAGAATAATATCTAAACATAGGAATGACCCAGCAGATAGGCAAATCAGAGAGGCCAGTGAAATAGAAATTAGAAGACCAAAGCTAAACAGAAAGAATGAGTGGAACAACAACAACACCCAAACAAACAACACTGACCTAAGAGAAGTATAAATAAATAAGTAAATTAAATTAAATAAAATAAGATAAATAAATACATACACAAGCACATAAACACACACTAGTCACCCAGCAGACACAACACTATACACACTAGTCACACATCACACACGCAAACGCATGCGCAAAGAAGACAAAATAAAATAAGATAAACAAACAAGCAAACAAATAAATAAATATATAGACGGACTGAACAAAAAAAATGGCGTAGACATACAACACAACAGGAGGAACAATGAATATAACACCACTGACGATGTTGCAGATGTGCAACGAAAGATTTATGTAAACTATATATATATGTGTTTGTCTATATTGTATCTGTATTATTTTATTTTTGACCACCGGTCAGTCAATGGCAACATTGAGGACCGAGTAAGTTAGATCGCAGATATATATATATAAAAGACAGCGAGAAGCGAAAACCAACCAAACAGTGAGTGTGTTCTGTTATTAATTCTGGCAATATTACGCAAATATGACCCTCCCCAAATATAACAATATCTGTTTCGACACACGATTTCATATAAAAAACCTCGCAAAACTAATATATATATATATATATATATAAAATAAAATTAAATTAAATTAAGGGTCATGTCCGAGACATGTGCCATATCCATCGTAGAATAAGCCCAAAGATTCCAATGAATAGATCCGAGCATTTTATATCAATTAGAAATTGATTGACATATATATATTTAAAATAAACACATGAAACAATCACAGGGGATAATTTGTAAAGTGTGTAAGCACACACAGCTAGGTAGGTAACTAATTAAAGTTTAACTTTATTTTAAATATATATATATGTCAATCAATTTCTAGTTGATATATATATATATATATATCTGTATATATATAAATCTGAAGGTTTCTGTATGTATATGTATATGTGTGTCGACAATTTTTAATGAGGGCTCATATATTCTAAACCATTCATGCAATTTCTTTGAAATTTTTTACAGAGCACAAAACCTGTACATGATCTACAAAGGCTTTCAAAAATCGATAGTGGGGCCTTTGGAGAAATTAAAAAAGTTTCGGTTATTTGTGTGAATTTTCGTGATTAAGTAAGACAAGAGTTATCTTTTGTAATTCGGCTCATTCGGATTTTAATTTACTCTTTCTACTTGAAACAAAGAGAATAACAACATCATTTTGTATATTTCACAACCAGCAATTTCTAACAGATTACTAAGTTAAGTTATAGATTTGACATTGTATAATTTATCGTTTCAATGTTGATGTTCATACATTAACTGATGTCAGAACTTTTACAATATTATGCTTAAATTTATCTAAAGGATGGTTTATACATCAAAAACTTAGAATTATTCTATTTTTTCGCATTGATTAGACTACGTTTCTGACACATAATTTAGTTATTAACTTACATACCCTGTACATTTCCAACGTACTACCGCTACATGTACTTCAAATACATTTTAAAATTCATCTTTATTTTTATATTCGATTGTGTTATATCGTGTCTACTTTACATGCGATCGCTATTACAAACTGGTCATCCGTCTACGCCATTTTCCACTCAACTTCTCCAAATCGGTAGGTCAACTTGAGTCCGACGACAATGGATACATTGACACTTCTAGCATTGGCCGCTCAGTCTCAACGCCCGATGACTTATGTTCTTCAGTTTATCCAAATCTTTCAACTGAATTCATGAATCCTGATTGGCTTTGTGAGAGGGCTATTCTTGCACCCACAAATGCTGCTGTTAAGCTGATCAATCACGAAATAGTTGGTCAGTTGCCCGCTATTCAACGCTGTTACAAGTCAGTTGACACTGTTACAGACTTTGATCAAGTGACCAACTTCCCCAAAGAGTTTCTTAACTCTCAGGATGCTCCAGGACAACCTCCTCACGAGTTGTATCTAAAAGTTGGAACTCCTGTTAACCTGCTACGTACTTTACCCCCCCCCCCTTCTTTGTAATGGGACAAGACTGGTGGTAAAGCAACTGATGAACCTTGTAATTGAGGCAGAAATAATCACAGGACCCGGGCGAAATGAATCTGTTTTTATTCCCAAAATTCCTTTTACCCCTTCTGATTGTCCATTTCCCATGAAAAGGTTACAATTCCCACTCAAGCTTAGTTTTGCAATGACCATAAACAAATCTCAAGGCCAATCTCTTGTTGGTCTGGATCTTCGAACCCATTGCTTTTCACATGGTCAGTTTTACGTTGGCTGTTCTCGAGTTGGTAATACTGACAACCTATTTATTTATGCTCCTGATGGGAAGACCAAAAATGTATAAATCTGCTCTTCAATAATCCAAAAGACAATGAGTGCTCCCACCCAACATCCACCTCTTTTTATAACGATTTGCTCATCCATCAGTTCCCCTCTGTTATGTCCAATATGCATTGTTATTCCAACCTATGTACACAATAGTGTCTATTATTCACTCACTTTTCCATTTCATGATGCGCTTTTACTGTTGTCAACAAATTTATACCTAGACTGGATTTCTGTTGTTACATGGTATAACGGATGACACCGAGCTCACATATTAATTATTTCGCTGGAATAGTGCCTAAGGTTTTCATATTTACATAAAGTACGTTTTTCTTCTATGTATTCAAATTTACTTTGTTTAGTTTAATGAGCTACATCGAAACCTACCGGAACCGTCCAAAGGAAGGGTAGTTTAGCTAGTATATATATACATATACATATATATATATATATACATATACATATATATATATATATACATATACATATACATATATATATATATATATATATATATATACATTGGAATAAATGCTCTGAAATAGCGATATATATGTGAATATAGACATAGAATATTCGAAAATATTCTGTATGTTTATAATAAACATTTTGAAGACCTAATCGCTATAGAATAGAATACGTCACGTATTACAATTAGATTCTCGATAAAAGCAAGGGAAGTAATCTACGCGTTTCATTCTTGTTAGAAATCTTCAGGACTACATATCCAGTGCTTTTATCGAGAATGACACAGCTAGAGACTTATAGAATACTTAGCTGTGTACAGGAACTGGTTTGAAAGAGCGGTTGCCGGTCCGGCAGAAATTAGAAATTGGAATAAATGCTCTGAAATAGCGATATATATGTGAATATAGACATAGAATATTCGAAAATATTCTGTATGTTTATAATAAACATTTTGAAGACCTAATCGCTATAGAATAGAATACGTCACGTATTACAATTAGATTCTCGATAAAAGCAAGTATTCTATAAGTCTCTAGCTGTGTCATTCTCGATAAAAGCACTGGATATGTAGTCCTGAAGATTTCTAACAAGAATGAAACGCGTAGATTACTTCCCTTGCTTTTATCGAGAATCTAATTGTAATACGTGACGTATTCTATTCTATAGCGATTAGGTCTTCAAAATGTTTATTATAAACATACAGAATATTTTCGAATATTCTATGTCTATATTCACATATATATCGCTATTTCAGAGCATTTATTCCAATTTCTAATTTCTGCCGGACCGGCAACCGCTCTTTCAAACCAGTTCCTGTACACAGCTAAGTATTCTATAAGTCTCTAGCTGTGTCATTCTCGATAAAAGCACTGGATATGTAGTCCTGAAGATTTCTAACAAGAATGAAACGCGTAGATTACTTCCCTTGCTTTTATCGAGAATCTAATTGTAATACGTGACGTATTCTATTCTATAGCGATTAGGTCTTCAAAATGTTTATTATAAACATACAGAATATTTTCGAATATTCTATGTCTATATTCACATATATATCGCTATTTCAGAGCATTTATTCCAATTTCTAATTTCTGCCGGACCGGCAACCGCTCTTTCAAACCAGTTCCTGTACACAGCTAAGTATTCTATAAGTCTCTAGCTGTGTCATTCTCGATAAAAGCACTGGATATGTAGTCCTGAAGATTTCTAACAAGAATGAAACGCGTAGATTACTTCCCTTGCTTTTATCGAGAATCTAATTGTAATACGTGACGTATTCTATTCTATAGCGATTAGGTCTTCAAAATGTTTATTATAAACATACAGAATATTTTCGAATATTCTATGTCTATATTCATATATATACATATATATATATATATATACATATATATATATATATATACATATACATATATATATA
>OZ024743.1:71116881-71134381 GCA_964016885.1 Eledone cirrhosa
AGTACATCCATATACTGACCACCACCATCTACAGCCAGATATACTGACTCCATATCTACAGCCAGATATACAGATCACCAACATCTACAGCCAGATATACTGACCCCCCCCCACCATATCTTCAGCCAGATAGACTGACCAGTATCCACAGTTAAATACTGACCCTCCACATTCCACCACTTATCTCGCCTTTCCTTGTATCATTATTCAGGTGTCTGTGTAAATATTTAAGAGGATTGTAACACCTCAGTTTGGTAAAGGTATTAGTAAAGGTATGGCAGTGACATTCTTTTAGTGAGGGATTAGACACTGTCTAACAGTACATATACACCATAGTTATCTAGCTGGCCACTCCACCTGCTAGAAATAGCAGTCAAAATTCCTTCAAATCATACCCAACATCTTAAAATATAAAACACTAGCAGTGGTACTCGGCGTTGCACGGGATAAGGTATTGTGAAATATATAACCACTAAGCTTAGTATTGCCACAACCACGGCTGGCAAAGAAGTAAGGGTCTGGTGGTACGTAAGTAAGCAACACCGTGGCTTAAAACGTGAGAAAGAAGTTGTGTGCACTTTCCAACTGTTTGGGGAATGAGTGTGAGATTTGTCTTGAGCAAGGGTGGCGGAATAACCGGAGGCAGCAGACAGTCAGACATACAGAGATATTATAAGGGCGCGTTCTGGACGCAGAGCGAATTATAGAAAGTGACGTAATGCAGTCAGCCATACATATAGACAGATATTATAAGGGCGCGACGTTATATGTATGTATCTATCTAAAAAGAGAAAGACTAAGAATTATAGAGAGAGATCACTAAATCGCCTAATGCGGTCCCTATTGAATTGAAAATCTAAAATTCTTTTTGCTCAGAACACTCCCCGAAACATAAGTTTAACATGTGTAAAGTTTGAAAACAGTCGGTTGCGTGCTTCTCTAGTTTTAGGGATTCAAACTCACACACAGACAGACATCCTCAGTTTTATATATATAGATTATGGATATATTAGTAAGGTAATGCAGTCAGGTAAAAAAGAGGCTTAACTACAATAGATTGGAGTATATATATATATATATACACACATATATATATTTATTAAAATAACAGATTAAAGTTCAAGCAAAGAATAGCTGCTTTCACCCTTAACAGGATCTACTTTAATCTGTTATATTCATAAATATTTGCTCTAGGGTTCTTATGTATTTGATATATATTTATCCGTATCGAGCCCTCTTGGGATTTTAGTCTTCGCATTTATTATTATTACTATATATATATATATCATCATCATTGTCATTTTAACAGCTGCTTTCCCTGCTAGCAACGCTTGGACGGGTCTACAGAGTCCAAGTCAGTACTGAAGCTGCAGCTACTGATCTCCCAGATGAGCCAGGATCTGTCATCTCACCTTATGTATGGTCTAACGTTCTACTGAGTGCACAGGGGAGGTTGTTATGTCTGACACAACTGAGGGTCCTCCCAACCCTTTGTTTGGCAAGCTTTCTATGGCTGGATGCCCTTCCTATCACCAACCACTTCCCAGCATGTACTGAGTGGGTTTATTGTGTAGATCAAAGGTTCTCAATGGGGGGCATATGCACCCCCAGGGGGCGTTTCAGAACTCTAGGGGGGCATTAGAGGGGCGCTGGAGGGCTCTTTACTTTGGTAAATTTTATAAGCCATATTTGTATATCTCTGAGACAGCCAGTGTGAACGCATTTGAATGAGCATGCAGACAGCATAACTATGGTCTGACCGCAGCTGTGAGCAGGCGTTTCTAGACATTAACTGGTAATTGAGATCTTAAAATAGGAAAAACCCACAGTCAACTGGGTAAAAGACACTTTGAGTGCAGCCAGTTAGAATCTTGTCTTTCCTTTACCGATAACAATGTATTTTATGTCTGAAATTATTGACTCAACCGTAACGAGTTAACACTACGTAGATCTATTTTATTCCCTATTGTATAAATAATATTACAATTAAAAAAAAAGAAAAGAAAAACACAGAAGCGGGAAGCACACACATCTAGGACCACATACAACACATAATCAGGTAGCACACACATCTAGGACCACATACAACACACAGGTAGGTAATACATACAGCTAGGACCACATGCAATACATAATCAGGTAGCACACACATCTAGAACCCCATACAACACATAATCAGGTAATACATACATCTAGAACCACATACAACACATAAGGAAGCAACACACACATCTAGGAGTACATACAACACACAAGCAGGTAATACATACAGCTAGGACCACATGCAATACATAAGCAGGTAGTACATACATCTAGGACTACATACAACACACACTGTATCATGTGCTACGGACGACGCAAGAGCAACAGTCGGCCAACATAAGGGTTTCGTCACTCTTCTGAAGAGAGAAAATCTATCTGTATTTGTTGTTCATTGTGTCATTGATTGACAACACTTGACTGCGAAGAAACTCAGCGAGCCGCTGAGCAAGTCCTTGCAGGTGGCCATTGATGTCATCAATTTTATCAAACGCCATTCCCTCAATGAACAAATTTTCCGGCAACTGTACCAAGATAATGACAAAGAATTCGTCAAGCTGCTCCTTCATACTGAAGTGAGGTGGCTTTCAAAGGGCAAGTGCCTTACTCACTTCTTTGAACGGTTCGACTATCATTGAATTTCTTCGAGGACGCAACACAGAACTGTACAAGAAAACCCTTGATGCTAGGCAAGACTGTGCCTACCTCGCCAATATCTTCGACAAATGCAATAGCGTCATTATGGCTTTGTAGGGGAAGAAGATCACCTTGCTTAAAGCAAGGAGTGCTGTGAAAACCTCCTGGCCAAATTGAATGTCATTGAAAGGATCTTTGTTGACGGGAATTCTATAATTTTGCTAGTGTCGCCAATGTTCAAAACATTGTAAGCGATGACCAACTCCAAATTTATAACACTCACCTCTGTGTGCTACAAGACAACATGAGAGAACGGTTTGTTGACCTTTAGCCGATGAACATCCCAATGTGGATAGCAGATCCCTTCATAGCTACTGTCGACAATTTGGACGTTAAATTTCAGGAAGAATTCATTGAACTTCAAACAGATGACTTGATCAAAATTAGATTTCCTAAAATAGGTGAACCCCTTTTTTGGATGCAAGAGGAAATTCAGCGTCGATTTCCACATCTACATGCAGAGGCTAAGAGATTTGCTCTGTCTTGTCCAAGCTCATACTTAGTCGAGGAGAGGTTTGGTGCTGTTTCCAGACTGCACAGTAAGTCTCGCAACCGCTACAATGTAATTACATGTGGAGATCTCTGGCTACATCTTACGAAAATTCAGCCTCATGTCAAAGAGTTAGCTAGACTCCATGAAGCTCAAGGGTTTCATTGAAATGAGGTCAAAGTTAAAGTAATTTGATTTATCCAAAAACTTGGATATGCTATTGTTACGAAGCAAACTAACAATTTTTTTATTTTTTATTTTTAGTAATCGACTGATATAAAAATCAGTAGTATATTGGAAAATGGAAAAATAGGGTAGGGGGGCGTTTCGTGATTTTGAGGGACAAAAGGGGGCGTTTGGCCTAAATGGGTTGAGAACCTGTGGTGTAGATCACCAACACTAGGGAGGTTATCATGTCCTTGAAATGATTGGTAAGCCCTCTATATATATTATATACACTCTGCCTGTGTGCACAGAGTGCTTGGTACCAACACCAGTAATTCACTGTACTACCCACTATGTATATGTCAGATAGTCCTAAATGAGTGTGACATGGTCACCCGACCAATCTTACCTCAAGAAGGGCAATTCCCGTCTAACCCATGCTAGCGTGGAAGATAGACGTTAAACGATGATGATGATGATGATATATATATATATATAGTGTAAGTAGTACAGTGAATTACTGGTGTTGGTACCAAATCAAGCACTCTATGCACAGGCAGAGTGTATATAATAAAAAACTCTTTTCTTTATATCACATCACCAGTTTGACGAGCAGATCGATAGTGGAGTCAGGTCCATAACTCCTATAGGTTACCTTGAGCCAATCCTGTGAAACGAGTGTAACAGGTCAATAGACAATAAATATTTTTCATATGAAAATGAAACTTCCTTGTTTTTTTCTATTATATATATATTTATATATATATTTGTGTATGTGATTTGAGTATTTAACTTAGCTCAATTGGAATTATATTCAGCAGGGCATGACAATAATATATTTATTGCTAACATATGTAAGTATTCCTATTATATCAATTTTCAGTTAATAGCTATTTTCAAAAATTTGTATTTATTTCAAATATTGGTGTCACCTTGCTTGTTAGTCAGAGTTACAACAGAAAACAACTTTCATTCTTACTTCCTCTTTTGATTTTATTTGTTCAGAGAAATAATTGTTTCTACTTTGGCACAAGGCCAACAATTACCCAGAGAAATAATGGTTGTTAGAGGTAGTGGGTGGTATGAGATAGGTAATGAGAGAAAGGGTTATCAGAGTTTTTGGTTATATACATAGGTATACTTATATTAGCATCATTATAATAAGGATTAGAATAATACATAGCAGAATAGATACAGTGTTTGTCAAATACTCCACAGTATTTTATTGACATGTCAAATCAATTTGACAATCATGTCAAATACAGATATCTGTGAAATTACCTGTTTTACTCCTACCACACCACAACAAAATGTATGGACTTATACATAAGTTAGAAACCATAATTACAGCTATTACTTTAGAATTGAAAGAAAAATAGAAGCTTTGCTGTAATATTTTAGACTATAAAATAGTCTAATAATGGGACATATAAGCCCAGAGTATGTAAAAAGATGGCTATCTTGTATTATAGTAAAAAATATTACAGCAAAGTTTCTATTTCTATTCTAATACTTGTTATGTTCTAAACATATTGACAGCGGATTGGCAGTATCGGTAGAGGGTCGGACACCATGCTTTTTGTGCATAGAGTTATGGCCCTTGCCATTCTCAGTTCAAATCACGCCGAGGTTAACTTTGCCTTTCATCCTTACGGGGGTCGATAAAATAAAGTACCAGTAACGGACTGGTGTTGATTTGATTGAGTTTCCCTTTTCCCCAAATTGCTGGCCTTGTGCCTAAAGTAGAAACAATTATTATTGTGGTGAATTGGCAGTATCGGTTGAGGGTTGGACGCCATGCTTTGCAGCATAGAGTTACGTCCCTTTACGATCTGAGTTCAAATCACGCCGAGGTTAACTTTGCCTTTTATCCTTACGGGGTCGATAAAATTAAGTACCAGTAATACACTGGTTAATTTGCTGGCCTTGTGCCAAAAGTAGAAACAATTATCATTATAGCTTCGCCTTTCATCACTAGGGGGCTGATAAAATAAAGTACCAGTAACGCATTGGGTTTGATTTGATCGAGTTTCTTCTCTTCCCAAATTGCTGGCCTTGTGCCAAAAGTAGAAATAATAATTATTATTATTGTGTTTACTGATTCATTTATTGGTTGTGACTCATTTATCAGTTCTCCACCTATGAAGTAGAAGCCAACACAACATTAGGAGTGATATGAGTGTCTGACCTGGGGTTTATCAAAGATCACACATACTGATGGGTGTCAAAGTCCAAAGAAGCAAGTTGTTATTAACAATAAGAAAAGATAAGATAAGTTACAACACACACACACATTATATATATATATTTATATATATATATATATATATTATATATATATATAATATATATATCCTCATAGACACATCTATACATTTACTTATATATATATATACATATCATACACACATCTATTCATTTACTTATATATATATATATCCACATATGTGTATATATATATATATGGGTATACGCTTCTGTGGTTCTAAATATATACTGCAAATTTGTAATGAATGCGTAAGAAAGAAGACAAACTTATTTTCATTGTGTGTATGTATACAAATAAATGAATGTGTGTGTATATATATATGTATGTATGTATGTATGTATGTATGTGTATGTGTGTATGTATATGTAAGTGTGTGTATGTATGTAATTTAGTGACTGCAGCCTGATGACATTCATTGCCTCTCGTACCAGTAATTAGTGCAGGTTGGTTGTTGTTTTACTGACAGGGCTGAGGTATAGTTTTGAAGGTCAAGTTTGAATTTCAATATTTGCGTCTTATGTGGTGTGTAACTTGTTGGTGTGTGGTGTGTACCTTGTTGGTGTGTGGTGTGTACCTCGTGTCGTGTGTGGTGTGTATCTTGTTGGTGTGTGGTGTGTACCTTGTTGGTGTGTGGTGTGTACCTCGTGTCGTGTGTGGCTTGTTGGTGTGTGGTGTGTAGCTGATTAGTGTGTGGTGTGTACCTTGTTGGTGGGTGGTGTGTAGCTTGTTGGTGTGTGGTGTGTAGCTGATTAGTGTGTGGTGTGTACCTTGTTGGTGGGTGGTGTGTACCTTGTTGGTGTGTGGTGTGTACCTCGTGTCGTGTGTGGTGTGTATCTTGTTGGTGTGTGGTGTGTACCTTGTTGGTGTGTGGTGTGTACCTCGTGTCGTGTGTGGTGTGTATCTTGTTGGTGTGTGGTGTGTACCTCGTGTCGTGTGTGGTGTGTATCTTGTTGGTGTGTGGTTTGTACCTCGTGTCGTGTGTGGTGTGTATCTTGTTGGTGTGTGGTGTGTACCTTGTTGGTGTGTGGTGTGTACCTCGTGTCGTGTGTGGTGTGTATCTTGTTGGTGTGTGGTGTGTACCTTGTTGGTGTGTGGTGTGTACCTCGTGTCGTGTGTGGTGTGTACCTTGTTGGTGTGTGGTGTGTACCTCGTGTCGTGTGTGGTGTGTATCTTGTTGGTGTGTGGTGTGTACCTTGTTGGTGTGTGGTGTGTACCTCGTGTCGTGTGTGGTGTGTATCTTGTTGGTGTGTGGTGTGTACCTTGTTGGTGTGTGGTGTGTACCTCGTGTCGTGTGTGGCTTGTTGGTGTGTGGTGTGTAGCTGATTAGTGTGTGGTGTGTACCTTGTTGGTGGGTGGTGTGTAGCTTGTTGGTGTGTGGTGTGTAGCTGATTAGTGTGTGGTGTGTACCTTGTTGGTGGGTGGTGTGTAGCTTGTTGGTGGGTGGTGTGTACCTCGTGTGGTGTGTGGTGTGTACCTTGTTGGTGTGTGGTGTGTAGCTGATTAGTGTGTGGTGTGTACCTTGGTGGGTGGTGTGTAGCTTGTTGGTGGGTGGTGTGTAGCTTGTTGGTGTGTGGTGTGTACCTTGTTGGTGGGTGGTGTGTAGCTTGTTGGTGTGTGGTGTGTACCTCGTGTGGTGTGTGGTGTGTACCTTGTTGGTGTGTGGTGTGTAGCTGATTGGTGTGTGGTGTGTACCTTGTTGGTGTGTGGTGTGTAGCTTGTTGGTGTGTGGTGTGTACCTTGTTGGTGTGTGGTGTGTACCTCGTGTCTTGTGTGGTGTGTGGTGTGTACCTTGTTGGTGTGTGGTGTGTACCTCGTGTCTTGTGTGGTGTGTACCTTGTTGGTGTGTGCAGGATTATGGATTGTTTGTTTGAGTTTGTGTATAACATTGTTTTGGTGTAAATTTGTATGTATATAATAATAATGAAAATTATTGTGTACAGTGCTCAGGTGCACTACAACTCATCAAAGGTGCATTTATAGTACATAGAATAATATACAGATGCCAGAGAAGTGAACAATGTGTGAGTCATGATATACACATAAATACATGCGTGTGTGTTGAGGAGGAATATCAGGTGTAGTGTTGGCAAATTTCAGGAAGCATGGAAGTTTTGAACCATGTAGTTGTTAAAAAAGGTGTAAGTGGCTGAGTATTCCACAGACAATGGTACTCTAAATGTAATTCTCAGACTAAATTAAGTATTACACAATGTGTGACAAGGTTGGCCCTTTCAATAGTAGATATAATCCATTTGACAGGCTTCCACACAGTCTCATTCTACCCAATTTCATTGACAAAGCTTGGGTTGACCAGAGACTGTGATGAAAGACACTTATTCAAGTTGCTATGTAGTGATATTGAAACCAAGACCTCAGGATTGTGAAGCTGTGTGTCTGTGGTCATTCTGGAGCAACCTAGCACTAAGTATTTGATGAATGGAGGAGTTTGACACTGCTGTGCCCTCATCTGTTCCTCTTGTCATGATGTAGAATGTCCAAATTATTCTGGAAAGTGTTGATGTCCAGTTGAAGTATATCCCAGGTTTTGAAGAGGTGGGGAATTGATGAGTTGTTACCCACAGAAAGCCAGACCTTTACAGAACTTTGGGGTCATTTGAGAGGGAGATGGTGGGTCTTTTGTTACTCTACAATGATATCCTATTCAGGGATTGATGTGGACATGACATGGTTGAAAGGTGAAGAGATGTATATATAGAATAATATACAAATGTCAGGGAAGTGAATAGTGTATGACTCATGATATACATGTGTGTGAGTGTATGGAGGGGGAATATTAGGTGTAGTGTTGGCGAATCTCGGGAAGCATGGAGGTTTTAAAGGATGCGGTGTCTCGACAATATATGCGATATTATGTGAGATATTATGTGAGGTAAAGCCTTTACCATGAAAATACAATAGTATATATAGAGTAATGCTAAAGGGTTAACAGGCTGTTCTATAGATTGGACTGCTGGGACACTCATTGTTGAAACCAACAGAGGTCCATTCTTCCCTTTGTTCATGGATTTGTATAGTTTTTGATACTAAAGTTTGCTGCCATTCTTCCGGGTGTTTCCAGATCATTCCAGATCAGTCTTTACTTTAATTTGTTGGACCTTTTTTATAATGATTTGTCCACTATTAAAGATACTATAAACATTTGAACTAACAAACTACATGAAACCACATTAGCAAGACGTTCTTGAAAAGAACCACACAGTACTATAACTGCATAATATTAAATTTTAAGTTTTTTCTTTAGTTTGCTGCACATTTTCACAACAATCTGTTCACTAGTAAAGATACTATAAACATTTGAATTATCAAACCACATAAAATCCATTAACAAGAAATTCTTAAAAAGAACAAAAAAAAGCTTGTGACAAATTGAAAATTAGTCTTTAATTGACTGCAAATATTCATTTGAATAAACAAACCTGTTCTTAGACATAATTTGTTAAATCCTTACAGGATGTTAAAAGCTCAAAAACAATCAATTGTTAACCCTTTATTTACCAACCCAGCCAAATCCAGCTCTGGTTCTATGAAACAAAACCACCTATTTTAAAGGTTTTCAATTTAAATAAAAATCTTCCAACATAATTTGATATAAGAAATGTACATTAAGTTACTACCTTAGTAAGGAAATAATTAATAATTTTAGTAAATGTCTAAAAATTCTTCACTAATTAATTAAGATAGAGTGTATTTTATTAGAAATTTAGTCATGAAAGGGTTAAGTTACTATCTTAGTAATGAAATAATTAATCATTTTAGTAAATGCCTAAAAATTCTTCATAAATTAATTAAAATAGAGTGTATTTCATTAGAAATATGAAAGGGTTAAGATATTCATCCCAGTTGTTCTACTCTCCACCCCAACACCAAGATCAGGATGATCAACACTGAGCGTTTAGCTATATGGTGGGGTGTCAGGAGAATCAACATTACCATCATAAAGAGAATACAGATGTTTGGTAATACCTGACCCAGGAAAATTCTTCAGATTCACTAGCTAGACATGATCTCAAATATTTATTTTTACTGTTCTAAGTATACAACATAATATATATACATATATGTATATATATATATATATATATATATATACATATATATATATTTTAGGTAATTCCGAAGGAAGAGCAAAGGAAAAAAGAGTGCCCTGTGTATAGGACAGAGTTATTTAGTTAGATAGTGAACAACACAAAATATAACTACTCCATTACCAAAGGTTTCTGGATCCCAGACAGTAATAATATACGTCTGGATCGGTCGTCAGACAGAGATGTTATGGATAAAAAATATTTTTTATCCATAACATCTTTGTCTGATATATATATATATATATATGCCCGAAACGTCGTCCCCACCCCCCACTCTCAAGCGTGAACACTTTGTACTGCACTCTTCGTTATTGTTTTTGTTTTAACTTATATATATATATGAGAGAAGACTTCGTTGGTATGGCCACGTGATGCGCACGAAAGACGACAGCGTATAAAAAAGTGCAGGGCGATCAAAATTGATGGTAGTTACGGAGTAGGTAGATCCAGAAAAACCTGGGACGATCTGATAAATTCCGACCTTACACACTTGCACCTCTCTAAGACAATGTCACTGGACCGAGATCTTTGGCGCTACGCAGTAATACAGAAGACCCGCCTTGCCTATGTACAAAGCGAAACCTACAGTCAGTAGGCACCTCTTAACCAAATATACACCCCAATCCACTACCCCTACCCTATCCTCCCACTCCCACCAACACCATCCTCTCTCTATAAAGTTGGTACCACAACATCCAGTCCAAATAAATGAGATAACTGAGATCGAGATCGTGTAGGTGTCACGAGAAAAAACACAGTCCACGCTATAATGTGGCCGTGTAGGTAACACGGTAAAAAGTTCCCAGTTTCACACTGTAAATGTGGTTGGTGTTAGGAAGGGCATCCAGTCGTAGAAAACCTGCCAGATAGTCCTATATGAGCGAGACACGGTCACCCCACCAACCTTGCCTCAAGTGGGACAACTCCCGTCTAACCCATGCTAGCGTGGAAAATGGACGTTAAACGAAGATGATGATGATGATGATGATATATATATAACATTACAAATTGCTCACAATTCTTTCAGAATAATATTACCAATATAATTGTTTCTACTTTTTGGCACAAGGCCAGCAATTACTCAGTACATTACTGGTACTTTATTTTATCGACCCCGTAAGGATGAAAGGCAAAGTTAACCTCGGCGGCATTTGAACTCAGACCATAAAGGGCCGTAACTCTTTGCTGCAAAGCATGGCGCCCGACCCTCTACCGATACTGCCAATCCATATTACCAATATAATGTCGTTGACAAATTACTATTGCTAGGAACGTCACAAATATGACACACCAATATATAGGACCAGAGCGAGAGAAAGGGGAGAAAAAGAGGGAAGCAAAAACAGAAAGGAAAACGACCATCAAGTGCGACAATCGGTCACACATCAAATCACAAGGGGATCGAAATATTTTGAGGCAAGCCAATACGCTAGCAACGTTACTATGGCTGATAGGGTGGCTAAGGCGCTGAAAGAATCAGGCAGCCTCACGGGCATCACCTGACACCACGGTAAGGCAAGTCGCCAACGTTGACAAAACACTTGATTAGTAATTAGGAATTGTGGCAGTGAACTCATCAATTGCCTGTCCACGAGGAAATTATTCAGAACCGATAGAAATTGATTGGTCACACCCTCTGAAAGCCTACATCATATAACTATTTCTACTATTGGCACAAGGCCAGCAATTACCCAGTACATTACTGGTACTTTATTTTATCGACCCCGTAAGGATGAAAGGCAAAGTCAACCTCGGCGGGATTTGAACTCAGATCGTAAAGGGACGTAACTATGCTGGAAAGCATGGCGTCCGACCCTCTACCGATACTGCCAATCCACCGCCATAACACAAGGCAAGCCCCTCACCTGTAACCCACATGGGAGAAGGAAGAGAGGAAGGCCTAGAAATACCTGGTTGGAACATTCCTGGGGACAGTTGGAGTGAGTAGTCCAGGACTTTTGAGGGTTGGAGAAAACTTGTGGGTGGCCTATGTTAACGAGGGGGGACCAAGGTAAAACTGAATTGACTGGCAGTCATTAGATATACAAACAATTTATATAAAGAAAAAAATAAAGTTATCACTGATTGAGACGAAGCGAGAGTGTATTTGTATACATATAAAAATGAGAAAACTCATCGCTAGAACAGCCATTAAAACAGCTAAATGCTGTCAAAGACAGTGATGAGCAAAAATGTCCATCTTTGCGTTAGATGTCTTTGACAGCATTTAGCTGTTTTAAGGCTGTTCTAGCGATGAGTTTTCTCATTTTTATATGTATACAAATACACTCTTGCTTCGTCTCAATCAGTGATAACTTTATTTTTTCTTTATATAAATTGTTTATTATATGTAATGTATTTAATGTTTAGGATTTACAAAAGAAACAAGTTAATAAAAAATGTCAGCCCCCACCCTTTCCCCCACCCAGAAAAAAGAAAGAAGGCATGCATACTAAATTACATACAACAGGGAATTATTAACATTTTTCAGGCAAAGCCGAGACACTTACGGCATTACCGAGAGTGATAGCGAGGCTAAGGTGTTGAAATAGCTAAGTTTTCTCACAAATTCTTCAGACTATAATTATATACTTACCGAACACCGCCGTTTTATTTTGACTCTCTTCCGCACTGTTATTCGCATACGACGAGGTAGCCACGCTAACACACGAACTTAATGTAGCTGCTAGTAAGATCGTACCCAGATATATCCAAACGTTCATTTTCAGTCCTCTAAAAACATTCATCTTATATATATATATATATATATGATCTCGGTTATTAAACCAAGGTTTGGGGTGTTGTTAGTTAAGTTATCTTTTAAAACTGTAGCCTGATACTTTAAAACTGTTGCTTGATACTTCCAGTGACGGACACTTAATAATTTAAAATTAAAGTAATTGTTTTTTCCACTTTTTTCTTCACTTCCTTGCTTAGTCACACTTTTTATATGAAAAGAAAAAATGGGAAATACGTAAATCCGTTGAAATAACACCCCCTCCTTTTTCTCATCTTTTTAAACCACTAAACTCTCTCTCTATCTATTTCTTATCTGACAGCTTAGCGTCACCACTACACTCCCAAATAGATCACTACCACTACCGTCATACTATCGACGAAAACTACCACCACCACTGATATCAATACCACTACCACCACCACTGATATCAATACCACTACCACCACCACCACCACCACCACTACCGCATATATCAACACCACCACCATTTCTTCACTGTCACGGCGACGACGACCACCATCACCACCACCACAGATATCAATAGCACCACTACCATTTCCGTCACTATAACCACCACCACCACAGATATCAACACCACCACCATCACCACCACCACGAGAACAAAGCTTGATTAGTGATTCCTCCACCGACAACCCCTGCCCTTCCTCATACCATTATCATTCTCCTCTTTCATTGCCAATCCTTTGTCATGTTTATTTGTATATGTATCCCCCTCTCTCCCTATATATAATATATATATATACACATATATGTGTGTATATTAATAGTCTTGATTAGTTATCAAATAATGTTTCTACTTTTTTGCACAAGGCCAGCAGTTTTCCCAGTGTATTACTGGTACTTTATTTTATCGACCCCATAAGGATGAAAGGTAAAGTTAACCTCGGCGGGATTTGAACTCAGTCCGTAAAGGGAAGTAACTCTTTGCTGCAAAGCATGGCGTCCGACCCATTAATTTATTATATTAAAACATTCTGTCCTCATGTTTGCCAAGCTGTTGATCGGAGATTTTTTTGTTCAGCTCATGTTAGTCTGGAAAATTATTGACAGCAATAAGGACCCTTCACTTATGTCATGTCCTTGACACAACTAGAGGGTCCTCGCAACCCTATGTTTTCTTTTCTTTCCTCGTAACCATTGAAAGAGTTGCAGGGACGTTGTTTTGACATAGGGTATTGCTAAATCATTTAAAGTCTGGCGGAGCTCATCCCTCTCCAGGCCTGAGTACAGCAGATTTCTTCCAGAGAAGGACAGAGAGTAAGAGAAAGGAAGTGAGAAAGAGATATAGAAGAAGAATCAACCCCTGTACTTGACTGGTACTTATTTATCGACCTTGAAAGGATGAAAGTCAAAGTTGACCTCAGTTGGATTTGACCTCAGAGAGGAGATACAATTTGAAATGAATACTACAAAGCATTCTACTTGACATTCTGACAACTCTGCTGATTATATCCATATAATATTACATCTATGGAAAGGTGTATGACTTAGTAGTTAGATCGTTGGGATTGCAATCATGAGGTTGTGAGTTTGATTCTCAGACTGTGTGATGCATCATCTCTTAGAAAGACAATTTATTTTCAGATTGTTCCAGTTTACTCAGCTCTAGAAATGAGTTGCGACGTCTCTGGTTCCAAGCTGTATCGGCCATTGCCTTTCCCTTGGACAATGGTGGTGTGAAGAAGAGAGACTGAGATGTACGGTCTACTGCTGGTCTTTCACAAACAACCTTGCTTTGACTTGTACTTCTGTAGCGAAATCTGTCCGCGCCTTGAACTTTGGGTGATACCTAAAGGTTAAATTCTAGATCAACACCCTTTTTGGTGTAGACAGGTTGATGCGTTAGCTATCCCCTCAAGGTGGGGAGACAGGAAGCGATAGCTATATAAAGCCTATATTTTCCCACTTTACACACAGAGACATCGGAGCGATAGGATACACAACTAACTATGTAAAGATTAACCACTAACTTCAGACCCCAGAGGTCTACAGAAAAGCCAGAGACATCGGAGCATTATGCTAGCAACTAACTATGTAAGGATTCACCACTATCAACAGACACCATGGGGTTTACAGATACACACACAGAGATTGGAGCTCTACTACTACAGACCATGTACAAGCCACAGTGGTCTACCACCAATTACAGACCATTCAGAGATATACAAACCATATCTCTTTCTCTCTTACTAACTACGGTCTCACAACTACTACCACGGACTCCAAATTCCAACAACAACAACAATTATCTGTCGCTCGCTGTTTTCACACCAACAACAACAACAGACTACAACAACAATAACTACATTAACAACTCTTGGTATCTGTTTTATATGTACTTTTTAATTGATTCACGTGAAGTAAACTATATATAATCAAATCATTTATTCTTTATATTCTCATTATTATACCTATTCTTACTATTATTGTTATTTCATCTAATAACTATGTTACCTCATCCAACATCTAACTAATATTAATTCATTTTAACCCTTCGTTAAATTGGTGACCTGATGTTTTAAAAAAAATTAAAAACAAAAACGAAGTGGTATTTTAAAAAAAAAAAAATAACACGCAGCTTATTTGATCTGATCATGGCTTTATTTGCCAACCTCAGCAATATACAGTTACCAAACACTTCACTTGCTTCGTAACCTCCAACAACAACAGACAATTACTACTAGCTTCCTAACAAGAAAACCATCATATAGGGAAGAGAAAATCGAACTTTTTTTTAAAGAACAATTATAAAAATATATATATATATATTTTTTTTACAGGTTATATATGAATGTCATTTTTATATATATTTTTTTATTATTCGTTTTACTGTATTATATGCCTGTATTAATAACACGTTTTACATCAAACACACATCATTTTCCATGTTACACACCAACATGTTTTTGTCTGTGGTATATTCTGGATTCGGTTGGGTCTCTGCGGGATTACTTTTCGACTGGTCAAGGTACGGCGAAAGCTATGAAACACATGATAATCAACCAACGGTTACTTTTAGCTCGACTCACTGAGCACGCAACTCAAAATTGCACACACTCATCTCATAGCATAAACCGCGACTCACGGGAAGAGAATCTTACGTATGATAATACATCGAGATTCAACTGGTCAAGATTCGACAATAGCTATTTAACACATGATAATGAAACCACGGTTACTTAATCGCTCGTCTCACTGAGCACGCAACTCAAAATTGCACACACTCATGTCATAGCGTAAACCTCGACTCACTGAAGAGAATCTTACGTATGATGATACATCGAGAGAAATAGTCCTCTGTGTTGTCATGTCGTAATCCGATACCGTAACCCATCCATCGAAACACAACAGTTCGAAAAACATGATCACAACTTCGTATTTTTACAGTTCCTTCTAAATGTTACACACTCACATGCGTACTCAGTTATACTATATTTTTTTTCTCTCTCCAAATTTCTCTACACTCGAAGTGCGGGCGCAGTACCCACATTTTGTGTGTTTTGGGACACGCTTCTAGGAATCGGATTCTGCTACCCCTTTTATAATCAATCGCTGCTCCAGCATCGATCTGGGTAGGGAACTAATGTAGCGAAATCTGTCCGCGCCTTGAACTTTGGGTGATACCTAAAGGTTAAATTCTAGGTCAACACCCTTTTTGGTGTAGACAGGTTGATGCGTTGGCTATCCCCTCAAGATGGGGAGACAGGAAGCGATAGCTATATAAAGCCTATATTTTCACACTTTACACAGAGACATCGGAGTGATAGGATGCACAACTAACTACGTAAAGATTAACCGCTAACTTCAGACCCCAGAGGTCTACAGAAAAGCCAGAGACATCGGAGCATTATGCTAGCAACTAACTATGTAAGGATTCATCACTATCAACAGACCCCATGAGGTTTATAGATACACACACAGAGATTAGAGCCCTACTACTACAGACCATGTACAAGCCACAGTGGTCTACCACCAATTACAGACCATTCAGAGATATACAAACCATATCTCTCTCTCTCTTACTAACTACTGTCTCACAACTACTACCACGGACTCCAAATTCCAACAACAACAATTATCTGTCGCTCGCTGTTTTCACACCACCAACAACAACAGACTACAACAGCCTTACATCAGCAGCAATAACTACATTAACAACTCTTGGTAACTGTTTTATATGTACTTTTTAATTGATTCACGCGAAGTAAACTATATATAACCAAATCATTTATTCTTTATATTCTCATTATTATACCTTTTCTTATTATTGTTATTTCATCTAATAACTATGTTACCTCATCCAACATCTAACTAATCTTAATTCATTTTAACCCTTCGTTAAACTTCGGGGGAGAACTTTCTAGTCATTTCTGATCGAAGGAGGCCTTTATTCTTCTATTATATCTATATAATAATAATATGATATCTATATGATATATCAACATAACATATCTATATAATAGAAATATCACATCTACAAAAATATCTATATCTATATATCATCAATTATTTCACCTCAATTAGCCGCACTCTCTTTAGCATTACACCAAAACACATTAAAGCAGTAACAGATCCCATAAAATTTAAAAAGATCTTTGGAAAAATTCCTCCAAGAAATCCCGAATAACCCTCCTACACCCAGATATGTCTCTGTTACAATAACTTTCTACTTGAGTGGGCCATAGTGCCCAAATCCTGATTTGAAAGACTTTGCCAGGTGGTGCTATTAACCCTTTAGCATTTAAACCTGCCATATCCAGCCAGAATTCTCTCACCTCTTTCTGTTCAAACCATCTGTAACTGACCACTCATACTAATGTTGAGGTATTGTTCTGAAAATAATTAATATCAAAATCCTAGATTCGATATTATGTGAGATAATTGTGTAAGATAAAGACTTTATCGCAAAAATACAATAGTATATATAGATTAATGTAAATGCTAAAGGGTTAAGTTAGACATGGCCTGAAAGC
>OZ024743.1:71139381-71181881 GCA_964016885.1 Eledone cirrhosa
ACTGCAATACTGTAATACTATAACACTGTAATTGTGTAACACTAACACTGTAACACTGTAACACTGTAACACTGTAATACAGTAATACTGTAAAACTGTAAGACTAACATTGCAACACTGTAATACAGTAATACTGTTACACAGTAAGACTAACACTGTAACACTGTAACACTGTAACACTGTAACACTGTAACACTGTAACACTGTAACACTAACACTGTAACACTATAAAACTGTAACACTGTAATACTATAATACGGTAACACTTTAACACTAAAACTATAACACTGTAACACTATAACACTGTAACACTAACACTGTAACAGTGTAATACTGTAATACTGTTATACTGCAACACTGTAATATTGTAATATCATAATACTGTAACACGGTAATACTGTAACACTGTAATACTGTAATACTGTAACAATGTAATACTGTAACACTGTAATACTGTAATACTGTAACACTGTAATAATCTAATACTATAATACTGTAACACTGTAATACTGTAATACTGTAATATTGTAATACTGTAACACTGTAAAACTGTAATACTCTAAAACTGTAACAATGTAACATTGTAATACTGTAACACTGTAATACCGTAACACTGTAACACTGTAATACAGTAATACTGTAAAACTGTAAGGCTAACACTGTAACACTGTAACACTGTAACACTGTAACACTAACACTATAACACTAACACTGTAACACTATAACACTGTAACACTGTAATACCGTAATACTGCAACACTGTAACACTGTAACACTGTAATACAGTAATACTGTAACACAGTAAGACTAACACTGTAACACTGTAACACTAACACTGTAACACTGTAACACTATAAAACTGTAACACTGTAATACTATAATACTGTAACACTGTAACACTGTAATACTGTAACACTGTAATACTGTAACACTTTAACACTGTAATACTGTAATATCGTCATAGTGTAATACTGTAATACTGTTATACTGTAACACTGTAATACTGTAATATTGTAATACCGTAATACTGTAATACTGTAATACTGTTACACTGTAAAACTGTAATACTCTATCACTATAATACTGTAACACTGTTACACTCTAATATACTAATATCGTAATACTGTAATACTGTAACACTGTAATAGTGTAGCGATGTAATACTGTAATATTATAATACTGTAACACTGTAACACTGTAATACAGTAATACTATAATAGTGTAACACTGTAATAATGTAACACTATAATACTGTAACACTGTAACACTGTAACAGTGTAACACTTTAATACTGTAATACTGTAACACTGTAAAACTGTAATGGTATAACACTGTAATACTGTAACACTGTAATACTGTAATACTGTAAAACTGTAATACTATACTGTAACACTGTAACACTGTAATATTGTAATACGGTAATACTGTAACACTGTAACACCGTAACACTGTAATATTGTAACACTGTTATACGATAACATGGTAATTCTGTGACACTGTACTGTAATATTGTAAAACTGTAATACTGTAATACTGTAATACTGTAACACTGTAACACTCTAATACTGTAACACGGTAACACGGTAACACTGCAACACTGTAATACTGTAACACTGTTTAGCTGTAATACTGTAATATTGTAACACTGTAACTCTGTAACACTGTAAAACTGTAATAATGTAATACTGTAATACTGTAACACTGTAACACTGTAATACTGTAATACTGTAAAACTGTAATAATGTAATACTGGAACACTGTAATACTAAATACTGTAATACTGTAAAACTGTAACACTGTAATACTTAATATTGGAACATTTTAATACTGTAATTCTGCTATACTGTAATATTCTAATACTGTAACACGGTAATACTGTAATACTGTAATACTGTAACACCGTAATACTGTAAAACTGTAATACTGTAATACTGTAATACTGTAACACTGTAACACTCTAATACATAATACTGTTATACTGTAACACCGTGACACTAACACTAATATTTAATAATGGAACATTTTAATACTGTAATTCTGTAAGACTGTAACACTGTAACACTGTAATACTGTAATAGTGTAACACTGTATTACTGTAACACTGAAATACTGTAACACTGGAACACTGAAACACTGTAACCCTGTAAAACTGTAATACTGTAATACTGTAATACTGTAACTCTGTAATACTGTAACATTGTAATACTGTAATATTGTAACACTGTAACACTATAACACTGTTACAATGTAACACTGTACTGTAACACTGCAACACTGTAATACAGTAATACTGCAACACTGTAATACTGTAACACTGTAACACTGTAACACAGTAACACTGTAACACAGTAACACTGTAACACTGTAATACTGTAACACTGTAATACTGTAACACTGTAACATTGTAAACCTGTAATACTGTAATACTGTAACACTGCAATACTGTAACACTGTAATATTCTAATACTGTTATACTCTAATACTGTAATATTGTAACACTGCAACAATGTAACACTGCACCACTGTAACACTGTAACATTGTAACACTGTAACACTGTAACACTGTAACACTGAAGCACTGTAATACTGTAACACTGTAACACTGTAATACTGTAACACTGTAACACTGTAATACTGTAACACTGTAACAATGCAACACTGAAACACTGCAACACTGTAAAACTGCAACACTGTAATACTGTAACACTGTAACACTATAACACTGTAACACTGTAACACTGGAATACAGTGACACTCTAACACTGTAACACTGTAAAACCGTAACACTGCAAGACTGCAAAACTGCAACACTGCAACACTGCAACACTGCAACATTGTAACACTGTAATACTGTAACACTGCAACATTGTAACACTGTAATACTGTAACACTGTAACACTGCAACACAGTAACACTACAACACTGTAATACAGTAACACTGCAACACTGTAACACTGTAACAATGTAGAACTGTAACACAGCAACATTGTAATACTGTAACACTGCAACACTGTGATACAGTAACACTGCAACACTGTAATACTGTAACACTGCAACACTGCAACACTCTAACACTGCAACACTGTAATACAGTAATACTGCAACACTGCAACACTGTAATACAGTAATACTGTAACACTGCAACACTGTAACACTGTAACAAGGTAATACTGTAATACTGTAATACTGTAACACTGTACACTGCAACACTGCATCACTGCAACACTGTAATACAGTAATACGGAAACAGTGTAATACTGTAATACTGTAACACTGTAACACTGCAAAACTGTAATACTGTAACACTGTAAAATTTTAATACTTTAATACTGTAACGCTGTAACACTGAAATACTGTAAAACTGTAACACTGTAACACTGTAAAACTGTAATACTGTAACACTGTAACACTGCAACACTGTACAACTGTCATACTGTAATACTGTAACACTGCAACACTGTAATACTGTAACACTGCAACACTGTAATACAGTAACACTGTAACATTGTAAAACTGTAACACTGTAATACTGTAACACTGCAACACTGTAATACTGTAACACTGTAACATTGTACTACTGTAACACTGCAACAATGTAATACAGCAATAATGTAACACTGTAACACTGCAACAATGCAACACTGTAATACAGTAATACTGTAACACTGTAACACTGTAGAACTGTAACGCTGCAACACTGTAATACTGTAACACTGCAACACTGTAATACAGTAACACTGCAACACTGTAATACAGCAATACTGTAATACTGCAACACTGTAACACTGTAACACTGTAGCACTGTAACACTGTAATACTGTAACACCGGAACACTGTAACACTGTAATACTGTAACACTGTAAAACAGCAACACAGTAACACTGCAACACTGTAATACAGTAACACTGCAACACTGTAATACAGTAATACTGTAACACTGTAGAACTGCAACACTGTAATACTGTAACACTGTAACATTGTACTACTGTAACACTGTAATACCGCAACACTGCAACACTGTAACACTGCAACACTGTAATACTGTAAGACTGCAACACTGTAATACAGTAATACTGTAACAGTGTAATACTGTAACACTGTAACACTGTAACACCGTAACACTGACACTGTAATACTGTAATACTGCAACACTGCAACACGGTAATACTGTAACACTGTAACACTGCAACACTGTAACACTGCAACACTGTAATACAGTAACACTAACACTGTAACACTGTAGAACTGTAACACTGCAACACTATAATACTGTAACACTGCAACACTGTAATACTGTAACACTGCAACACTGTAATACAGTAATACTGAAATACTGTAACACTGTAACACTGTAATACGGTAACACTGCAAGACTGTACTACTGTAACACTGTAACATTGTACTACTGTAACACTGTAATACTGTAACGCTGCAACACTGTAATACTGTAACACTGTAACACTGTAACACAATAAAGCTGTAACACTTCAACACTGTAATACTGTAACACTGTAACACTGCAACACTGTAATACTGTAACACTGCAACACTGTAACACGGCAACACAGTAATACAGTAATACTGTAACACTGCAACACTGTTATACAGTATTACTGTAACACTGCAACACTGTAACACTGTAATACTGTAATACTGCAACACTGTAACACTGTAATACTGTAACACTGTAATACTGTAACACTGTAACACTGTAACACTGTAACACTGTAATACTGTAACACTGCAACACTGCAATACTGTAATACTGTAATACTGTAACAACGCAACACTGTAACACTGTAATACTGTAACACTGTAACACTGTAACACCGCAACACTAACACTGTAACACTGTAACACTGCAACACTGCAACACTGTAACACTGTAATACTGTAACACTGTAATAATGAAATACTGTAACACAGCAACACTCTAGATAAGAGGTAGTACAGATGGTCTTACCCTTGATCCCTAGATAAGAGGTAGTACAGATGGTCTTACCCTTGATCCCTAGATAAGAGGTAGTACAGATGGTCTTACCCTTGATCCCTAGATAAGAGGTAGCACAGATGGTCTTACCCTTGATCCCTAGATAAGAGGTAGTACAGATGGTCTTACCCTTGATCCCTAGATAAGAGGTAGTACATATGGTCTTACCCTTGATCCCTAGATAAGAGGTAGTACGGATGGTCTTACCCTTGATCTCTAGATTAGAGGTAGTACAGATGGTCTTACCCTTGATCCCTAGATAAGAGGTAGTACGGATTGTCTTACCATTGATTCCTAGAAAAGAGGTAGTACGGATGGTCTTACTCTTGATACCTAGATAAGAGGTAGTACAGATGGTCTTACCCTTGATCCCTAGATAAGAGGTAGAAAGGATTGTCTTACTCTTGATCCCTAGGTAAGAGGTAGTACAGATAGTCTTACCCTTGATCCCTAGATAAAAGGTAGTACAGATGGTCTTACCCTTAATCCCTAGATAAGAGGTAGTACAGATGGTCTTAACATTGATCCCTAGATAAGAGGTAGTACAGATGGTCTTACCCTTGATCCCTAGATAAGAGGTAGTACAGATGGTCTTACTCTTGATCCCTAGATAAGAGGTAGTTCGGATTGTCTTACTCTTGATCCCTAGATAAGAGATAGTAGAGATGGTCTTACCCTTGATCCCTTGATAAGAGGTAGTACAAATGGTCTTACCCTTGATCCCTGGATAAGAGGTAGTACAGATGGTGTTACCCTTGATCCCTAGATAAGAGGTAGTACAGATGGTCTTACCCTTGATCCCTAGATAAGAGGTAGTACAGATGGTCTTACCGTTGATCCCTAGATAAGAGGTAGTACAGATGGTCTTACCCTTGATCCCTAGATAAGAGGTAGTACAGATGGTCTTACCCTTGATCCCTAGATAAGAGGCAGTACAGATGGTCTTACTCTTGATCCTTAAAGTAAGAGGTAGTACGGATTGTCTTACTCTTGATCCCTAGATAAGAGATAGTACAGATAGTCTTACCCTTGATCACTAGATAAGAGGTAGTACAAATGGTCTTACCCTTGATCCCTAGATAAGAGATAGTACGTATTGTCTTACCCTTGATCCCTAGATAAGAGGTAGTACGGATTGTCTTATCTTTGCTCCCTAGATAAGAGGTAGTACAGATGGTCTTACCCTTGATCCCTAGATAAGAGGTAGTACGGATGGGCTTAGCCTTGATCTCTAGATAAGAGGTAGTACGGATGGTCTTACCCTTGATCCCTAGATAAGAAGTGGTCTTACCCTTGATCCCTAGATAAGAGGTAGTACAGATTGTTCTCACCCTTGATCCCTAGATAAGAGGTAGTACAGATGGTCTAACTTTTGATCCCTAGATAAGAGATAGTACAGATGGTCTTACCCTTGATCCCTAGATAAGAGGTAGTACGGATGGTCTTACCCTTGATCCCTAGATAAGAGGTAGTACAGATGGTCTTACCCTTGATCCCTAGATTAGAGGTAGTACAGATTGTTCTTACCCTTGATCACTAGATAAGAGGTAGTAAAGATGGTCTTACTTTTGATCCCTAGATAAGAGGTAGTACAGATGGTCTTACTCTTGATCACTAGATAAGAGGTAGTACGTATGGTCTTACCCTTGATCCCTAGATAAGAGGTAGTACAGATGGTCTTACCCTTGATCCCTAGATAAGAGGTAGTACAGATGGTCTTCCCCTTGACCCCTAGATAAGAGGTAGTACATATTGTCTTACCCTTGATCCCTAGATTAGAGGTAGTACAGATGGTCTTACCCTTGATTCCTAGATAAGAGGTAGTACAGATGGTCTTACCCTTGATCCCTAGATAAGAGGTAGTACAGATGGTCTTTCCCTTGATCCCTAGATAAGAGGTAGTACAGGTGGTCTTACCCTTGATCTCTAGATAAGAGGTAGTACAGATGGTCTTTCCCTT
This sequence comes from Eledone cirrhosa, assembly GCA_964016885.1. Classification (NCBI taxonomy): domain Eukaryota; kingdom Metazoa; phylum Mollusca; class Cephalopoda; order Octopoda; family Eledonidae; genus Eledone; species Eledone cirrhosa. The sequence goes on from OZ024743.1 coordinate 71,146,332, forward strand.
GATCCCTAGAAAAGAGGTAGTACAGATGGTCTTACCCTTGATCTCTAGAAAAGAGGTAGTAGAGATGGTCTTACCCTTGATCACTAGATAAGAGGTAGAACGGCTGGTCTTACACTTGATCCCTAGATAAGAGGTAGTACAGATGGTCTTACCCTTGATCCCTAGATAAGAGATAGAACAAATGGTCTTACCCTTGATCCCTAGATAAGAGGTAGTACAGATTGTTCTCACCCTTGATCCCTAGATAAGAGGTAGTACAGATGGTCTAACCTTTGATCCCTAGATAAGAGGTAGTACAGATGGTCTTACCCTTGATCCCTAGATTAGAGGTAGTACACATTGTCTTACCCCTGATTCCTAGATCAGAAGTAGTACAGATTGTCTTTCCCTTGATCCCTAGAAAAGAGGTAGTACAGATGGTCTTACCCTTGATCTCTAGAAAAGAGGTAGTACAGATGGTCTTACCCTTGATCCCTAGATAAGACGTAGAACGGCTGGTCTTACTCTTGACCCCTAGATAAGAGGTAGTAAGTATGGTCTTACCCTTGATCCCTAGATAAGAGGTAGTACAGATGGTCTTACCCTTGATCCCTAGATAAGAGGTAGTACAGATGGTCTTCCCCTTGACCCCTAGATAAGAGGTAGTACACATTGTCTTACCCTTGATTCCTAGATCAGAGGTAGTACAGATTGTCTTACCCTTGATCACTAGGTAAGAGATAGTACGGATGGTCTTACCTTTGCTCCCAAGATAAGAGCTAGTACAGATGGTCTTACCCTTGATCCTAGATAAGAGGTAGTAGAGATGGTCTTACCCTTGATCTCTAGATAAGAGGTAGTACAGATGGTCTTTCCTTTGACCCCTAGATAAGAGGTAGTACAGGTGGTCTTACCCTTGATCCCTAGATAAGAGGTAGTATAGATGGTCTTTCCCTTGATCCCTAGAAAAGAGGTAGTACAGATGGTCTTACCCTTGATCTCTAGATAAGAGGTAAAACGGCTGGTCTTACTCTTGATCCCTAGATAAGAGGTAGAACGGCTGGTCTTACTCTTGATCCCTAGCTAAGAGGTAGTACAGATGGTCTTACCCTTAATCCCTAGATAAGAAGTAGAACATATGGTCTTACCTTTGATCCCTAGATTAGAGACAGTACAGATAGTCTTACCCTTGATCCCCAGATAAGAGGTAGTACAAATGGTCTTACCCTTGATCCCTAGATAAGAGGTACTACGGATTGTCTTAGCCTTGATCTCTAGATAAGAGGTAGTACGGATGGTCTTACCCTTGATGCCTAGATAAGAAGTGGTCTTACCCTTGATCCCTAGATAAGAGGTAGTACAGATTGTTCTCACCCTTGATCCCTAGATAAGAGGTAGTACAGATGGTCTCACCTTTGATCCCTAGATAAGAGGTAGTACAGATGGTCTTACCCTTGATCCCTAGATAAGAGGTAGTACGGATTGTCTTACCATTGATCCCTAGATAAGAGGTAGTACGGATGGTCTTACCCTTGATCCCTAGAATAGAGGTAGTACAGATGGTCTTACCCTTGATCCCTAGATTAGAGGTAGTACAGATTGTTCTTACCCTTGATCACTAGATAAGAGGTAGTACAGATGGTCTTACCCTTGATCCCTAGATAAGAGGTAGTACAGATGGTCTTACCCTTGATCCCTAGATAAGAGGTAGTACGTATGGTCTTACACTTGATCCCTAGATAAGAGGTAGTACAGATGGTCTTACCCTTGATCCCTAGATAAGAGGTAGTACAGATGGTCTTACCCTTGACCCCTAGATAAGAGGTAGTACATATTGTCTTACCCTTGATCCCTAGATTAGAGGTAGTACAGATGGTCTTACCCTTGATCCCTAGATAAGACGTAGAACGGCTGGTATTACTCTTGATCCCTAGATAAGAGGTAGTACAGATGGTCTTTCCCTTGATCCCTAGATAAGAGGTAGAACATATGGTCTTAGCCTTGATCCCTAGATATGAGGTAGTACAGATGGTCTTACTCTTGATCCCTAGATTAGAGGTAGTACACATTGTTTTACCCTTGATTCATTTATCAGAGGTAGTACAGATTGTCTTACACTTGATCACTAGATAAGAGATAGTACGGATGGTCTTACCCTTGATCCCTAGATAAGAGTTAGTACAGATGGTCTTACCCTTGATCCCTAGATAATAGATAGTACGGATGGTCTTACCCTTGATCCCTAGACAAGAGGTAGTAGAGATGGTCTTACCCTTGATCTCTAGATAAGAGGTAGTACAGATGGTTTTTCCTTTGATCCCTAGATAAGAGGTAGTACAGGTTGTCTTACCCTTGATCCCTAGATAAGAGGTAGTACAGATGGTCTTTCCCTTGATCCCTAGAAAAGAGGTAGTACAGATGGTCTTACCCTTGATCTCTAGATAAGAGGTAGAACGGCTGGTCTTACTCTTGATCCCTAGATAAGAGATAGAACGGCTGGTCTTACTCTTGATCCCTAGATAAGAGGTAGTACAGATGGTCTTGCCCTTAATCCCAAGGTAAGAGGTAGAACATATGGTCTTACCTTTGATCCCTAGATAAGAGGTAGTACAGATTGTGTTACCCTTGATCCCTAGATTAGAGGTAGTACACATTGTCTTACCCTTGATCTCTAGATAAGAGGTAGTACCGATGGTCTTACCCTTGATCCCTAGATAAGAGATAGTACGGATGGTCTTACCCTTAATCCCTAGATAAGAGGTAGGACGGATTGTCTTACTCTTGATCCCTAGATAAGAGACAGTACAGATAGTCTTACACTTGATCCCTAGATAAGAGGTAGTACAAATGGTCATACCGTTGATCCCTAGAGAAAAGGTAGTACGGATTGTCTTACCCTTGATCCCTAGATGAGAGGTAGTACGGATTATCTTATCCTTGCTCCCTAGATAAGAGTTAGTACAGATGGTCTTACCCTTGATCCCTAGATAAGAGGTAGTACGGATGGTCTTAGCCTTGATCCCTAGATAAGAGGTAGTACGGATGGTCTTACCCTTAATCCCTAGATAAGAGGTAGTACAGATTGTTCTCACCCTTGATCCCTAGATAAGAGGTAGTACAGATGGTCTCACCTTTGATCCCTAGATAAGAGGTAGTACAGATGGTCTCACCTTTGATCCCTAGATAAGAGGTAGTACAGATGGTCTTACCCTTGATCCCTAGATAAGAGGTAGTACCGATTGTCTTACCATTGATCCCCAGATAAGAGGTAGTACAGATGGTCTTACCCTTGATCCCTAGATTAGAGGTAGTACAGATTGTTCTTACCCTTGATCCCTAGATAAGAGGTAGTACAGATGGTCTTACCCTTGATCCCTAGATAAGAGGTAGTACGGATGGTCTTACCCTTGATCCCTAGATAATAGGTAGTACAGATGGTCTTTCCCTTGATCCCTAGATAAGAGGTAGTACAGGTGGTGTTACTCTTGATCTCTAGATAAGACGTAGTACAGATGGTCTTTCCGTTGATCCCTAGATAAGAGGTAGTACCGATTGTCTTACCCTTGATCCCTAGATAATAGGTAGTACGGCTGGTCTTACTCTTGATCCCTAGATAAGAGGTAGTACAGATGGTATTACCCATGACCCCTAGATTAGAGGTAGTACAGATGGTTCTTACCCTTGATCCCTAGATAAGAGGTAGTACGTATGGTCTTACCCTTGATCCCTAGATAAGAGGTAGTACAGATGATCTTACCCTTGATCCTTAGATAAGAGGTAGTACAGATGGTCTTACCCTTGATCCCTAGATTAGAGGTAGTACAGATGGTTCTTACCCTTCATCCCTAGATAAGAGGTAGTACGTATGGTCTTACCCTTGATTCCTAGATAAGAGGTAGTACAGATGGTCTTACCCTTGATCCCTAGATAAGAGGTAGTACAGATGGTATTACCCATGACCCCTAGATAAGAGGTAGTACATATTGTCTTACCCTTGATCCCTAGATTAGAGGTAGTACAGATGGTTTTACCCTTGATCCCTAGATAAGAGGTAGTACAGGTGGTCTTACCCTTGATCTCTAGATAAGAGGTAGTACAGATGGTCTTTCCCTTGATCCCTAGAAAAGAGGTAGTACATATGGTCTTACCCTTGATCTCTAGAAAAGAGGTAGTACAGATGGTCTTACCCTTGATCCCTAGATAAGAGGTAGAACATATGGTCTTAGCCTTGATCCCTAGATAAGAGGTAGTACAGATGGTCTTACCCTTGTTCCCTAGATTAGAGGTAGTACACATTGTCTTACCCTTGATTCCTAGATCAGAGGTAGTACAGATTGTCTTACCCTTGATCACTAGATAACAGATAGTACGGATGGTCTTACCCTTGATCCCTAGATAAGAGTTAGTACAGATGGTCTTACCCTTGATCCCTAGATAATAGATAGTACGGATGGTCTTACCCTTTATCCCTAGACAAGAGGTAGTAGAGATGGTCTTACCCTTGATCTCTAGATAAGAGGTAGTACAGATGGTCTTTCCCTTGATCCCTAGAAAAGAGGTAGTACAGATGGTCTTACCCTTGATCTCTAGAAAAGAGGTAGTACAGATGGTCTTACCCTTGATCCCTAGATAAGACGTAGAACGGCTGGTCTTACTCTTGATCCCTAGATAAGAGGTAGTACAGATGGTCTTACCCTTGATCCCCAGATAAGAGGTAGAACATATGGTCTTACCCTTGATCCTTAGATAAGAGGTAGTACAGATGGTCTTACCTTTGATCCCTAGATTAGAGGTAGTACACATTGTCTTACCCTTGATTCCTAGATCAGAGGTAGTACAGGTTGTCTTTCCCTTGATCCCTAGATAATAAATTGTACGGATGGTCTTACCCTTGATCCCTAGACAAGAGGTAGTAGAGATGGTCTTACCCTTGATCTCTAGATAAGAGTTAGTACAGATGATTTTTCCTTTGATCCCTAGATAAGAGGGAGTACAGGTGGTCTTACCCTTGATCTCTAGATAAGAGGTAGTACAGATGGTCTTTCCCTTGATCCCTAGAAAAGAGGTAGTACAGATGGTCTTACCCTTGATCTCTAGATAAGAGGTAGAACGGCTTGTCTTACTTTTGATCCCTAGATAAGAGATAGAACGGCTGGTCTTACTCTTGATCCCTAGATAAGAGGTAGTACAGATGGTCTTACCCTTAATCCCTAGATAAGAGGTAGAACATATGGTCTTACCTTTGATCCCTAGATAAGAGGTAGTACAGATTGTCTTACCTTGATCCCTAGATTAGAGGTAGTACACATTGTCTTACACTTGATCCCTAGATAAGAGGTAGTACCGATGGTCTTACCCTTGATCCCTAGATAAGAGATAGTACGGATGGTCTTACCCTTGATCCCTAGATAAGAGGTAGCACAAATGGTCATACCCTTGATCCCTAGATAAGAAGTAGTACGGATTGTCTTACCCTTGATCCCTAGATAAGAGGTAGTACGGATTGTCTTCCTCTTGATCCCTAGATAAGAGGTAGTACAGATGGTCTTACCCTTGATCCCTAGATAAGAGGTAGTACGGATGGTCATACCCTTGATCCCTAGATAAGAAGTGGTCTTACTCTTGATCCCTAGATAAGAGGTAGTACAGACCGTTCTCACCCTTGATCCCTAGATAAGAGGTAGTACAGATGGTCTCACCTTTGATCCCTAGATAAGAGGTAGTACAGATGGTCTTACCCTTGATCCCTAGATAAGAGGTAGTACCGATTGTCTTACCCTTGATCCCTAGATAAGAGGTAGTACGGATGTTCTTACCCTTGATCCCCAGATAAGAGGTAGTACAGATGGTCTTACCCTTGATCCCTAGATTAGAGTTAGTACAGATTGTTCTTACCCTTAATCCCTAGATAAGAGGTAGTACAGATGGTCTTACCCTTGATCCCTAGATAAGCGGTAGTACGGATGGTCTTACCCTTGATCCCTAGATAAGAGGTAGTACAGATGGTCTTTGCCTTGATCCCTAGATAAGAGGTAGTACAGGTGGTGTTACGCTTGATCTCTAGATAAGAGGTAGTACAGATGGTCTTTCCCTTGATCCCTAGAAAAGAGGTAGTACAGATGGTCTTACCCTTGATCTCTAGAAAAGAGGTAGTACAGATGGTCTTACCCTTGATCCCTAGATAAGAGGTAGAACGGCTGGTCTTACTCTTGATCCCTAGATAAGAGGTAGTACAGATGGTCTTACCCTTGATCCCTAGATAAGAGGTAGAATATATGGTCTTACTCTTGATCCCTAGATAAGAGTTAGTACAGATGGTTATACCCTTGATCCCTAGATTAGAGGTAGTACGGATGGTCTTAGCCTTGATCCCTAGATAAGAGGTAGTACGTGGTCGTACCCTTGATCCCTAGATAAGAAGTGGTCTTACTTTTTATCCCTAGATAAGAGGTAGTACAGATTGTTCTCACCTTGATCCCTAGATAAGAGGTAGTACAGATGGTCTCACCTTTGATCCCTAGATAAGAGGTAGTACAGATGGTCTTACCCTTTATCCCTAGATAAGAGGTAGTACCAATTGTCTTACCCTTGATCCCTAGATAAGAGGTAGTACGGATGGTCTTACCCTTGATCCCTAGATAAGAGGTAGTACAGATGGTCTTACCCTTGATCCCTAGATAAGAGGTAGTACAGATGGTCTTACCCTTGATCCCTAGATAAGAGGTAGTACAGATGGTCTTACCCTTGACCCCTAGATAAGAGGTAGTACATATTGTCTTACCCTTGATCCCTAGATAAGAGGTAGTATAGATGGTCTTACCCTTGATCCCTAGATAAGAGGTAGTACGGATGGTCTTACCCTTGATCCCTAGATAAGAGGTAGTACAGATGGTCTTTCCCTTGATCCCTAGATAAGAGGTAGTACAGATGGTCTTTCCCTTGATCCCTAGAAAAGAGGTAGTACAGATGGTCTTACCCTTGATCTCTAGAAAAGAGGTAGTACAGATGGTCTTACCCTTGATCCCTAGATAAGAGGTAGAAAGGCTGGTCTTACTCTTGATCCCTAGATAAGAGGTAGTACAGATGGTCTTACCCTTGATCCCTAGATAAGAGGTAGAACATATGGTCTTACCCTTGATACCTAGATAAGAGGTAGTACAGATGGTCTTACCCTTGATCCCTAGATTAGAGGTAGTACACATTGTCTTACCCTTGATCCCTAGATCAGAGGTAGTACAGATGGTCTTACCCTTGATCACTAGATAAGAGATAGTACGGATTGTCTTACCCTTGATCCCTAGATAAGAGGTAGTGCAGATGGTCTTACCCTTGATCCCTAGATAAGAGATAGTACGGATGGTCTTACCCTTGATCCCTAGATAATAGATAGTACGGATGGTCTTACCCTTGATCCCTAGATAAGAGGTAGAACGGCTGGTCTTACTCTTGATCCCTAGATAAGAGGTAGTACAGATGGTCTTACCCTTAATCCCTAGATAAGAGGTAGTACAGATTGTCTTAACCTTGATCCCTAGATTAGAGGTAGTACACATGGTCTTACCCTTGATCCCTAGATAAGAGGTAGTACCGATGGTCTTACCCTTGATCCCTAGATAAGAGATAGTACGGATGGTCTTACCCTTGATCCCTAGATAAGAGGTAGTACAGACGGTCTTACCCTTGATCCCTAGATAAGAGATAGTACGGATGGTCTTACCCTTGATCCCTAGATAAGAGATAGTACGGATGGTCTTACCATTGATCCTGGATAAGAGGTAGTATGGATGGTCTTATCCTTGATCCCTAGATAAGAGGTAGTACGGATGGTCTTACCCTTGATCCCTAGATAAGAGGTAGTACAGATGGTCTTACCCTTGATCCCTAGATATGAGGTAGTACAGATGGTCTTACCCTTGATCCCTAGATAAGAGGTAGTACAGATGGTCTTACCCTTGACCCCTAGATAAGAGGTAGTACATATTGTCTTACCCTTGATCCCTAGATAAGAGGTAGTATAGATGGTCTTACCCTTGATCCCTAGATAAGAGGTAGTACGGATGGTCTTACCCTTGATCCCTAGATAAGAGGTAGTACAGGTGGTCTTTCCCTTGATCCCTAGATAAGAGGTAGTACAGATGGTCTTTCCCTTGATCCCTAGAAAAGAGGTAGTACAGATGGTCTTACCCTTGATCTCTAGAAAAGAGGTAGTACAGATGGTCTTACCCTTGATCCCTAGATAAGAGGTAGAAAGGCTGGTCTTACTCTTGATCCCTAGATAAGAGGTAGTACAGATGGTCTTACCCTTGATCCCTAGATAAGAGGTAGAACATATGGTCTTACCCTTGATACCTAGATAAGAGGTAGTACAGATGGTCTTACCCTTGATCCCTAGATTAGAGGTAGTACACATTGTCTTACCCTTGATCCCTAGATCAGAGGTAGTACAGATGGTCTTACCCTTGATCACTAGATAAGAGATAGTACGGATTGTCTTACCCTTGATCCCTAGATAAGAGGTAGTGCAGATGGTCTTACCCTTGATCCCTAGATAAGAGATAGTACGGATGGTCTTACCCTTGATCCCTAGATAATAGATAGTACGGATGGTCTTACCCTTGATCCCTAGATAAGAGGTAGAACGGCTGGTCTTACTCTTGATCCCTAGATAAGAGGTAGTACAGATGGTCTTACCCTTAATCCCTAGATAAGAGGTAGTACAGATTGTCTTAACCTTGATCCCTAGATTAGAGGTAGTACACATGGTCTTACCCTTGATCCCTAGATAAGAGGTAGTACCGATGGTCTTACCCTTGATCCCTAGATAAGAGATAGTACGGATGGTCTTACCCTTGATCCCTAGATAAGAGGTAGTACAGACGGTCTTACCCTTGATCCCTAGATAAGAGATAGTACGGATGGTCTTACCCTTGATCCCTAGATAAGAGATAGTACGGATGGTCTTACCATTGATCCTGGATAAGAGGTAGTATGGATGGTCTTATCCTTGATCCCTAGATAAGAGGTAGTACGGATGGTCTTACCCTTGATCCCTAGATAAGAGGTAGTACAGATGGTCTTACCCTTGATCCCTAGATAAGAGATAGTACGGATGGTCTTACCATTGATCCTGGATAAGAGGTAGTATGGATGGTCTTATCCTTGATCCCTAGATAAGAGGTAGTACGGATGGTCTTACCCTTGATCCCTAGATAAGAGGTAGTAGAGATGGTCTTACCCTTGATCCCTAGATAAGAGGTAGTACGGATGGTCTTACCCTTGATCCCTAGATAAGAGGTAGTACAGATGGTCTTTCCCTTGATCCCTAGATAAGAGGTAGTACAAGTGGTTTTACCCTTGATCCCTAGATAAGAGGTAGTACAGATGGTCTTTCTCTTGATCCCTAGAAAAGAGGTAGTACAGATGGTCTTACCCTTGATCTCTAAATAAGAGGTAGTACAGATGGTCTTACCCTTGATCCCTAGATAAGAGGTAGAACGGCTGGTCTTACTCTTGATCCCTTGATAAGAGGTAGTACAGCTGGTCTTACCCTTAATCCCTAGATAAGAGGTAGTACCGATTGTCTTACCCTTGATCCCTAGATAAGAGGTAGCACAAATGGTCATACCCTTGATCCCTAGATAAGAGGTAGTACGGATTGTCTTACCCTTGATCCCTAGATAAGAGGTAGTACGGATTGTCTTACTCTTGATCCCTAGATAAGAGGTACTACAGATGGTCTTACCCTTGATCCCTAGATAAGAGGTAGTACGGATGGTCATACCCTTGATCCCTAGATAAGAAGTGGTCTTACTCTTGATCCCTAGATAAGAGGTAGTACAGACCGTTCTTACCCTTGATCCCTAGATAAGAGGTAGTACAGATGGTCTCACCTTTGATCCCTAGATAAGAGGTAGTACAGATGGTCTTACCCTTGATCCCTAGATAAGAGGTAGTACCGATTGTCTTACCCTTGATCCCTAGATAAGAGGTAGTACGGATGTTCTTACCCTTGATCCCCAGATAAGAGGTAGTACAGATGGTCTTACCCTTGATCCCTAGATTAGAGGTAGTACAGATGGTCTTTGCCTTGATCCCTAGATAAGAGGTAGTACAGGTGGTGTTACGCTTGATCTCTAGATAAGAGGTAGTACAGATGGTCTTTCCCTTGATCCCTAGAAAAGAGGTAGTACAGATGGTCTTACCCTTGATCTCTAGAAAAGAGGTAGTACAGATGGTCTTACCCTTGATCTCTAGATAAGAGGTAAAACGGCTGGTCTTACTCTTGATCCCTTGATAAGAGGTAGTACAGCTGGTCTTACCCTTGATCCCTAGATAAGAGGTAGTACCGATTGTCTTACCCTTGATCCCTAGATAAGAGGTAGAACATATGGTCTTACCCTTGATACCTAGATAAGAGGTAGTACAGATGGTCTTACCCTTGATTCCTAGATTAGAGGTAGTACACATTGTCTTACCCTTGATCCCTAGATCAGAGGTAGTACAGATGGTCTTACCCTTGATCCCTATATAAGAGATAGTACGGATGGTCTTACCCTTGATCCCTAGATAATAGATAGTACGGATGGTCTTACCCTTGATCCCTAGATAAGAGGTAGAACGGCTGGTCTTACTCTTGATCCCTAGATAAGAGGTAGTACAGATGGTCTTACCCTTAATCCCTAGATAAGAGGTAGTACAGATTGTCTTAACCTTGATCCCTAGATTAGAGGTAGTACACATGGTCTTACCCTTGATCCCTAGATAAGAGGTAGTACCGATGCTCTTACCCTTGATCCCTAGATAAGAGATAGTACGGATGGTCTTACCCTTGATCCCTAGATAAGAGGTAGTACAGACGGTCTTACCCTTGATCCCTAGATAAGAGATAGTACGGATGGTCTTACCCTTGATCCCTAGATAAGAGATAGTACGGATGGTCTTACCATTGATCCTGGATAAGAGGTAGTATGGATGGTCTTATCCTTGATCCCTAGATAAGAGGTAGTACGGATGGTCTTACCCTTGATCCCTAGATAAGAGGTAGTACAGATGGTCTTACCCTTGATCCCTAGATAAGAGATAGTACGGATGGTCTTACCATTGATCCTGGATAAGAGGTAGTATGGATGGTCTTATCCTTGATCCCTAGATAAGAGGTAGTACGGATGGTCTTACCCTTGATCCCTAGATAAGAGGTAGTAGAGATGGTCTTACCCTTGATCCCTAGATAAGAGGTAGTACGGATGGTCTTACCCTTGATCCCTAGATAAGAGGTAGTACAGATGGTCTTTCCCTTGATCCCTAGATAAGAGGTAGTACAAGTGGTTTTACCCTTGATCCCTAGATAAGAGGTAGTACAGATGGTCTTTCCCTTGATCCCTAAAAAGAGGTAGTACAGATGGTCTTACCCTTGATCTCTAAATAAGAGGTAGTACAGATGGTCTTACCCTTGATCCCTAGATAAGAGGTAGAACGGCTGGTCTTACTCTTGATCCCTTGATAAGAGGTAGTACAGCTGGTCTTACCCTTGATCCCTAGATAAGAGGTAGTACCGATTGTCTTACCCTTGATCCCTAGATAAGAGGTAGCACAAATGGTCATACCCTTGATCCCTAGATAAGAGGTAGTACGGATTGTCTTACCCTTGATCCCTAGATAAGAGGTAGTACGGATGTTCTTACCCTTGATCCCCAGATAAGAGGTAGTACAGATGGTCTTACCCTTGATCCCTAGAAAAGAGGTAGTACAGATGGTCTTACCCTTGATCCCTAGATAAGAGGTAGAAAGGCTGGTCTTACTCTTGATCCCTAGATAAGAGGTAGTACAGACCGTTCTCACCCTTGATCCCTAGATAAGAGGTAGTACAGATGGTCTCACCTTTGATCCCTAGATAAGAGGTAGTACAGATGGTCTTACCCTTGATCCCTAGATAAGAGGTAGTACCGATTGTCTTACCCTTGATCCCTAGATAAGAGGTAGTACGGATGTTCTTACCCTTGATCCCCAGATAAGAGGTAGTACAGATGGTCTTACCCTTGATCCCTAGATTAGAGGTAGTACAGATTGTTCTTACCCTTAATCCCTAGATAAGAGGTAGTACAGATGGTCTTACCCTTGATCCCTAGATAAGAGGTAGTACGGATGGTCTTACCCTTGATCCCTAGATAAGAGGTAGTACAGATGGTCTTTGCCTTGATCCCTAGATAAGAGGTAGTACAGGTGGTGTTACGCTTGATCTCTAGATAAGAGGTAGTACAGATGGTCTTTCCCTTGATCCCTAGAAAAGAGGTAGTACAGATGGTCTTACCCTTGATCTCTAGAAAAGAGGTAGTACAGATGGTCTTACCCTTGATCTCTAGATAAGAGGTAAAACGGCTGGTCTTACTCTTGATCCCTTGATAAGAGGTAGTACAGCTGGTCTTACCCTTGATCCCTAGATAAGAGGTAGTACCGATTGTCTTACCCTTGATCCCTAGATAAGAGGTAGAACATATGGTCTTACCCTTGATACCTAGATAAGAGGTTGTACAGATGGTCTTACCCTTGATTCCTAGATTAGAGGTAGTACACATTGTCTTACCCTTGATCCCTAGATCAGAGGTAGTACAGATGGTCTTACCCTTGATCCCTATATAAGAGATAGTACGGATGGTCTTACCCTTGATCCCTAGATAATAGATAGTACGGATGGTCTTACCCTTGATCCCTAGATAAGAGGTAGAACGGCTGGTCTTACTCTTGATCCCTAGATAAGAGGTAGTACAGATGGTCTTACCCTTAATCCCTAGATAAGAGGTAGTACAGATTGTCTTAACCTTGATCCCTAGATTAGAGGTAGTACACATGGTCTTACCCTTGATCCCTAGATAAGAGGTAGTACCGATGCTCTTACCCTTGATCCCTAGATAAGAGATAGTACGGATGGTCTTACCCTTGATCCCTAGATAAGAGGTAGTACAGACGGTCTTACCCTTGATCCCTAGATAAGAGATAGTACGGATGGTCTTACCCTTGATCCCTAGATAAGAGATAGTACGGATGGTCTTACCATTGATCCTGGATAAGAGGTAGTATGGATGGTCTTATCCTTGATCCCTAGATAAGAGGTAGTACGGATGGTCTTACCCTTGATCCCTAGATAAGAGGTAGTACAGATGGTCTTACCCTTGATCCCTAGATAAGAGATAGTACGGATGGTCTTACCATTGATCCTGGATAAGAGGTAGTATGGATGGTCTTATCCTTGATCCCTAGATAAGAGGTAGTACGGATGGTCTTACCCTTGATCCCTAGATAAGAGGTAGTAGAGATGGTCTTACCCTTGATCCCTAGATAAGAGGTAGTACGGATGGTCTTACCCTTGATCCCTAGATAAGAGGTAGTACAGATGGTCTTTCCCTTGATCCCTAGATAAGAGGTAGTACAAGTGGTTTTACCCTTGATCCCTAGATAAGAGGTAGTACAGATGGTCTTTCCCTTGATCCCTAAAAAGAGGTAGTACAGATGGTCTTACCCTTGATCTCTAAATAAGAGGTAGTACAGATGGTCTTACCCTTGATCCCTAGATAAGAGGTAGAACGGCTGGTCTTACTCTTGATCCCTTGATAAGAGGTAGTACAGCTGGTCTTACCCTTGATCCCTAGATAAGAGGTAGTACCGATTGTCTTACCCTTGATCCCTAGATAAGAGGTAGCACAAATGGTCATACCCTTGATCCCTAGATAAGAGGTAGTACGGATTGTCTTACCCTTGATCCCTAGATAAGAGGTAGTACGGATGTTCTTACCCTTGATCCCCAGATAAGAGGTAGTACAGATGGTCTTACCCTTGATCCCTAGAAAAGAGGTAGTACAGATGGTCTTACCCTTGATCCCTAGATAAGAGGTAGAAAGGCTGGTCTTACTCTTGATCCCTAGATAAGAGGTAGTACAGACCGTTCTCACCCTTGATCCCTAGATAAGAGGTAGTACAGATGGTCTCACCTTTGATCCCTAGATAAGAGGTAGTACAGATGGTCTTACCCTTGATCCCTAGATAAGAGGTAGTACCGATTGTCTTACCCTTGATCCCTAGATAAGAGGTAGTACGGATGTTCTTACCCTTGATCCCCAGATAAGAGGTAGTACAGATGGTCTTACCCTTGATCCCTAGATTAGAGGTAGTACAGATTGTTCTTACCCTTAATCCCTAGATAAGAGGTAGTACAGATGGTCTTACCCTTGATCCCTAGATAAGAGGTAGTACGGATGGTCTTACCCTTGATCCCTAGATAAGAGGTAGTACAGATGGTCTTTGCCTTGATCCCTAGATAAGAGGTAGTACAGGTGGTGTTACGCTTGATCTCTAGATAAGAGGTAGTACAGATGGTCTTTCCCTTGATCCCTAGAAAAGAGGTAGTACAGATGGTCTTACCCTTGATCTCTAGAAAAGAGGTAGTACAGATGGTCTTACCCTTGATCCCTAGATAAGAGGTAGAACGGCTGGTTTTACTCTTGATCCCTAAATAAGAGGTAGTACAGATGGTCTTACCCTTGATCCCTAGATAAGAGGTAGAATATATGGTCTTACTCTTGATCCCTAGATAAGAGTTAGTACAGATGGTTGTACCCTTGATCCCTAGATAAGAAGTGGTCTTACTTTTTATCCCTAGAAAAGAGGTAGTACAGATGGTCTTACCCTTGATCTCTAGAAAAGAGGTAGTACAGATGGTCTTACCCTTGATCCCTAGATAAGAGGTAGTACAGATGGTCTTACCCTTGATCCCTAGATAAGAGGTAGTACAGATGGTCTTACCCTTGACCCCTAGATAAGAGGTAGTACATATTGTCTTACCCTTGATCCCTAGATAAGAGGTAGTACAGATGGTCTTACCCTTGATCCCTAGATAAGAGGTAGTACGGATGGTCTTACCCTTGATTCCTAGATAAGAGGTAGTACAGATGGTCTTTCCCTTGATCCCTAGATAAGAGGTATTACAGATGGTCTTTCCCTTGATCCCTAGAAAAGAGGTAGTACAGATGGTCTTACCCTTGATCCCTAGATAAGAGGTAGAAAGGCTGGTCTTACTCTTGATCCCTAGATAAGAGGTAGTACAGATGGTCTTACCCTTGATCCCTAGATAAGAGGTAGAACATATGGTCTTACCCTTGATACCTAGATAAGAGGTAGTACAGATGGTCTTACCCTTGATCCCTAGATTAGAGGTAGTACACATTGTCTTACCCTTGATCCCTAGATCAGAGGTAGTACAGATGGTCTTACCCTTGATCACTAGATAAGAGATAGTACGGATTGTCTTACCCTTGATCCCTAGATAAGAGGTAGTGCAGATGGTCTTACCCTTGATCCCTAGATAAGAGATAGTACGGATGGTCTTACCCTTGATCCCTAGATAATAGATAGTACGGATGGTCTTACCCTTGATCCCTAGATAAGAGGTAGAACGGCTGGTCTTACTCTTGATCCCTAGATAAGAGGTAGTACAGATGGTCTTACCCTTAATCCCTAGATAAGAGGTAGTACAGATTGTCTTAACCTTGATCCCTAGATTAGAGGTAGTACACATGGTCTTACCCTTGATCCCTAGATAAGAGGTAGTACCGATGGTCTTACCCTTGATCCCTAGATAAGAGGTAGTACAGACGGTCTTACCCTTGATCCCTAGATAAGAGATAGTACGGATGGTCTTACCCTTGATCCCTAGATAAGAGATAGTACGGATGGTCTTACCATTGATCCTGGATAAGAGGTAGTATGGATGGTCTTATCCTTGATCCCTAGATAAGAGGTAGTACGGATGGTCTTACCCTTGATCCCTAGATAAGAGGTAGTACAGATGGTCTTACCCTTGATCCCTAGATAAGAGATAGTACGGATGGTCTTACCATTGATCCTGGATAAGAGTTAGTATGGATGGTCTTATCCTTGATCCCTAGATAAGAGGTAGTACGGATGGTCTTACCCTTGATCCCTAGATAAGAGGCAGTAGAGATGGTCTTACCCTTGATCCCTAGATAAGAGGTAGTACGGATGGTCTTACCCTTGATCCCTAGATAAGAGGTAGTACAGATGGTCTTTCCCTTGATCCCTAGATAAGAGGTAGTACAAGTGGTTTTACCCTTGATCCCTAGATAAGAGGTAGTACAGATGGTCTTTCCCTTGATCCCTAGAAAAGAGGTAGTACAGATGGTCTTACCCTTGATCTCTAAATAAGAGGTAGTACAGATGGTCTTACCCTTGATCCCTAGATAAGAGGTAGAACGGCTGGTCTTACTCTTGATCCCTTGATAAGAGGTAGTACAGCTGGTCTTACTCTTGATCCCTAGATAAGAGGTAGTACCGATTGTCTTACCCTTGATCCCTAGATAAGAGGTAGTACGGATGTTCTTACCCTTGATCCCCAGATAAGAGGTAGTACAGATGGTCTTACCCTTGATCCCTAGATTAGAGGTAGTACAGATTGTTCTTACCCTTGATCCCTAGATAAGAGGTAGTACAGATGGTCTTACCCTTGATCCCTAGATAAGAGGTAGTACGGATGGTCTTACCCTTGATCCCTAGATAAGAGGTAGTACAGATGGTCTGTGCCTTGATCCCTAGATAAGAGGTAGTACAGGTGGTGTTACGCTTTATCTCTAGATAAGAGGTAGTACAGATGGTCTTTCCCTTGATCCCTAGAAAAGAGGTAGTACAGATGGTCTTACCCTTGATCTCTAGAAAAGAGGTAGTACAGATGGTCTTACCCTTGATCCCTAGATAAGAGGTAGAACGGCTGGTCTTACTCTTGATCCCTAGATAAGAGGTAGTACAGATGGTCTTACCCTTGATCCCTAGATAAGAGGTAGAATATATGGTCTTACTCTTGATCCCTAGATAAGAGTTAGTACAGATGGTTGTACCCTTGATCCCTAGATTAGAGGTAGTACGGATGGTCTTAGCCTTGATCCCTAGATAAGAGGTAGTACGTGGTCGTACCCTTGATCCCTAGATAAGAAGTGGTCTTACTTTTTATCCCTAGATAAGAGGTAGTACAGATTGTTCTCACCTTGATCCCTAGATAAGAGGTAGTACAGATGGTCTCACCTTTGATCCCTAGATAAGAGGTAGTACAGATGGTCTTACCCTTTATCCCTAGATAAGAGGTAGTACCGATTGTCTTACCCTTGATCCCTAGATAAGAGGTAGTACGGATGGTCTTACCCTTGATCCCTAGATAAGAGGTAGTACAGATGGTCTTACCCTTGATCCCTAGATAAGAGGTAGTACAGATGGTCTTACCCTTGATCCCTAGATAAGAGGTAGTACAGATGGTCTTACCCTTGACCCCTAGATAAGAGGTAGTACATATTGTCTTACCCTTGATCCCTAGATAAGAGGTAGTACAGATGGTCTTACCCTTGATCCCTAGATAAGAGGTAGTACGGATGGTCTTAACCTTGATCCCTAGATAAGAGGTAGTACAGATGGTCTTTCCCTTGATCCCTAGATAAGAGGTAGTACAGATGGTCTTTCCCTTGATCCCTAGAAAAGAGGTAGTACAGATGGTCTTACCCTTTATCTCTAGAAAAGAGGTAGTACAGATGGTCTTACCCTTGATCCCTAGATAATAGGTAGAAAGGCTGGTCTTACTCTTGATCCCTAGATAAGAGGTAGTACAGATGGTCTTACCCTTGATCCCTAGATAAGAGGTAGAACATATGGTCTTACCCTTGATCCCTAGATAAGAGGTAGTACAGATGGTCTTACCCTTGATCCCTAGATTAGAGGTAGTACACATTGTCTTACCCTTGATCCCTAGATCAGAGGTAGTACAGATGGTCTTACCCTTGATCACTAGATAAGAGATAGTACGGATGGTCTTACCCTTGATCCCTAGATAAGAGGTAGTGCAGATGGTCTTACCCTTGATCCCTAGATAAGAGGTAGTACAGATGGTCTTACCCTTGATCCCTAGATAAGAGGTAGTACGGATGGTCTTACCCTTGATCCCTAGATAAGAGGTAGTACAGATGGTCTTTCCCTTGATCCCTAGATAAGAGGTAGTACAGGTGGTGTTACGCTTTATCTCTAGATAAGAGGTAGTACAGATGGTCTTTCCCTTGATCCCTAGAAAAGAGGTAGTACAGATGGTCTTACCCTTGATCTCTAGAAAAGAGGTAGTACAGATGGTCTTACCCTTGATCCCTAGATAAGAGGTAGAACGGCTGGTCTTACTCTTGATCCCTAGATAAGAGGTAGTACAGATGGTCTTACCCTTGATCCCTAGATAAGAGGTAGAATATATGGTCTTACTCTTGATCCCTAAATAAGAGTTAGTACAGATGGTTGTACCCTTGATCCCTAGATTAGAGGTAGTACGGATGGTCTTAGCCTTGATCCCTAGATAAGAGGTAGTACGTGGTCGTACCCTTGATCCCTAGATAAGAAGTGGTCTTACTTTTTATCCCTAGATAAGAGGTAGTACAGATTGTTCTCACCTTGATCCCTAGATAAGAGGTAGTACAGATGGTCTCACCTTTGATCCCTAGATAAGAGGTAGTACAGATGGTCTTACCCTTTATCCCTAGATAAGAGGTAGTACCGATTGTCTTACCCTTGATCCCTAGATAAGAGGTAGTACGGATGGTCTTACCCTTGATCCCTAGATAAGAGGTAGTACAGATGGTCTTACCCTTGATCCCTAGATAAGAGGTAGTACAGATGGTCTTACCCTTGATCCCTAGATAAGAGGTAGTACAGATGGTCTTACCCTTGACCCCTAGATAAGAGGTAGTACATATTGTCTTACCCTTGATCCCTAGATAAGAGGTAGTACAGATGGTCTTACCCTTGATCCCTAGATAATAGGTAGTACGGATGGTCTTAACCTTGATCCCTAGATAAGAGGTAGTACAGATGGTCTTTCCCTTGATCCCTAGATAAGAGGTAGTACAGATGGTCTTTCCCTTGATCCCTAGAAAAGAGGTAGTAC
The DNA here is from genome assembly GCA_964016885.1 of Eledone cirrhosa. Lineage (NCBI taxonomy): Eukaryota > Metazoa > Mollusca > Cephalopoda > Octopoda > Eledonidae > Eledone > Eledone cirrhosa. The sequence continues at coordinate 71,165,281 of OZ024743.1, forward strand.
AGATGGTCTTACCCTTTATCTCTAGAAAAGAGGTAGTACAGATGGTCTTACCCTTGATCCCTAGATAATAGGTAGAAAGGCTGGTCTTACTCTTGATCCCTAGATAAGGGGTAGTACAGATGGTCTTACCCTTGATCCCTAGATAAGAGGTAGAACATATGGTCTTACCCTTGATCCCTAGATAAGAGGTAGTACAGATGGTCTTACCCTTGATCCCTAGATTAGAGGTAGTACACATTGTCTTACCCTTGATCCCTAGATCAGAGGTAGTACAGATGGTCTTACCCTTGATCACTAGATAAGAGATAGTACGGATGGTCTTACCCTTGATCCCTAGATAAGAGGTAGTGCAGATGGTCTTACCCTTGATCCCTAGATAAGAGATAGTACGGATGGTCTTACCCTTGATCCCTAGATAAGAGGTAGAACGGCTGGTCTTACCCTTGATCTCTAGAAAAGAGGTAGTACAGATGGTCTTACCCTTGATCCCTAGATAAGAGGTAGAAAGGCTGGTCTTACTCTTGATCCCTAGATAAGAGGTAGTACAGATGGTCTTACCCTTGATCCCTAGATAAGAGGTAGAACATATGGTCTTACCCTTGATCCCTAGATAAGAGGTACTACAGATTGTCTTACCCTTGATCCCTAGATTAGAGGTAGTACACATGGTCTTACCCTTGATCCCTAGATAAGAGGTAGTACCGATGGTCTTACCCTTGATCCCTAGATAAGAGATAGTACGGATGGTCTTACCCTTGATCCCTAGATAAGAGGTAGTACAGACGGTCTTACCCTTGATCCCTAGATAAGAGATAGTACGGATGGTCTTACCCTTGATCTCTAGATAAGAGGTAGTACGGATGGTCTTACCCTTGATCCCTAGATAAGAGGTAGTACAGATGGTCTTACCCTTGATCCCTAGATAAGAGATAGTACGGATGGTCTTACCATTGATCCTGGATAAGAGGTAGTATGGATGGTCATATCCTTGATCCCTAGATAAGAGGTAGTACGGATGCTCTTACCCTTGATCCCTAGATAAGAGGTAGTAGAGATGGTCTTACCCTTGATCCCTAGATAAGACGTAGTACGGATGGTCTTACCCTTGATCCCTAGATAAGAGGTAGTACAGATGGTCTTTCCCTTGATCCCTAGATAAGAGGTAGTACAAGTGGTTTTACCCTTGATCCCTAGATAAGAGGTAGTACAGATGGTCTTTCCCTTGATCCCTAGAAAAGAGGTAGTACAGATGCTCTTACCCTTGATCTCTAAATAAGAGGTAGTACAGATGGTCTTACCCTTGATCCCTAGATAAGAGGTAGAACGGCTGGTCTTACTCTTGATCCCTTGATAAGAGGTAGTACAGCTGGTCTTACCCTTGATCCCTAGATAAGAGGTAGTATAGATGGTCTTACCCTTGATCTCTAGATAAGAGGTACAACGGCTGATCTTACCCTTGATCCCTAGATAAGAGCTTCTACGGATGGTCTTACCCTTGATCCATTGATAAGAGGTAGTACAAATGGTCTTACCCTTGATCCCTAGATAAGAGGTAGTACAGATGGTCTTACCCTTGATCCCTAGATAAGAGGAAGTACAGATGGTCTTACCCTTGATCTCTAGATAAGAGGTAGTACCGATGATCTTACCCTTGATTCCTAGATAAGAGGTAGTACAGATGGTCTTTCCCTTGATCCATAGAAAAGAGGTAGATATCTCATTTGGTACCACCACAGTTAACAACCCTTGATACTTTCCACATCCTGGATGCTATAGTAAAGGAGTGGATCCCCGTAACAGATGGAATACAATTCTAATGTATCAGGAGCTGGTGCAGTAATATGCCAGCTGCAGCATTCAGTGATCAGAAGAAGGGAGGTTGGCGTAAAAACCAAACTCACCATCTTCAATTCGCTATTCGTGCTAAGCCTTATCTATGGTCATGAATTTTGTTAATCACTGAAAGAATACGATCGCGAATACAAGCTGCCAAAACGGGAGTAAAGTTACTCGATAGAGTGCGTAGCTTGGAGATCAGTGAATCACCCTAGGTAGAGCCGTTACTTCCCCAAATTGAGAGATCATAGCTTCGATACTATGGATATGTAGCTAGAATGTCTTAGGAAAGAATCACTGGACAGATTTATTTCAGAAGTCCCATTTACTGCTGAAATGGAAAACACAGAAAAAGCAAAGCAGGTAAAAGTAACTGCAAAGAAAGAACTGCTACAGAAACTGGCTAAGAAATGGCAAGAAAAGCCTCTGTATGGAAAATACCCAGAGCGAGCTAACAATCCTGATGTTGACAAAACTTTAACCCATCAGTGGTTGGCATCCTCTGGACTGAAATCGGAGACTGAAGGACTGATTATATCGGCACAAGATCAGTGTCTGCCAACAAAAAATTACCAAGCCAACATAATAAAAAATGGGTGCAGCCCATTATGCCGTGTATGCAAAAAACAACCAGAGACCATTGACCATATAATTTCAATGTGCAGTCCTATAGCTCCAACCGAATACCTAAACAGGCATGACAGAGCTGCACAATACATACATTGGATAATGTGTAAGCATTTTGACCTGCCCCATCAAAAGAATTGGTGGGAGCATCAACCACCTCCCATACTTGAAAAAGATCACATCTCAATCTTGTGGAACTTTAGCATCCAAACAGACCGAAAAATAGATGCAAACAGACCTGATATAATATTGAAAGACTTTCAAAAGAGGGTATGCCTGCTAATTGATATGTCTGTTCCAATAGACAAGAATGTATCTATAAAAACATTTGAAAAATTGAGCAAGTATAAGGACCTGGAGATAGAAAGTGGAAAAATGTGGAAATTGAGAACTAAAACAATACCAGTGGTTGTAGGCGCTCTGGGAATGATACCTAAGGGGTCTAATGATTACATATCGCAAATCCCAGGAAACCCGCGTATAGGAGAAATACAAAAGACAGTACTAATGGGAACTGCCCATATACTAAGGAAGATTCTGTCAATATAAGTACATCACAAGTCTAAACACTAAAGATGCATGTGTGAATATGTATGTTCTTTCTTGAACATGGCGGACCTTGTTGTCTCTTGAGGTCACTGGTTGTGACTTGGTGATAACTCGTATGAACATAAAGCAAGATAAATGCAACTGTAATAATAATAATAATAATGATTTCTTTATTAACCACAAGGTTTTACATAAAGTAGACATTAAGGACAGTACAGGACAATACAGGATGGTACAAATGGGCAAAAAATAACAATGAAAAATTCCCCAATAGGGGGGGGGGGGGGGGACGACGACTTCAGAAGGACATTTGTGGAGAAAGCCCAGTAAAAGGCCACAATGACCCTGACCACCAAGGCAAGTGCCCTCTCCCAGTTTTCCACCTTTAATTTACAGATATATACTCAGAGTAGGCCCATTCACTCGGGCCATTCTTGCTTCTCTCACCCATCTTTCAACAAAATGCTGGGCAGAGAGCACTCCCCTCTCTACTCTGATTTTCCTTTTCAAATGAAATTTGAAAAAGTCAATCAGAGCATCACCGAAGAGGTAAGTGCTCGTCTTCAGCCCTTTCAAACGTATCCACCATACTATCTCTTTCGCCATGGCCACCAGACAGATAAAAACTGCCTGCCCTTCCCGGCTAAAGGAGGAGGGCGGGGCAATCCTCACGATGGACTCAGATGATAGCCGGATCCGTCCTAAACGCGACAGCAGGTATTCGACATAAACCCACAAGTCAGCAATTTTCGGACACTGGACGAGTGCGTGCAGGACGGTTTCGTCGCCCTGCGCGCATCTCGGCCATGCCCGGCTGACGGCACCTCCATGCCTGTAGAGTTTATCCTGAACTAGCAAGGCTCCTCGGTAGCACTGCCAGGCCAGAGATTTCTGGAAGTTGTCCATAGGCCCCGGCCCGAAAGTTCTTCCGAAGAGATTGGCTAGTTGATTTTCGTCGACGCCTAGAGTTTCCCCAAGTACGTCGTCGCTCTTCCCCTCCACTAATCCTCTATAGAACGCCGAGGTGGAGTTTCCACCGATCACATTGCCCGATTGGTCGAGGGCTGTGAGCGCCTGAAGACATTCCAGTCTCCAGGCGCTCCCTCTCGGTCTTCGCTTGACCCAGGACTGCAGCTCCGTCAAGGAAACGAGCTGGGGAAATACGTGTCTAGCAAACGGCGACCACACCTGATCACCGTCGAGGAAGAGGTGGAGATGTCGTAGCCTGAGCGCGTGCTGCGCATCATCAGCCACGGCACGCCCAGCCCTCCACGTAGCGGGTGTTGACAACAGATGGACCGCCTGACCATCGGAGCGCGTCCCTTCCACAAAAAGCGAAAGAGCAAACGCTCCAGGCTTAGGACAAGGTACGACGGTCAGGCGGTAGCAGATGACAGACGCGATGTACGCGTTAGCCACCTCCGCTCTACCTTTCAGGGATAGCTTCCTCTCCGCCCATTTCTGGGTGAGAGATGCCACCCTGCTCGTCACCTCGTCCCAGTTTTTGTCCGTCTGGAGGTGCGGACCGAACCAGACCCCTAGCAATTTAACCGGTCCGTCCGTCCAGCGTCCGACGACGCTGTTGGACGGCATGGACCTGCCTCTCCAGGTGCCGAGCTGCAGGCCCACTGACTTTTCCTGGTTGATCATTGCTCCTGTCACCGCTTCGTATTCTTTTAGTGTAGTGCCGATCGCCTCGATGTGTTTGGCGTTCGACACCACTACGGTGACATCGTCCGCATATGCTGACACGGATCTTCCGCATCCTAGTTCGCGCGGGACGCCCCTCAACGTCTCCAGTTTGTGCAGTAATGGCTCGAGAGTCAATACGTACAAGAGGGACGAGAGGGGACATCCTTGGCGGACCGAGCGCATGATGTTGAACGGTTCCGACAGGTGACCGTTCACTCTCACCACAGAGCAGATGTCGCTGTGCATGGCAGCGATCCAGCCTCTGAAGACGGGCCCAAAACCAGCCGCCCTCAGGACTGCCGCTAGGTAACGATGCTCGACCCTATCGAAAGCTTTCGACTGATCTAAATTGATCAAGGACCCACCCGTGCCAGGTTCCCTAGCTACCCTCTCTACGATGTATCGCATGAGGTGGAGGTTGTCGTGGATGGATCTGTCGGGAATGGCGCATGTCTGCGCCTCTCCCACCAGACCACCAACGACAAGCGCCAACCTCTTTGCTAGCAAAGTTATGGGCCGGAAATTATCTATGTTATCCCCCTTGTTCGGATCCTTTCTCAGCAGTGCCACCGCTCCTCGGCTCACAGAACTGGGAATTCTCCCGTTCTGTTGCCAGTTGCAGTAGACGTCCGCCAAGAGGCCTCCGAACAAGTCTGGCATTTGTACGTAAAGTTCATAGGGCAAACCATCCAAACCAGGCGATTTACCCTTGTGCAGCCAGTCATTGCCTCCCTTACTTCAGTGGCTGTTATCGGCTTTTCGCAACACTTCGCCTCAGTGGCCGAGAGCCGCGGCAGTCCGTCAAGGTAGACACTAAAGTCCATCCCTCGACCCGGCCCACCGCTGCCCCCGAACAGCTGAGCGAAGTGTCGCTGAAAAGCTTCACACATTTGCCCGGGATCGAGTAGCATGCGCCCGTCGTGGTCCACCAAAGACCGGATCGTGGCTTTGTTGCCACGACGCGCCTCCGCCACTCGGGCCCATTGAACGGCTTTCGTCCCCTCGTGTCTGAGAGCACGCACCCTAGCTCTGACAACGCAGCCTTCATGATTTGCATTGAAGAATTGGTCAAGGGCCAATTTCGCCGCCAGCACGTCGGTCGCAATGCCTTTGCTAAGCGCCTCGTCTAATTTTTTAACTAGTTCTCCCTCTGCTCTATTTTTCTCTATTGCTAAAGCCTTACTAAACCTAATGGATTCTATTCTAATCGCTCTTTTCAGAGCAAACCACCACTTGTTGTTGACGATGCCCCCCGTCAACGCCCGCTTAACTAGTTCGCTAATCCGGTCTCTGTAGGCCTTGCGCGCTGGTAAGGACGCGTTTAGCTTCCAGTAGCCGGGTCCTCGTCTATGAAGCCTATCTAAGTCAAGCACACAGATCACGAATTTGTGGTCCGTGTAGCTGACTATCTTGAATCGTGGACAGCCTATGCTAGACCTATCTATTTCCCTACAAAATACTCTATCTAGATATGATCTGGATGACCCTATACGATTTGTCCAAGTCCACATTGACACATTCGGGAAATCCAATCGGTACCTGTCAGACAGTTCAAAACGCCTGAGCAGGTTAGTGAGGCTCTTGCACCCTCCACCCCTATCCGCTAATCCCACACAGTCCCAGCGTGCATCTAAGATCCCGTTCCAGTCGCCCACTAACAAGAAAGGTCTCCAGACGCCGGAAGAAATCAGGCTGCCCTGCTCCTGTCGGGGCATAGACGGCCACTAGCCTGAAAGCTTGCCCGTCTCCGCTGGTCACGTCCAGCACCACCAGCTTACCCTCTGGGTCGAGGAAGATGGCCCGTATGGCGAGATCCAAACCTCTCCGAAAAAGCACAGCAACTCCTCCCCCCGATCCAGGACGGCTGGGAGATGCGTACACATCGTAGCCGCCGAAGATCGGTGCGAAGGCCCGTGCTTCGGAGATTCTGGTCTCGCTGATGGCCACTACATCTATGTTTAGTGACCTGAGGTCGTTGAGCAGGTGACCCTGCTTCCATGACGACCCCAAGCCACGCGCATTTATGCTGCCTATTCTTAGTGAGATCATGTTTAAAATAGAGTGGAAAAGATGGGAAAGACCACTTACCGTACTTTTCGTAGAGGAGGGATGGTTTTTACATCCCTTTTCACTTGATCGTCTGGTGAAGGGACCGTTGAATCGTCCCTTCGGCTGGTCGTCGGCTCTTCTATGAGTATGTCCGAATATAATCTTCGATTGATAGTTCCTCCTAGGTCCCTGAAATCACCAACTGCGTTGGGGAATTTCGTTTTAATGTTTGTGTATTGTTTCTGTGCTATTTTTAGCAGTCTTATGTTAGTTGGCGTTTTGATTGGTGCTGGTATTATGTAGTCGTGTTGTGAAATGTCTGTGTGTTCAATTATGTAAGTCATTAGTTTCTTGTTGTGTGTATTTATTGCCGTGTATTTGTTTTTCTGGGGGTGGGGTGTGGTTCTGCTATTTTCTTGTCGTTGTTGCTGGGTGTGTGTGTTTTGTTGTTGTGTTTGCGATGTTGGTGCTTGTGGTGGTGGTGTTGAAGGTGTTGTTGGCGGTGGGGTTGTCGCCGGTGGTGATGGTGGTGCTAGTGAGGGTGGTGATGGTGTTGGTGGTGTTGCTGCTGTGAGTCTCTTTGCAGTAGACTTTATCCTTTTCTCATTTCTTTCCTCCCTTTTCAAAGGCGACGATGCGCTGCTTCTGCGTTTGTGCCTTCTTACGACCTTTTGCCATCCCTCTCCCACCTCACACTCCATGTATGATTCTGTGAGGTCGGGGAGGGGTACCAGCTCCACTCTTTCACTTGTTGTTGTTGGTGATGTTTGCACTGGAGTCTCTGTTGCAGCTGCATTTGGTATTGCTGTTGTTGTTAATACTTCCACTGCTGCTGCTGTTTTTGATTTCCGTGGCGTGGGTATGGGTGCCACGGACCTATCGTTCCTGGTTGCCGCTTGTCCTATTGCTGGTAGCCGTGGAGCCGGTTTCGGAAGGAGGGGGGGTTTTCTCCTTTCTCAGGGTCTTCTCGTTGCAGAAGGCCCTGAGGTGAGTCTTCGATCCACAGCGAAAGCATTTCGGGCGTTTGCCCTCAACACTTATGGGCAGTTGAGTGCCGTTATCGAAGTCTATCACATCTGGGATAGCTTCGATGCACTCCTGGTTGGTTTGGATTAACATCTCAATGGAGGTGCCTACTCAATCTTCTCTTACTTTTTTCTGTACTTGCAGTACAGTTGTTTTGTCCTCGATTCCGACGAGGACAGACGCGGCCAGCTAAGAAGGGGCCATCCCGGGGGGGACGTGGGTCAGCTTGACCCTCACAATTTTTTGCCCGCAGTAGGAGGGCACCAACACCATTTCCTCGCTCCTTAGGGTCACTACGGATTGAGCCTTTGCCTCCTGGGGTGTGGCAAAAAGTACGTCTACGGTGGCATATTTTTTGCCTCGGGTGATGTGCGTTTTCCGCTGCCACACAGACCCCAAGGCTTTTTGTATTTGAGCCTCTGTGGCTCTTTCAACCCTACGGGATTTTGTACTTACTGTACGGTACGTGACCGTACAATGCTGTTGGGTTTCGAAAAATTTTTCCGCTGCCTTGCAGATTGCTCGGTGTCCAGTCTTTGTCACCATCTTCTTCGCTTCCTCTAATTCCTCATTTGTTATGAGGATTGTTTCCAGGTTCTTCGCGATACCTGCAAACGAGATTGGTTTTTCTTTGCTGCCGTTGTTGTTGTTGTCGTCAGAGCTGCTGTTACTTTTGTTGTTGCTGCAGGTACTACGACTACTGCCTCCGCCGCTGTTGCTGTGGTTGTTGTTGGTGTTGCTGCTGCTAATGCTGTTGTTGTTTATGCTGCTGGTGATGCTGTTGCGGCTGCTACTGTTGTTTTCATTGTCCCTGTTGCTGCTGTTATTACGGCTGCTACTGCTATTATTCCTGACGTCAGACGAATGAAATGGGTTTTCGTATTTCCCGCACACCTGTTTCGTCGTTGTCGTCGTCTTGCACGCTTTGCACGAGACTTTTCTTTTCTGTCGTCGCTTGCGAAAGAGAAGGGAGGGAGAGAGACACATTTAAAGAAGGGAGGGAGAGAGACAATCTTCTCTCTGCTGTAGTGACGATTGAGGAAAAAGAAGACGGAATGAGTGGGAGTGACCTATGCAAATTCTTTTTCGTAGCCATGTTGTTTTTTTTTGTTTAAAATAAATATTGGGCACAAAACCCCAATAAGCAGTTATTTAACCCCAAAGGGCCAAATAACGGGCAGAAAGACCCCTCTCACGAGGAGGAGGGTGTTTTTGTCTACAAGTTCGTTAAAGTTTTAAACAATTTACAATTGTTATAGCGTTCAAAATTTACAATACCTTACAGAGCCGAGCCTCCGTCAACCATAGCATTCCCACTGTTCATTTTACTGATGTTTGTGCATTGCCCTATGTACTGTACATGCACTTTTTGATGAGTTGTGGTGCACCTGGGCACTGTACACAATATTTCATTATTGTTATTATTATTATATCATGACTCATACACTGTTCATTTTCCTGACGTTTGTACATTATTCTATGTACTATACATGCACCTTTGATGAGTTGTAGTGCACCTGAGCACTGTACACAATAATTTCATTATTATAATAATAATAATAATAATAATAATTAATAGCAAAACTATTTTTTCAGGCTGTGGTATTTAATACGTTTGTGTATGTTAGTATGGAATTCCGTGGCTGGATCACTGACAACGAGGTTCTTGTCATTATTTAAGGCTTACCTTACAATGTTAATCTCGTAGTGTTAATCTCGTAATACTGTGAGTGTGAAGCGAAGCTGATTAGTAGTTATCACTAGAAGAAATAACACGAATAGCTGGTTAACTTATGATATAAAAGATTTACTTCACTTCACAAATGAACAAAGAATAGGTTACTAAGAGTTATAACGGTGGAAGATGTTTTTGACGTTGCTTCATGATGCTGGTGTAGTCTGTGGTCAGAGGTGAGAAGTCTGTAGAGTAGGAGAGAGAGAGTAAAGGTCTGTAGAAGTCTGTAGACCCCCAAGGGCCTGTAGTTAGAGGTGAATGTTTTACATAGTTATTCTCTCGCGTACTGCTCCGATCTCTTTTGCTTGGTCTGATACAGGCTGATACCTGTCGTTTTCTGTTTCTCGCCTCGAGGGATCGCCCACGCATGAACCTCTTTACGCCGAAAAGGAGGTGACCCGAACCGAAATTTGAGATTTCTGTGTCACCCAGGGTTCAAGGTGTGGACAGATTTCGCTACAAGTGTGTTAGTTTGTATACATTATTAGATCGGTGGATTGGCAGTATCGGTAGAGAGTCGGACACCATGCTTTGAAGCATGGAGTTACGTCCCTTTATGATCTGAGTTCAAATGCCGCCGAGGTTAACTTTGCCTTTCATCCTTACGGGGTCGATAAAATAAAGTACCAGTAATGTACTGGGTAATTGCTGGCCTTGTGCCTAAAATAGAAACAATTATTAGATTGAATCTTTTACCACTTGTTAATTGAAAACAAATTTTCTAATATAAATTTTGTTTATTTCTATGCATAGTTATTTGAAATACACATATGAAGGTATTTTTGTTATAATAAATGCAGTCATTTTAGATACTTTTGTAAAAGTTGGGTTATGCAATAAATAATAATTTTAAATATTAATAAATTTCAAAAACGAAAAACTATAGTTTTTTCTAGCATTTCTTGAATAGAATTTACAGTTAGTAATAACAGAAATTAGATGGCTGGGTTAAAAAGCAAGAAAGAAAAAAAAGAAAAATATCGAAAAAACTAGAAAATTGCCTAAGATATCAAGCATTAAAACATTTTTCTGGCGTTTATTTCAAGGGACATTACTCTGTCCTAACTTACTAAATTTTAAGAGTATTGTCCCTTGAATTTTTTTTTTTAGCTATTACTTAAGGGCAAATATATTCGGCAGTTCTCTATCTCTTTCCAGTCTGTAGGCCACAACTGTATTATTACCAGACACGAAGTTTACAATTTTCCTGAGAAATAAAATACGATGTTGTGACGTTCATACTTCTCCAAGACATATTCCTCAAGTTTACAAGATGTTATATTTTATGATGCATTATCAACACTACAAAATTAACCTGTTTACTTCATCACACTTCATTTCGCTTCCCCTTTGTGTGTGTGTGTGTGTGTGTGTGTGTGTGTGTGTGTGTGTGTGTGTGTGTGTGTGTGTGTGTGTATGTATGTGTGTGTATGTATGTGTGTGTGTATGTGTGTGTATGCATGTATGCGTGTATGTGTGTGTGTATGTGAGTGTATGTATGCATGTGTGTGTGTATGTATGTATATGTATGTGTGTATGTATGTATGTGTGTGTGTATGTATGTGTCTGTGTGTGTGTGTATATATGTGTGTGTAGATGTATGTGTGTATATGTATGTATGATTGTGTGTATGTGTATGTGTGTGTATATATATGTATGTATGTATGTATTTGTGTATGTATGTATGTGTGTATGTGTGCGTATTTATGTATGTATGTATGTATGTATGTGTGTGTGTATGTATGTGTGTGTGTGTATGTATGTGTGTGTATGTGTGTATGTATGTATGTATGTGTGTAAGTATGTATGTATGTGTGTATGCATGCATGTGTGTGTGTATATATATGTATGTATGTATGTATGTATGTATGTATGTATGTATGTATGTGTGTGTGCGTATATATATGTATGTATGTATGTATGTGTGTATGTATGTATGTATGTATATGCGTGTGTGTGTTGGACGTAGTGAAGAGACATCGTATAGTGGTTAAGGTATTCGGTTCATGATCATAAGGTCGTGAGTTCGATTCCCGGCGGCGCATTTTGACCTTTGCTTTAGTCCGCTACACTGGTAGAAATAAGTTGTACTTGTGATTCAAAGAATCGGCCTTGTCATGTACTTGTCATACTGAATCTCCCTGAGAACTATGTTTAGGGTACACGTACCTGTTAATTTCACGAGCAGTTCTGTTGATTAACAACTGGAACACTCGTCGTCGGAAACAACGGAGGTCCATTAATACAGACACGAATAAAATATAGACCGAGCTGGTCCTGTCTGTATCATATGCAAATTACCTGCTCTAGTTTGTATCATATGCAAATGAGCTGGTCAAGTTTGTACCATATGGAAATTACCTGGTCGAGTTTGTACCATATGTAAGTTACCTGGTCGAGTTGGTATCATATGCAAATGAAATGAGCTGGTCGAGCTTGTACTATATGCAAATAAGCTGGTAGAATTTGTACCGTATGCAAATGAGCTGGTTGAGTCTGTACCATATGCAAACGAGCTGTTCCAGTTTGTACTATATGCAAATGAGCATCTCCAGCTAATGTGTTACAAGACAAAAAGACCCCCCCCAAAAAAAAAAAACCAACAACAACCCCAAACCGAAACAAAACAACAATAATAGCAAACAACAACAACAACAACAACGACAAAAACATGTAAACTGTCTCAGTTCTGAGTGAGAAAACGTCACCGACATCGGATGAAACTGCAGAAACACGTGTCTGACGTTTTCACACGGCTACTGAGATAGCTGTGACATCATCACAGCTTCTTCTTCTTCTTCTTCTTACTGATGAGAGGGCCCTCATGGAGGCAGGGTCCTCAAACACTCCCTCCAGTGTATCCTGCCATAAGCCACCGTCTCCAACTGATCCGACCGGATCCCCAAGTGAGACCAGCCAAGCTCGTGGATGTTATTCAGCCATCTTGCTCGCGGTCTACCCACGGGTCTCCTACTAGTTGGTTTTGCCCGTAAAATCTGTCTAGTGACTCTTTCCAGCTTAAAACTATAGTAAAACTCATGTATGTTTATTACATATAGATATATCGTATATATATTCGTATACATTTCTATTATCTCTTCTTATGTCTTTTATATATACACCCTCACCATTTTAAGGCCCCCATCGGTCACCAATGACCATAGTTTTGTACCTAGAAAGTTTCCCTTCGAGGCACAAACCTGGACAAGGTTTGTTTGTGGAAGACCAGCAGTCGCCCATGTATACCAGTCTCCCCGCTCCACGCCATCAATGTTGTCCAAGGGAAAGACAATGACCGATACAGTTTAGCGCCAGTGACGTCGCAACTCATTTCTACAGCTGAGTGAACTGGAGCAACGTGAAGTAAAGTGTCTTGCTCAACAACACAACGCATCACCTGGTCCGAGAATCGAACTCGCAACCTCTTAATTGCAATCCTAACGCTCTAACCACTAAATATATCCTTTCTCTTCCCTCTGCTTTTAGTTATTTCTTTTTGCTTTTAATTGTATATTATATATCGGTGGAGAGTCTGACGCCTTGCTTTGCAGCAAAGAGTTATGGCCCTTTATGGTCTGAGTTCAAATCCCGCCGAGGTTAACTTTGTCTTTCATCCTTACGGGGTCGATAAAATAAAGTACCAGTAATACACTGAAATAATTGCTGGTGTTGTGCCAAAAGTAGAAACAATTATATAGAAATGACTTCTACAGGATTAGAACTATTTCATTCGTATAAAATCATAAGAATGAAATAATTCCAGTCCTGTAGAAGTCATTTCTATATAATAAATATGCTTATTCTCTATTTACGTATTGAGTACTTTATTTAACAGTGGTTAAATAAAGTACACACACACACACACACACACACACACACACACATATATAGTACATATGTACGATGCATACTTAAGAAAATACTATATATTTTCAACCGTTCGACAGACTGGCAGTGAGGTATACAGTCCTGATCAAGAGTAATGACCCAGAAACATGCTGATTGTTCCTCAATGCCAGTGTTGAACAAACAGATGACGATCGGTCACCGGCATGGCACAGCTTTAATCGGGCTGTTTGTTTATATATATATATATATATATATATATATATATATATATATATATATATATATATGTATTAGGATTGGTGCTCTGAAATAGCGATGTATACATGAATGTATGTATAGTATATTTGGAAATATACCGTTCAGCTTCTGATTATTAGTGGAATTCTATAAGAATCCAGCTTCTATAATTTTCGGCGGAAGCAGGGGAGTGCGTGGCTCTGATGAACGCCACCCAGCGTGAAACAGACTGTCAGCTTCTCTCCCTTCTTTCGCCGAAAAGAAGTAAGTGATATAGTCCCTACTTTAAAACCGATAGCGTATGGTCTTCTAAATGTTTTTAATTAAACATACGGCATATTGCCAAATATACTATACGTACCTTTATATATATATATACATATATAATACAGTTTACGAAGTTATTTCAGCGACCTCCGGCCATGACCCACCCACTCAATGGGACAGTAAACTTGTGGTTGTGAAACTGCATCCTAAGGTTCAGAGTGCACACATTATATTTGTTCAGTGAGTACTATGGAAGTGTTTTGGTATGATTATGGCAACCTTCAGTCAACAGAGCTATGGCATTGGCATCACACCTAGCTGTAGATCACCCTAATCAAAGAATTGTCCAATTCACCAATTATCAAATTAAATATATCTGTCAACGAAGTTATCTGAAAAAAATCAAGGAACATCTAGTTGGTAGTGTTATTATAAAATCTAGTGGATTTGTTTGTTCGGTGAAGGCGCATGGCTTATTGGTTAGAGCATTGGGCTTGTAATCGAAAGGTTGTGAGTTCAATTCTCTGACCGGGTGATGTGTTGTTTCCTTGAGCAAGACACTTTATTTCACGTTGCTCCAGTTTACCCAGCTGTAAAAATGAGATGATAGGACTGGGGTCCCTATCATTAAATTATCCAAGACACCTCCAACGAGATATACCTTGGAGGGGGCCAGCTAAACCTGCATAGGTGTGAGCTGTCACACACACATGCACATTTTTTTGTTCGAGTTTATTTACTGGTACTAAATTAACACTTAAATTACCTTAAATTATGGGTAGAAGTATATATTTAATTGAATTAAAATATCCACATTACGTGGTACTACTTAGTTAAAATCGTATGTGGGGGAAGTTATGGGCGCGAATGTAGGTGTATATGATACTTGAAATATTAGTATATATGCTAGTATTTGTAAAATAGAATTTTTTGTGGCTATTACTGTTTGTTGTGCTAAGCTCTCAAGATATTTTAAACTACAGGCGGATTAATATGTTTTTATTTTATTTTGATATTGTAAATTTCGATGTATGTAGGTGCTTTATGTACGTATATGTATATATAAGTTACTTATTGAGCTTGTATGTAAGTTTGTTTGTGCTCGCCGACCGATGCCTGTGTGTGATCCGGCAGGATACCAAAGGGAGACCAACGAAGCTCGTGGATGTTATCTAACCATCTTACTCGGGATCTGGCCCTGGGTCTCCTGCCAGTTGGTTTTGTTCATAAAATCTTTCCAGCGATTCTTTCCTGAGACATTCTAACCACATGCCTATAGTATCGGAGCTGTGATCTTTCAATTCGGAGAAGTAGAGGCTCTACCTGAAGTGACACTCTGATCTCCGAGCTATGCACTCTATCGAGCAACGTTACTTAAAAGACCCTTCGCTGGAACCCAATTTCGGCCGCTTGTATTCGCGATCGTATTGCTTCGGTCATTGACCAAGATTCATGACCATAGATAAGGTTTGGCACGAATAGCGAATTGAAGATAGTGAGTTTGGCTTTTACGCCCACTGCCCTTCTTCTAATTACTGAATGCTGAAGCGGGCACGTTACTGTCCCAGCTCCTGCACCTCTTGTACTTAATTAATCCTTCTGCCTTCCATCACTCGTAAATACGGCCCCGAGATACTTGAACGTCTCCACCTGCTTCTGAGGAACACCATTCACATGTAGAGTGCACTGCACAGGCTTCCTTGAGAGGACAAGTGTCTCAGTTTTCGCAGCACTGATTTTCATTTCAGCCATGCAGGACTCGGCATCAAACCTATCAAGTGCAAGTCGGAAATCACCTGTTGAGTTAAGTAAAACTACTTTCAGTAAACTCCTCCATCGTGTCATCAGAAACAAGACCCTGAACCCACAAACCAAGTATATATTGTATCGAGTCATGTTTATTTTCACCTTACTCTACGTTTGTGAAACATGTACTTTATACTGCCGGGTTATTCCGAAAACTGGAACGATTTCATCAACAAAAGCTTCAATAAATATGAATATACCTGTAACCATATTTATGTATGCCTGTATGTATATATAAATTATTGTCTTATTTACAAAACTTTTTTTAAAATAGTTCATAGAATATTTATTTACAATAGTTTATAACTTTGCCCATTAATCCGTATGGTGAGAAAATGGGGTCCCGCGTGCTGGCCTCCCCACAGCCCCGGTGAACAGGATGTAGAAGGCGTTTCCCCGGAGGATGGTAAGGGAGATGCGCTGGGAGAGCCATTCCAACTCGCGAGGCTCACATCTGCGTCTGGCTAGCTCAGTATGAGCAAAAAATGAGAAGCCTATGCCATCATCTTTGCAGTCCTTGAAGAAGCCAATATCAACAGCATTAAGTCCATCATCATCAAACATCGCCTTAGATGGACAGATCCCGTCCGCTGCATGAGCTGCATCAGAGTGCCACGTCAAATCCTTTACAGTCATCTCATCATAGCTAAAAAGGTACACGCCCGGAGGATAAAATACTGCGACGAAAGATTCGCCAACTCCAACCAAGGCCTCTACCAACCATCAGATGTGAATCATCTGCGGGTCCCAAATAATAAGGTGGAGGAGTGGAATAAGCGGGGAAGGGTGCTGTTGGACATTTGCTTAAATTTTTATTTTATCAATTCTAGAAATTTGAATCCGAACACCTAAAGGGACAACATATATCATCGCAGTGGAGACATCTGGTGACCTTGGCCCTAGGGCTACCTCCCTATTCACCACCATA
>OZ024743.1:71186881-71246881 GCA_964016885.1 Eledone cirrhosa
ATGTGTAGTGTGCATATTGATATTATACGCAAGTATATATGCATGTAGATCAGGGCCCACTTAATAGCATTATAGGCCCCCGGGAAAAGCAGAGCACTGGGGCCCCTACCTACACAACCACTCACATGCGTTAAGGCGGCCCTGATGTAGATATGATACGTCAAATGAAATCGTAATTGACAATATACACAGAAATTGAGCGAAGTCTGCGTTAATCTGTAATCGGTAAAGTAATCCATGATAGATTAAAAAAAAAGACGATATTATATATAAACTGCATATATAATAAACTAAAATGTTATCAAAACGAAAAAGGAGAAAAATTAGCGACGGAAAATAAACCTTATATAACGATGCACATATACGAACGTTTATATAAGCGATGTGAGAAGTGTTATAGATATTACGGACGCTAACCGGAAGTGTTGACATTTGAAAATTTTAAAGAAGTAAATCTTAAAATAAGCAATACTTTATAAATAAGAATATTTATATTTAATCAACAGCTACGAAATTTAGTAGATAAATTATGTAATATTCATTCATTATTTATTCAAAGTAACCCAACTTATTTTACTAACGGGATAAAACAATATAAAATGGACGCTGTCCCGCACTCCTCCCTTTATTATATTATAGATTCAGTATAAAAAATATGTTAATGTCTGGTTTATATGAACTTAAGTTGTACTATCTAAGATTATTCCATAAATATCTATTATATATATATATATATATATATATATATATATATATATATATATATATGTATATATATATTTCATTACCCCATATATATATACTTTGGGAGGATTTGATCAGAGGTAAGTAATGAGTGACGCAACCTCGAGCGATTAGCGGTCTCTAGACTCACCTGATCAATGAAACAATTGTTAATACCTGAAATAAAGTCCCTTGCTGTACAGCCAACCATGTTACTCTTCATTCTTTCACTATATATATATATATATATATATGTGTGTGTGTGTGTGTGTGTGTGTGTGTGTGTGTGTCTGTGTGTGTGTGTGTGTGTGTGTGTGTGTGTGTGTGTGTGTGTGTGTGTGTGTGTGTGTGTGTGTGTGTTAGGTATTTCCGAAGGAAAAGCAAAGGAAAAAAGAGTGCTCTATGTATAGAACAGAGCTATTTAATTAGAAAGTGAACAACACAAAATATAACTACTCCATTACGAAATGGATTCTGGATCCCAGACAATTCTGGATCCCAGACAATATTAATATACGTCTGGGATCCAGAAACCTTTGGTAATGGTGTAGTTATATTTTGCGTTGCTCACTTTCTAATTATATATATATATTTATATATATATATATATTAAAATAACAGATTAAAGTTTAAGCAAAGAATCGCTGCTTTCACCCTTCGGGATCTTCTGAAACTAAAAAGTCAATCTGTGAACGCAGAAGTAAATATTTCAAAAAACGTTGCAACCGAAGGAAGACACCAACCCACCGAGGAGATCCTGGCTGCTCTGCGGCTCAAACACCCTGAGCCACCCACTGATCTCAGACTCACACCCCCACTCGACCCTCACCTGCTCCTTGTGGTTACTGATGCAGATATCATATCCGCCATCAGGTCCTTCCCAGCTAGCAGCTGCAGAGGTGTTGATGGTCTCCGACTAGGCCACCTCAAGGAGTTGACATCCCCCCTCTCCGCTGAGGCCGGGCGTCGCCTTCTGAGTGCAATTGTGGCGCTCACCAATAGGCTCATTCATTGTGCCCTCGACCCTTACTCCCGAGGCCTCTTTTTTTCGGCCAGCCTCACCGCTCTCAGGAAGAAAGAGGGTGGCATACGCCCCATTGCTCTGGGCAATGTCTTCCGGAGGCTCTTCCAGCTCTCTTTCTGCTGAGGAACTGCTTCACCATGCCGAAGCTCCTCTATACACTCCGCAGCGCTCTGTGTTACACCCAGACAGCTCTCCTCGCTGACCTCGATACTTGTATCCGAGCAGCAGCCGAGAGAATATGCAACGCCAAGTTTGACAACATAGGGTGGCAACAGGCCACTTTACCGGTCAGATATGGCGGCCTAGGCATCCGATCCCCGATCTCACTAGCTTTGCCGGCGTATCTTTCGTTGGTAACCTCGTGCCGCGTCCTCGTCAGCAGGGTTCTTCAAAACACAACATAACCCTCTGTGTTCAGAGAACGTGAGGTCGCCTGTGAGAAGTGGGACCGGCTGGGACTTAGCCTAGTAGACGTCCCTCCTCCTTCTTCCCCTGTTGACGTCAAGTCCCCCCTCCCCAACGCACTTGGGATGCCATCCAGTGCAGCCTGGCCTCAGACAGGCTCACGCGCCAGCTCGACCAGCACCGCCTTGCTTGTTTTCGTGCGGCCTCCAAACCCCACAGTGGTGCCTGGCTCCATGCTCTGCCCTCCTTCTCCACTGGCACGCAGCTAGACAACCATAGCCTGCGAATCTGCGTTTCCCTGAGGCTCGGCCTCCGGATCTGCCAGCCACACCAGTGTCGCTGCGGTTCCACCGTGGACTCTTTCGGCCTCCACCCGCTTTCCTGTTGCTACAGTGCCGGCCGCATTCCACGCCATACTGCCCTCAACGAGGTCATTAAGCATGGCTTAGACGCTGCAGGCTTCCCTTCCCAGCTCGAGCCGGTGGGGCTGGATCGAGGGGACGGCAAAAAGCCAGATGGCATGACCATCTTCCCGTTCCGCCGTGGCAAACCCCTCGCCTGGGATGCCACTTGCACCGATACTTTCTGCAGCCGCAACCTGGTGCAGTCTGCGACTGACCCAGGTTCTGCTGCACGTCGGGCTGAGGGGGCCAAACTCCTCAAATACCGGTCGCTCTCCGACAGGTTTGCAGTCGTTCCCATGGCAGTGGAAACTTCTGGTGTCCTCGGCCCCAGGGCTACCTCCTTACTCACCACCATAGACGCTGAGCTGGCCAGCCGCAGGTGAGCCCCGCGAGCTGGAGTGGCTTTTCCAGCGCGTCTCCCTTGCCGTCCTCCGGGGAAACGCCTTCTCCATTCTGTCCACCGGAGCTGTGGGTGGGCCCCATCGCGTACCAATACATTAGTTAAATACCATTCTTTCATCGTTACAACTTATATCCACATTAATGACGTATTATCTTTGTTGTCACTGTACATCTGTAATGTTATTTATACAACCGCGAATAAAATAACTCGTAGACTAAAATTCTATTTAGGAAACCGAACTTTAGAATTAAGAATAAAGTAAATAAAATACAGAGGTAATTGAAATTAAATATATACATACACGCATCCAAATACGTACATACACAGGCATACGCGAAAACACTCGCCATAGGAATGCAAATTCAAGCACGTACACAAAAAAACACAAAAAAAAAAAACACGCACGCAAACACAGAACTCACGCAACGCCTTTACCCACACACATACGAACGTATACATCAAATAAGAATATATATAAAAACAGAAAAAATGAAACGAAATTTCATTTCTCACTCTAATTACGGCTGTTACTTAAATATAAGTATGTATACGTACATACATATATGTATACAGACGTACAGTAGTATGTATATATATATACATACATGCACACATATATATATATATATACGTATGGATTCACCGAACATTTATTATAATGCTCGGTGTGTTTGTAAACAAACATCCCGAATTAAGCCGTAGTGTCTAGCAACCATCGTTGCTCATTTGTTCAACCCTGACAAAGGAACGCTGTACTAGTTTCAAGCTTATTAGCTATCGTCAGCAACGTATACCTTCCTGCCAGATGGTTGAACGTCTGAAAGTATAAACTTTCCTTATGCATATTAACGGCTGAGCAACCTAATATGCATAAGGAATATGCTCAGCCGTTAATATGCATAAGGAAAGTTTATACTTTCAGACGTTCAACCATCTGGCAGGAAGGTATACGTTGCTGACGATAGCTAATAAGCTTGAAACTAGTACAGCGTTCCTTTGTCAGGGTTGAACAAATGAGCAACGATGGTTGCTAGACACTACGGCTTAATTCGGGATGTTTGTTTACAAACACACCGAGCATTATAATAAATGTTCGGTGAATCCATACGTACATATATATATGTGTGCATGTATGTGTATATATATATATACACATACTACTGTACATCTGTATACATATATTTAAAGGAACGATCGACTTTCGTCAAATCGGACCGAGGGAACAATGTTTCCGTTGGTCTTTCCAATTACTAATACTATCTATCAGTCGCAACTCCAGGTAGAAGGAGCAACGTGAAATAAAGTGTCTTGCTCAAGGACATAACGCATCGCCTCGTCCAGGAATCGAACTCACAACCTTACCATTGCGAATCCAATCAGCCACACGCCTTCACATATATGTATGTACGTATACATACTTATATATATAAAAACATATATACATATACATGTGTGTGTGTGTGTGTACATGTATACATAATTAAATAAACGTATATAAATATACACACATAAATACGTATATAACGCGTGTACACACATATCTACATGTGAGAGAGAAAGAGAGAGAGAGAGAGAGAAAGAGAGAGAGAGAGAGAGGGGGGAGGGAGAGATAGATAGATAGATAGATAGATAGAGAGAGAGAGAGAGAGAGAGAGAGAGAGAGAGAGAGAGAGAGAGAGAGAGAAGAGGTTGTGAATAATCTCTTATGCACCCGTTTAACGGAACTGAAATAGAAAAAACTGTATGTAATAAAACACTGTAGTTCCTGCTGCACCCTCTCATTAACTTTGGCTGCACGGGTCACATAATACTAACTGATGTTAGATATACCAGTTGATTTCTCATTAATAAATCTTTATTGTATTCTATTTGAAACCTGATCTGTAAATATAATATATTAGCAATGAGGTGAGTCAATTAGAACAGTTTGTCCCGGTGGAGGCCACATTAAAGGAAATGAAATGTTCTTTTTTTTCTATCTTGTTTAGTAATATGATCCAACTGAACGTATATACTTCAAAATCTATTTGCTGGATTTAGCCATATTAATTCTTCTTCTGCTTCTTACTGTGAAATCCCACGGCGATCTTTGCCTTTCATCTTTCCCCTGGACGATATATAGATTTCCAGTGAGATAAATTTCGAGGTCGATAAATAAAGTACCAATCCAGTACTAAGGTTGATTCTTCCTCTATATCTCTTTCTCAATTCTTCTTTCTCATACTGTCTTTCTCTGTTAGAAATCGACTGTGTTCAGACCTGGAGAAGGGATTTGCTCCCTAGGTTTAAAATGCCCAAGAAATGCCGTATATCACAACGTTGCCCTACGACTCCAACAGGAAATATATTTGTATTATTTATAGAGTTACGGCCCTTTGCGGTTTGAGTTCAAATCCTGCCGAGGTTAACTTTGTCTTTCATTCTTACGGGGGTCGATAAAATAAAATACCAGTAATGCACTGGGATAATTGCTGGCCTTGTGCCAAAAGTAGAAACAATTATTTTTTAATTTGGGTCTCTATTAATTTCAGTCGGTCATTGAATGTTCTCTGGAATAAAAATGAAAGATAGAATCTTCAAAATATTTAAGGGACCGATCTTTATTCACCTTTGTGAGCTCCGAGAGATGGAGTGGCTGTTTCAACGCGTCTCCGTCGTCGTCAACCGTGACAATGTTATTCTCCATCCTGTCGACTGGGATCCAGTGACGGGGGAAAGGTTAGTTGGTGGTGGAGGATATTCGTTCGGACATCACTTTCTACAACTAAAGTATATTTACAGTTACTATCTTAGTAATGAAACAATTAAGAATGTACTAACAACATTTGAATATGTTTCGTCTAATCCTAAACTGGAAGATAGGACAAGATACATGAGCACCTGCTGTGTTTGGTTTGTGAGTTTCTATTTTCATCTTATATATTTGGTCGACTCTCTTGTCAGCTTAGTTTACTTAACTATCGAAAAAGATTCTAAGATGTTAGTTCAAAAGATACTCTCGTACATAAACCTGCTATAAAGCTGGTCGAAACAGCGGCATGTTGGACCAGAAGTTTTAACAGGTTGATGTGTTTTTTTTTGTTTTTTTTTGAATTGCCACTTGCAGCGACACTTTCTCCAGCCGCAACCTGGTGCCGTCTGCAACTAACCCAGGTACTGCTGCACGTCGGGCTCAGGAGGATAAACTCTCCGAGTACCGGTCGCTCTCCGACAGGTTCGCGGTCGTGCCCTTTGTAGTGGAGACTTCTAGTGTCCTCGGCCCTAGAGCTACCTTCCTATTTACCACCATAGGCGCTGAGTTAGCCGCAGGTGTGAGCCTCGAGAGTTGGAATGGCTCTTCCAGCGCATCTCCCTTACCATCCTCCGGGGTAACGCCTTCTCCATCCTGTCCTCCGGGGCTGTGGGGAGGCCAGCACGTGGGACCTCCTTTGCTCATCATACAGATTAATAGGCAAAGTTATAAACTATTGTGAATAATTGTTTCTACTTTTGGCACAAGGCCAGCAATTCCCAGTGCATTACTGGTACTTTATTTTATCGACCCCGTAAGGATGAAAGTTTTAACATATGTTTCTAATCCAAAGTTTCGAGATCAAGTGGTCAATTTTGATCATTTCTTCTTCTTCTTTTGTTAAAATATATACTAGAATTCTGTTTAATGGACCAGGGGTTTCAAACTCAAGGACTCAAATCGTCCATTACGTCCTGGAGAAGTGGCACAGTAGGATGAGAGTGGGAACATCATATCATTTTTCTTCACCCTTATTCCTGAGAGGGTCGTGGGGGCAGAGTCCTCAAACACTCTTTCCAGCGGGTTCTGTCAGAAGCAACCGTCTTCAACTGATCCGGATGGATCCCCAAGTGAGACCAACTAAGCTCATGGACGTTATCTTGCTTTGGGGTCTACTCCTGGGTCTCCTGGAGGTGGGCTTTGCCAGTAAAATCTGTCCAGCGTGATTTCCACCAGTTATGAGGCTATAATCTATCTATACATCTATACATATATATAAAACTGTAGTTGTCTGTGCGCGCTCGCGCGTGTCCCCCCCCCCCTCATTTTTGCAAAGTCTATACAAATCCACATTTATACTCCGATTGACTTCAAACTTGCATTTATATATTCCTTGCGGTCTAAAGATATTAACTGCAGCTTTTATTTTCCAATTTTCTGTTGTTAAAGGGGTGTTAGCCGCCGGTTATCGATCTCGGTCGCGCCCTTATAATATCTGTCTGTATGCCTGGCTGTCTGCATAACGACATTATGACCAACACGTCATTGCTGACGTATTATATTCACCACATCATACAACACACACACACACATATATATATATACATATACATGTATATATACACATATATATACACATACACATATACATACATATATATAGGAACAAGTAAGACCCCGACGGCTGAGCTCAAGCCGTTTCGACGGCTAATTCTGGACGGCTAATTATGGTCCACCTGGTTCCTTACCACTTTTCCTTCGTTACACCCCCCCCCCCCCCCATATATATATATATATATATATATATACACACACACACACACACACACACACACACATGTGGAGGCACGTGGCCTAGTGGTAAGAGTGTTGGACTTACGATCATAATGTCGTGGGTTCGATTCCAGGGCTGCGTGTTGTGTTCTTGAGCAAAACACTTCATTTCACGTTGCTCCAGTATACTCAGCTGAAAATGAGTACCAGCAATAGCCGGAGGTTAAACCCTGCGATAGACTGGCGTCCTGTCCAAGGGGGAGTCTTGTACTCTCAGTTGCTTCACACCATGAAACCAGGATAAGCACCGGCCAAATGAGCCTTCTGGCTTAAGACAGACTTTTTTTTAGATATATACACAGATACTTATATATAAATATACACATAAAAATCTATCTATCTATCTATCTATCTAGGGCGGGTAAAATTCCCGAAATCCATGGACGAGTTCTCTCCAGCGTGGGTTTTGGCCGTGTAAAAAAGGTTATAACGAGAAGATAGAAATATAGAGAAATTCAAAAATTCCGCAATAGGGGGGAAACTTCCGAGAGTCACTCGTGGCGAAAACCACACAAAAGACCACGCTGACCACCAGGGCAAGCGCCCTCTCTCAGTTTTCCACCCCTCAGTCTACAGGCGCATAATCAGAGCGGGCCCGGTCAAGCGCCGGAAATATGAAGCAGTGACAGGAGCAAAGTTAAACCAGGAAAAGTCGGTGGGCTTGCAGCTCGGCACTTGGAGAGGCAAGTCCATGCTGCCCGACCGGTTAAATTGCTCGGGGTCTGGTTCGGTCCCGACCTCCAGATGGAGAAAAATTGGAGCGAGGTGACAATCAGGGTGGCTTCTCTCACTCAGAAATGGGCCGAGAGGAAGCTGTCCCTGAGAGGTCGGACAGAGGTGGCGAATGCGTTCATCGCATCCGCCATCTGCTACCTCTTAACCGTTGTGCCTTGTCCCGGCCTAAATCTGACAAAAATACAGCGCCTCCTCTTCCGCTTTTTATGGAAGGGACGTGCTCGTATGGTCAGACGATCCATCTACTGTCAACACTCGTTGCGTGGAGGGATGGGCATGCCGTGGCTGATGATGCGCAAATACACGCTGAGGCTGCGACATCTCTGGTGCTTTCTTGACGGTGCAAAAATGAGGACACACACACACAGACAATTTCACTTTTATATGTATGTATAGATATACATACTTATACAAACACATATGCACATATATATACACATATACATATATATAAATATACACATAAAAACTATCTATCTAGGGCGGGTAAAATTCCCGAGATCCATGGATGAGTTCTCTCCAGCGGTCTCTGTCCCTCATTATCGCTGCCATGTCTTGCGTCTCCAACAGACCAGTGTCTGTCTTTAGGGCATCAACATATGTTAACTTCAGTCTTCCTCTTCCAGTGTGTCCATGCAGGGGCTCCCACAGAAGCACTGAGTTCAGTGTCAACTCTGGATGTCGGTGAGCATGTCCAGTTCGTGAGTTTTAACAGGCACTCACAAATAAACGTTTCTCATTGGAGGTGTTATTACTAATCTTTTTACTCGTGCAACGACGGGATACACTGCTAGTCTGCAATATAACTGATAAGCTACTATTTATTCTTTTTCATCAAAATATAGATACATGGTAATAAATGGGATATGTGAATTAGTACAAAATTTAGAGTGACATATTTTCCTGAAATCCGTTTTTATGTTTTGTAAATTTCCTTTTTTCTGTTAACTATTTTGATAAATATATTTTTTCCATTTTATTGTATTTTATGGGTAAATTTCATTACGTTGTACTATAAATATTATTAACACAGTGGAAAACAAAATTGTTCGGCCGCGGGCCATTCAAAATAGTTTGTGAGTCGCGTGTTGAGACCCCTTCAATACACTATATCTTCGGCAATAATTCTACTTTGTCCCCCCCCCCCCCATTAAACGAAATCGATATTATATTTTCCATAGTAACGACTCATTGTTCTCGGTGACTGCTCACAAACAAATGAATTTAATCTTATAATTTATCGTCAGGATAATATTACAAACAATGAAAATTTATCCGAAAGAGATGTTTTTAATTCAATTATGAGTGCATCTAATTAATCAATTAATTAGTATTCCTGACCGCTAATGGAAAGTATCACATGAACTGTATCAAATACTTAAACAAAACCTTAAGTAGCTATATGATACAGCGATTCAGGTTCAACGGAAAGGCGCCAGCACATAATACCATAGAATGTCCCTGGAGACAAGGCAACGTACATGGATATTGTCAAATCGCAATGAGGAGCCTGACATCACCAGGGAAAATATAACGTTAATATATTTGAATAATCTATGGCGTGAAAGGTCTTTAAACCAAATGACGGTCATGCTTTAAACAGTTAGTAATCATCTGACATATAATATTAATACAATCCTCATGTTCCTATATGTTGCTATGGGACATAATCTTTCTCTCAAGAGATAATAAAAACATTTTCAAAACACAAATCATTAAAGGTTCTCATTTATTGTTCTTAACGGAGAGTGGAAGTTTAAGTTTACCTTTTAGAAATTATTTATTTTTATGACCTTCATTTCTGAAGTTCAACTGGGGCTTTTTGTGTAAAAAATACTGCTCCTATATCAGTATCATGTACATACCTATTTATACACACATATTACATACATAACACACACACACACACACACACACACACACACACACACACACACACACACACACACACACACACACACACACACACACACACACACACACACACACACACATATTTATATAATATATATATATATATATATATTCTATATATAAATATAGAGAGATAGATATTTTATATATATATAGATATTATATATATATTATATACATATATATATATATATATTCTATATATAAATATAGAAGATATATATTTTATATATATATATATATTAAATATATATTATATACATATATATATATATATATATATTCTATATATAAATATAGAAGATATATATTTTATATATATATATATATATTAAATATATATTATATACATATATATATATATATATTCTATATATAAATATAGAAGATATATATTTTATATATATATATATATATTAAATATATATTATATACATATATATATATATATATTCTATATATAAATATAGAAGATATATATTTTATATATATATATATATTAAATATATATTATATACATATATACATATATATATATATATATATATATATATATATATATTTATATAATATATATATATATATATGATATATAATATATAATGTATATAAATATAGATAGATATATATTTTATATATATATAGATATTATATATATATTATATACATATATATATATATATATATATATATATATATATATATATATATATATATATATATATATATATATATATAAATATTGATAGATAGATATTTTATATATATATAGATATTATATATATATTATATACATATATATATATATATATATATATATATATATATTCTATATATAAATATTGATAGATAGATATTTTATATATATATAGATATTATATATATATTATATACATATATATATATATATATATTCTATATATAAATATAGAAGATATATATTTTATATATATATATTAAATATATATAATATACATATATATATATATATATATTCTATATATAAATATAGAAGATATATATTTCATATATATATATATATATATTAAATATATATTATATACATATATATATATATATATATATATATATATGATATATAATATATAATGTATATAAATATAGATAGATATATATTTTATATATATATAGATATTATATATATATTATATATATATTATATACATATATATATATATATATATTACATACACACACACAGAACTCAGGGTTCAATATAATATATATATATATAATCTCTCTCTCTCTCTCTATCTATCCATCTATATATATATATATATATAGGAACAAGTAAGACCCCAGGGGTCTTACTTGTTCCTATTACCCACTCTACTACCCTAAGTATTGAGTACTTTGGTGCGTTATGGTCCACCTGGTTCCTTACCACATTTCCTTCGTTATATATATATATATATATAGAGAGAGATTACAATAATCAAAGTTCAGTTTAAGTCATTTATTTGCTTACAATTGTTTCCTCCAAACCGAGGTTTGGATTCTTCGGAGCAACTATTTACTGATCTATAACATACTTGACCTCCTTTTCAACCAAGAGACATATAAAGCACAAGAGACATATAAAACATATGCGCATATTGATCAACAGTGGGGTGACATTCATCAAATGATATAGCATGGCAATTTACATATAGAGGTTACAGGATGAAAATAAAAATAAAAATAAAAATAAAAACAAAAATGAAAATAAATATAAGCATGAAGCGTTGGCAGTCTATGAAGATAAAGCAAGAGGAAAGTTTAGAGTAGTCAGTGTATGAAACAATCTCACGTGTAGCATGCACGCGTGTCTTATTTATACATGATTAGAGTGCGTCAGAATGATATTTGCAGGGTCAGGCAGTTGAAGCAGGCAATCGATCTTATTATGTGGGCTGAATTATTAAGTCATTTATTCGCATACATCTGTATGATATACAGTCCCGGAAGCAGGGAAACACCAAAATATCAAAAACTCTCAACATATTATAAACCTTATTGTATCGTAGGCAAAGCCGTACCACTGTCTTCGCTCACACCACCACTCACATAATCCATGAGACGCAATATATAGAACACGTGTCTATCGCATAATTCACGATGGTTCAGCATATAATCAAGTTATAAAGCGTATCTTGACGGTTCTTAATTAATAGATCATGTTGTTTAGATTCCGGAAGTGTCTGAATGACTAAGGGGAATTAAAGCGTAAGGGGAGGTAACTAGCTGGTTTTCTTAGTTAAATTTATTATCCTAAACTACATTAATGGTGATTCAAATACGTGCCTATCATATGAAGTTACAACTAATTTCTAGAGTATGTTTCCCATTTATAGGTTAGAGAGCTGTCCATTAAGAAGTACAAGGGTGTATATATTAGGATGATTACCTTCCATTAAGGGGTGTCATAACTGAACATTCTATAAGAGGAGTCAGACTCCCAAATCACTGTTCCATGCAAATGTAATATAACAGTAGGACCTGGCATGGTCCCACTATTGTATATGGCACCCGGTAGGCTCTGGGTCATTGTATGTCTGAATCTCCAGTAAATCTGAATACCTTCGGGATGGTCCGGAGATCAAATTTCTCATATAGGCACTAGTCTGGCCATCAAGCAATAGAATACCCCCATCTCATATATAAATTAATTAGGTATCACACCCACAAGTTAGAGTGGAATCTATCAATAGGTACTAAAGGAGTTCATATGATGATTACAATCTGGAGATTAAATCTCTCATACCGGGACCCCTGTCTGGCCACCAAGCAATGCACAAACTCCCATCCCACATATAAATCAGGTATCCCATCTACAAGTTGGAGTGGAGTCCATTAATAAGTACTAAAGGGGTTCATATCATAAGTACTAAAGGGGTTCATATCCTTAATACTATATATATATATATATCTTCATACATGTATGTGTGTATGCACCAAGCGAGAGATATGTATATAGATAGAGAGAGAAAAGGGAAGGCCATGTGTTGCTGAGGTAACAGAAAGAGGTAAGTAGACAAAAGGTTATACTGTCTCCCTCATCTAGTATATATAAATATACTAACAGTGGTACCCAGCGTTGTACGGGATAAGGTATTTCTGATGGCTGGATAATCTTTAAGATTTTCCTCGATGAAGCAGGAAAAATGCAGGTTTTCACCTAATGCGGGCCCTAGGAGATCAAGAAAAGGAATTTTTTTTTATGTGCATAATATGCCTTGAAATTTCGGGAAAATCGGCTAGACGTAACGCCTCAAAAAGACCAAAAAAGCTGAAAAAATGAAGTTTTTCACTTAATGTGGGCCCTAGGCCATAAAAAGTTGGATTTTCTTTGCTCACAGTATGAAGAAGAGACTGACTAATACATAGTTACAATTTCAAGAAAATCGGTCAGACGTAACGCCTCCAAAAAACCCTAAAAAGCTGAAAAAACGCAGTTTTTCACCTAATACGGGGATAAAAAAGTTGAATTATTTTATGTGCATAACACGCCCTGAACCATAAGTAATACACATGTAAAGTTTGAAAAATATCGGTTAGGTACTTCTCGAGTTTTAGGGATTCAAACTTACAGACACACACACACACAGACAGACATAATCAGTTTTATATATATAGACTAGCAGAAAACCACCCGGTGGGCGGTTTTCTGCTAGCAAATCTAGTGTATATACTGATATTGTTGAGATTTGGATGAGAAATGTTTTCGGCACCACATGTTCACCGTCTTCCGGTGTGTCTTTTATGCATGTATAAATATATATGTTATCTATACGGTGAAATCTTTGCAATAAATATATGTTAAAACGAAAAAGGAGAAAAAGAGATTAGTGACGGAAATATAAACGTTATGATACATAAACGTTATGATATAACGATGGAAATATATCTTAAAATGGTCCTTGGCATGGTGTCAAGTCAGAACCGCCTCGAACTGGTTACTTCTGGCTTGTGCAAGGTGTCTCGATAGCAACCAGCGATTCCCTCGGCCTCAGTGACCAAAGTCAGTGGAGAGGGGAAAGTAATGTTTCTATAGCGACAGTGTTTCTCTTGGTAGTACCAAAGTGGAGAAAGGAAGGGGAAGGTAATATTTCTGTAGCACCTACATTTGAGTTTTAGGGAAGGACAGACAGACAGACAGACAGACAGACAAACAGAGAAATGCCCATATATTTCTGTGTGTGTATATATATATATATATATATATATATATATATATTACACACACATAAATGTATATATATTTCTGTGTATATATATATATATATATATTACACACACAGAAATGTATATATATTTCTGTGAGTATATATATATATTACACACACAGAAATGTATATATATTTCTGTGTGTATATATATATATATTTCTGTGTGTGTATATATATATATATTACACACACAGAAATGTATATATATTTCTTAGAACAAAATTATTATTAATGTTTTGCTGTTCATAACAATTGGAATTGAAAAATTACTTTTGAAATTATTAGTTATTTTACTAATGCTTAGATATGTAAAAATGAAGCAATGTTTCTAATAATTGTTTCTACTTTTGGCACAAGGCCAGCAAATACCCAGTACATTACTGGTATTTTATTTTATCGACCCCGTGAGGATGAAAGGCAAAGTTAACCTCGGCGGTATTTGAACTCAGACCGTAAAGGGACGTAACTCCATGCCATGAAGCATGGTGTCCGACTCTCTACATATTCTGCCAATCCACCGCACTAATGTCTGTACGTGATGAGGGAGTGAGAGGGGAGAGAAAGAAAGGCAGAGGTGAAGTGACGAAGTGACTCTCTCCCCCTCCTCCTCCTCCTCCTCCTCCTCCTCAATCTCCCCATTCGTCACAGCGATAGAGGGGAGGAATGTTAGTGTGTTACAAAGAGAAAGAGTGAGAGCGAGAGAAACAGATAGACTAAAAGAGAGGGATAGCTGAAGAGAGAGAGAGAGATAGCAACCACGCGCGCACGTGTTTCCACTATCAGACAGACAGACAGAGAAATTGCTGGTTATATATTATAAGGAGACTTGAAAGTCAAGAAATGGTGACTGTCGCAAATAACGCCAACAGAGGCAGATTCATTAGAGCCAATAGAATTTTCCCAAAAATAATATGGGCCGAAGCCGAAAAAAATTTTGTTTGGCAGCTCTAATTGCGCCTTAATTTTATTCAAAAAATTGTATACTAACATATTCGAATACCAGGCACTATTGGAATCAACAATAGCAGCGTCCTGAGGGTCATTACAAAACACAAATTCGCGAGAATTAGTGTTTAAGGCTTGGAAGGTGGTAAAAAAATCCACAAAATCTTCCATTCTTTTAAAAATAAAATTTATTTTTAATAATATTTAAATAACTGGAGGATAGAAAAAAATATTTCTATGAAATTTTAATCATACCATTAGGTGTGAATAAGGAAATATTTTTTTATTGTCAAAACAAATGTCAAAAGTTAAACTTCAATTTTTTGAATTATTTCCAATTTTTTTATGAAATTGAACACTGGACATTGGCTGCTGGAAATGGAAATTAAATCGTATTTAATTGTATTTAAATTTCTAACCTTATTTTATTATTTATATTTTTTCAATAAGAAATAAAAAAAAACAACAAAAAAATTTGAAGAAAAAAATTGAACAAATCAAACGTAGGTTATGGAACTGCGCAATCTGATTAATAAATTACCTCATCAGCAGCAACCTTCTTCAAATGGTCCTTATTATCAGCAGCAACAACCACAAATTCAATGGCAACCTTCTTCAAATGGTGTCAAGTCAGAACCGCCTCGAACTGGTTACTTCTGGCTTGTGCAAGGTGTCTCTATAGCATGGTTGCTATAGAGACACCTTGTGACCAAAGTCAGTGGAGAGGGGAAGGTAATGTTTCTATAGCACGTGTTTTAGCGTCTATTCACTCTCTCTCTCTCTCTCTATCTCCCTCCCGCTAACCCCCTCTCGTAGTCTGTCTCTTTCTTTCACTCTCACTCTCTCGCTACGCACGTATTTCCACTGTCGGACAGACAGACAGAGAAATTGCTGGTTATATATATAAGTAGATTATACATATAATTTATATAATATATATACACACATACATATATATATATTTATTGTATATATATATATATATATATATATATATATATATATATATATATATATATATATGTATATATAGTGTGCCCCCGACATTTGTGGTCCCTATATTCGAAGTACCGGTTATTCGCGGAAATTTCCTTACTACTTAAATATCATCCGCGAATTTTTTTATGGCTTTTTTCGTGGCAAATCCCCTCGAGGTTAATTTTGCCTTTCATCCTTACGGGGTCGATAAAATAAAGTACCAGTAATGTACTGGATAATTGCTGGCCTTGTGCTAAACAATATATATATTTTAATAACAATATACCGTATTTCTACTCCCTCTTTTTTAAATACTTCACGTTACATTTTCACGTTTATAGGCATTTTTATCGATCACATCCAATATTGACGGTTTTTCACTCTTCGCGGGTGCTCTAGGAACGTAACCCCTGTGTATATATATATATATTCACAGGGGGTTACGTTCCTATATATATATATATACTAGCAGAGGTACCCGGCGTTGCTCGGGTATTAAATAGTAGTTGTGTATACCATTTATGTCAATATTTCAGTGCTACTTCGAAAACTATACGTTTACAAAATCATCGGCTTTTTCCAAAAGAGGGTTCCTGTCTCCAGGGGTCCCCTACTCAATAAGTGCCAATTCTGAGAGTTCACATTCATCTGTAGGACAAACGTAGCCCATCTGTCAAGTTTTGTGAAAATCGGTTGCGAACTCCTTGACGTTTTGTTGCATTAAACTGCAGTTCTTCAGTCGACTCCAAGGAAGTGGTTAAAGGGGGTTATCTGCCGGGAGGCCCTATAATCAATATCTGTAAAAATGAAAGTGCCCATGACTATCCGGAGTACATCAGTAACCTATGTCTTAAGTTTGGTGAAAATACTGTAGAAATGCATAAGGTTTATACACGCGCGCGCGCGCTCGTGTGTGTGTGTGTGGGGGGGGGGGGGGGTGTATGTATTTGTGTGTGCGTATGTATGTGTATGTCCGTCGGGGCATACGTATGTACTGGCCTAAATCTTCACTATTTACTTTTACTATTTTAATAACCTCTGTCATTTTCGTTTTCAATTTTATTTACATCATTCTTAAACTCCGGGGCTGGAAATCATTCTGTTATGTTAAATAGAATATTAGTCTAACGACTCCATTTATACCATAAACTTGGTCTTGTCTTTGCATGAAATTGTTCTTCTCGCTCCACATAACGACGTATTATCCTCGCTTTTTTTCCGTTCATTGCCAGGGAACGTCTTCACGAACCAAAATATCGTCTTCCTGTTTTCCTGCCGTTGGAACGTTTCTCGAAATATTGACTTCTGCGTTCACAGATTACTCTCAGTTCAATTTGAATGGGAAATTCCTGTTTCATCGATTTTCTCCGTAACCTCGGGTCATTCTGCATAACTGTGTAAATTTTCGCTGCATTCCACCAAGCTATTTCGACGTTTATCCGACTACACCTACTTACTTAAATATACAACGTCCGACCACTTCCAATTTATATAGTATATATATATATATATTGAAAGTATGTTAACTTATTGTAAGCTGCTACAAGGCAGGTGTGTATGCAGCTGGGCATAAAACCCCCTGAAGATGGTAAAGACAGTGGAGGGATTTGTCAGTAGGAATCGAATCCAATAGTGCCGTATATTGGAAATCTATGTTACTATTACATCAAAGCAAGATCAACTCCTTACCCGTCATCTTATCCTCTATCAACCAATGAAGGCATGAATTTGACAGAGTCGTTATAGAATGCTCTGCAGTATTCGTTTCGGTTCTCTGCTCTCTGATTTCAAATCCCACCGAGGTCAACTTTGCCTTTCATCCTTTCGAGGTCGATAAAAAAATACCAGTATAGTACTGGTTTCTCTTTCCCACACTTCTTTCTCTGTCTTCCTTTCTTTACTTCTCTGGAAGAAATTGGTTGTGTTTAGACATTGTGAGGAGTTGGGCTCCACCTAGGACACATTGTATGTCCGTAAGGCGACCCAATGACTTCATCACGAGTTACATGTCCATACCTACATGCTCACACATACACACATACACGCACACACTGGCACGCACGCACACACACACACGCACACGCACACACACACACACACACACACACAGGTACTACCATCGAGAAGATTTTCACATATCCTTTTAGCATTAAATTACTGGTGTGTGACGGATAATATTCTGGCCGAGCTCTTCCGTAAAATCGGATCGTCAGCTGCCCGTCAGAGGAAGGAACCATGCGAGGTGGGGTAGCTTTTGCAGCGAGTGTCTTTGGCCATTGCTGCGGAAATGCTTTGGCAATTTTGCCAGTTGCGTAACCTAAACGCCCCAGGTATAGAGCCTATCATCCTTTCCCCATTTTCTTCTATCGCCTCATAGTCCTTGCTTTCTCCCTTCGTTTCCTCTCATTTATGGCATTTATAGTTCTTTCTCCTACTTTCCTATACAGCCAGATCTGCCCTTCTCCCCCCACCCCCTGTTCATTGCTTGGTTTTGTCTTTTTTTTCTTTTTCCTCCATATTTCCACCAATATTTGTGATGTTATATATACAACTGTGAATTAGCCGTGTGTTTCCTGGTTTAATGAAACCAAACCTCTCAAGTTGGCTTCTCAGATAATTACTTAAGTAACAGAATGCGCAATAATCTCTGCTACTAATCTTAAGCCTGAGCCAGATTGCAGCCTCGACAGATTTTCTCATTAGTCCACTTTACATACTGTCTTTTGTTTCTTTCTTTGTATGTATGTCGGGTCGTTGTCGTTGGCGACTAAACTGGCAACCCCACCAAGGTTTTTTGGAGAGGAGGCTGACTTTGGACATTCTGCAGGACTAAAAACAAAACCTGTCAAAAGGCAAAGGAGCTCTTAAGAGTCAATGGCCATCCAAAATCACCGGGAGAGATGACCCCTTAGCCTTTGTCAAGGCAGAATTCTAGGAGAAGGAAAACTCTGATATAACACCTGCAACCCTGATGGTATCAAATGATGTTGACTTGTTCTTCTTTTTGGTCAATATCATCTTGGTTAAGAGAGTGGGACTGGCTTTGTGCAGTGCCTTTGCTCACTATAAAAGCTTCACGGCACAGGCATTGCTTTATATCTGGAGATATAAAGCAATGCACTTTTCGTCACATAGTACCATGGGCCCAGCACTATGTGTCAATAATTGTCACAAGTCTAGTGTTTGTACCCGAGTTTTCAAGTCGCTGGCTGGACTAAAAAGTCACTCGTTCAGCGTATCGGTAGGAGTTCTCCTACATGGATATAAAGTAGTGGCCGTACTCGAAAACGAGTTGGCAGCCACCATGTATGTATGTATGTATGTATGTATGTATGTATGTATGTATGTATGTGTATATATGCATGTATGCATGTATGTATGCATGTATGTATGCATGTTCTTCTGGTTTTATAATTTCACAAATGTTTGCCAATAGAGAGAGAGAGTCGGTTTCTAACACAGTTACAAGACTCTCTCATTGGAATTCACACATCAACTAGGTAGATATGTCTGCATGTCTGCATGCATGCATGTGTAGATATGGATGTTATTGTATGTGTAGATGTGTATGTTGGAGTTGTACACGTGCATGTGAATATGTTTTGTATCTGTACATGTGTATATGCAGTTATTAGATGTAAAATCTTTGGAATGTTTTATATATTTTTACTGTTCCATTAATGGATTGTACTTGTAATTTCCTAACTAGTTGTGTTCTTTCTGTTTCTGTGAAGCCTAGCTTCTCAAGATTTGAATTGAGGCAGTTACTAACACACCCCAGTGCCCCAATAATCACAGGCATAAATCTGAAGGTGTAGTCAGGGTGGAGTATCTGTAGATTTCTCATTAGTTCTGCATAAATATTATCCTTTTCGCTAATCTTTAATATTACATTGGCATCTGCTGGGCAGCTAACTTCCACTACTGTGCATGCCTTCTTTTCCCTGTCCCATATCATTATATCTGGTCTGTTATGCCTGCATTTTATTGGGTTTTTACCGGAACATTCCACCAGTACTCTTTCATATTATGTATATGTATAGCTTCCACATTGCTGTAGCTTTTAATGTGTTTATTATCAGGGCTATCTTTTCTATGGCTTGCATTGTACAGTGTCTTGGCCACTACATCATGCCTCAAAGGTAGATAGTACCGCGATGACATCTTTGGACAGCAGCTTATGGCATGTGTGACATCTTCGATGTTAATCCTACAGAGTCTGCACTTGTTATCACATCTAGGTGTTTTACTTGCATCCCTATCTCTTTTGTGAATCAGGTATTTCGTGTTGATTTCCTGTTCTTGGATTGTAAAAGCGTATCCTTCAAAGTGGGAGCCAATCTAGCGGTTGTTGGTCCAAGATAGACTACTTTCCTTATCTATATTACTCCCACTCTGGAGCTTCCTGGCAACATATCCATGCATAATGTTTTGTTGATAAGCATGCAGTTTTTCATCCATGGATTCACTGCGGTACTGCTGGGCAACTTCCCTGGGTGTAAGCTTTTGATTATCACGCAGGGAATATCTTTCAAGGAGTTCCTTCCCAACTCTCATGATCTTACCTGTCTCATGTAGACAGACTTGCTCAATAGACGGGCTTCTATGCTTCGAGGTTCGTAAATGTTGTCGTATGGATATGATGCGACATTCAAATGCTGTCTGGACTGATGTTAGACCTCTGCCTCCCTGCTTACGTTTCGAGTAAAGGCGGTCTATGTCACTGTTGATGTGGAAGTCTCCGGTGTTGTTTAGTATTTTTAGAGTCCTAGCATCAATTGCTCGGATTTCGTCTATCATCCAATTGAGTATTCTAAACATTGGTGTTAGGACAGGCACAGCAAACACATTGTGAGCCACTGTTTTGTTGTGCACAGAGAGTTCCGATAACCATATTTTTCTTAATCGGGTGTAGTATTCCCTGGTTACGCGTTCTTTATTACAGATACCATTATAGGATATGTTCTCATCTATCCCCAGGTATCTGTAGCAGTCCTCATCAGATATCGGTGAAAGAGTTAGACCATTGATGACAATATTGCTAGATTGGGTTGTAGTTTTTCCTCGCTTTACGCCATTCCTATAACCTTTGAGAATGTTGTAAGCAGATCAAGATTTTTCTTCATCCCATCTATGTCCTTGGCATAGAGTTTCAGATCATCCACAAAGAAATTATGGGGGTTAAGTTCGTATTTCTGTCCTCCTGTGAGCCAATGATGTATGCTTCACATTTCTTGAGCAGAAAGGACAAGGGTTTTAATGACAGGATAAATAATATCCGAAAGAGACTGTCTCCTCTAAATATACCTCTGTGATATTCTATTTTATCAGTGAAAATAGAGGCCACCTTCTCTGTTTTTAACTTTAGGATAGTAGCCCAAGAAGAAGACAGCTTCTCTATGGCTCTGATAATAATGTCTGGGACTTTAGCAAGTCGGAGGGCTTTTATTATCCAAGAGTGGGGAACAGAATCGAAAGCTTTCCTGTAGTCCAGCCAGACTGTAGCCATATTCCTCCTAAGTTGTCGCACTTCTGACATCGCAGTTTTGTTGATTAGGAGTTGTTCTGCCCCCCATACCTTTCTTTCCAGCTGCTTGTTCATCTGTGATGATGTTATTATTTTCACAGTGATCTTGGAGAAATAGGTTCAGGCAGGCTGTATACATTTTATACATCATTTCTGGCATGCAACGGGTCGGTAGTTTTTTGCCAGGTGGGTGTCTTTGTTCTTGGGGACCAGTAATGTTTGTGTTAATGTCAACCATTCTGGTATATGTGTATCTCCCTTAAGAACTTGTTGGTAGAGGTCAGTAAGATACCTCCGATAGAATATCAGTTTTTTGTACCAGTAGCCGACAATCCTGTCTCTTCCTGGTAGTCTCAAGGGTAATCTCCTTGTTGGTAAGGAGTGGTGTTTTTGTGTTAGTTTGCATGTAAGGAGCATTGTCACATATCCTATAGTTTTTCGTAGGTCAGCAATCTTTTTTTCTATTTTAGTTACATATGATGGTATTTTTGGTGGTGTTCTGTTCTTGTTATTATCTCTGCTA
Organism: Eledone cirrhosa; assembly: GCA_964016885.1. Lineage (NCBI taxonomy): Eukaryota > Metazoa > Mollusca > Cephalopoda > Octopoda > Eledonidae > Eledone > Eledone cirrhosa. The sequence goes on from OZ024743.1 coordinate 71,209,256, forward strand.
TCACCAAGATAATGCTTCACTGTCATTGCTAAGGCATATAAACAGGCGTTGATTTGCCAAAATGTTGGGGTTTTAATCCGTCGTAAATATTCATCCCCTATTTCGTCAATAACACGTAATATTTCATTATTTGGTTTTTATTTAGTATTGTTGTTTTAATACGTTCAGCAAGAGAAATGTTTATACATGAATTAATTTCTCTCTGGAAGATTTCGTTGAGGAAAATTTTCAATTGTTTATACTTTTGATTATTATCATTATCGATAGTATTTTCCACAATAGTCGAGGTAGACTCGGATGGTACACGTGGTGTCAAATTTCTTCGATTATTATTATGATCGATAGTGTTTTTCCCAGAATTCGAGGTAGACTCGCATGGTACACGTGGTGTCAAATTTCTTAGATTATTATCATTTCTTCGGTGGATTGGCAGTATCGGTAGAGGGTCGGACGCCAAGCTTTGCAGCAAAAGAGTTACGGCTCTTTATGGTCTGAGTTCAAATCCTGCCGAGGTTAACTTTGCCTTTCATCCTTACGGAGTCGATAAAATAAAGTACCAGTAATACACTGAGATAATTGCTGGCCTTGTGCCAAAAGTAGTAAGAATTATTTCTTCGATTATTATTATTATCGATAGTGTTTTCCACAACAGTCGAGGTAGACTCAGATGGTGCCAAATTTCTTCCCGTCATAGTTGTTTGAAGGCGCTGTTCGACCTGGCTGCTAGGAAGTCTAGTAGCATGGTGACCTGTAGCACGTGTTGCTGATTTCATGTTTGTTCTGGGAGACTTACAATTATTTATATTTATCTTATTTTTACGTTCAACAAATGTCACTTGTTGGCGTAATAGTTTGGCTGTGAAGTGATTTAGCTTTGGATGTATTTCGTCCCAGTCTAACTTCATTCTGTTCATATAGCCAACGGAGGGATTTTTTTTTGTCATTTTAAAACAATTAAATGAATCATCATTAAGTTCGCAACTTAGGTCTCGTTGTTGTTTTTCTTCGGTACTTCATTAATGTTGTTGTCGTTGATGTTGTGTTCAGCCATGCTATTTGTAGCAAATCCTTGTAAAATGAATTATGTATCTAGTCGGATATCTCTATGAATTCGAATAAAAGGTGTCTTCAGTGGATATATTTAGATGAATAACCAGTTATTCAACATGCCTGGTAATTGTGGCATTACTGTCGGAGATAGTATTCATCTTATATATGTATGCATGTATGCATGTATGTATGTATATATGTATGTATGTATGTATGTATGTACATGTATGCATGTGTATGTATATGCGAGGGGACATAGAAATAATCGGGCTGGATACCCGGTCACGCGGATAAACCACTGGGAGTGAAGGACCCCTAGCCTTTGTCAGGGCATTCTTCTAGTAGAAGGCAACTCAGGAAACTGGGATAACTCCGACATAAAACCTGCGGCTCAGTAGTTACCGATGATGTTGATCTTTTCTTCTTTTCGGATTATAGCTACTGTCTCTCAGAGAGTGGGATTGGCTCAGTGCACAGTCTTTCCTCACTTTAAAAAGAATCTTCACGAACAGGCATTGCACGATGGCATTAATTAATAATTATTAATAATGTTATATCGTGCAATGGCCATACTCGATAACGAGGGGGCAGCCATCATGTGTGTATGTATGTATGTATATATGTATGTATATTTGAATGTATTCATGTGTGTATGTGACATTTCCATTAATTACTGAATGGCAATGTAAATAAAGAAATATATTTATCGGTGAAATTAATAAACAATAGTAGTCTAAATATTATGATACACACTCACATACACCTATATATATATATATATATATATATATATATATATATATATATATATATATATACAGTTTTTTCCGTTGTGTTGTAATATAAATATTACACACAGTAGATTATCAGCTCACGTAGAGTTTGCTCGACGGTTCCAGTTGTAGTTCCAAAAGTAATCCGGAGAAAAATAGAAAGATTTGAATGGATACAGTTTAGTTGAAAGGAATTTATTGACACGTGTTTCTATAACAGTTACATAACCTAAAACAGCTATCTACAAACTTTTAGTTATGCAGACATTCAATATTTCAATGTTATTGTTTACTGTCATTTCATCAGAATAATATTACTGAGGACCTATTTAGTTTTTATAGAGAATATTAGGAGGACGGGGTGAAGTTGTTAGAAGAATAGTTGAAGGAGTGGTTTTTCGATAGCAGTGAGAATTCTTGGTGGCAGTGATTAATTAGATTCCCATCTGTTGTTTTGACATTTTTTATAGAATATATTATTGGTTATTTTTCTAAATCTATAGAAGGATTAGAGATAGTAAAGATATGCGTGGTTGGTTTTGTGTTTGCACTTAACATTCAGACTTAAATTTTTCTTTCAAGTGTACGTATTCTTTCACCCACGCATTCACACACAAATATATTTGCACACCTCTACAAAATACATATACTCACAATTCACATATTCATACTTACATATATATACACATGCATACACATATATATACACACATGTATTCATGTACATACATACGCGCTCATGTGTATACATTTTCATACTCAACTTATCTTTATATATACACACGTATAGACACACACATATATACATACATACTCTAGTCCATGTGTACACACATACACATACATACACATCCATATACACATACATACATACACATATATATATACATATATACATATACATATATATACATATATATATATATATATATACACATACATATATACACACATATACACACACACACATATATATATATATATATATAAGCACTTTAATACATGAATACACTTACATCTAACTATACACATCAAACATATATATATATTTACTTATTTATATACATTTTCACATATATATACATACTTATGGACGTTTTTAGACACATTCATTATCGCATATTTGTACCTATTCTCATCAGCATATCTTTTCATTATTAGTATGGTAATTTAAGGTTATTAATATATGTTGAAAAGAGATTGTTTTTATATTTTTCTAACTAGATTAAGGTTTATATAGTTGGGGGATGTCCCTCTTTTATGTAATATTCGGCTTGTAGTGGGAAAAAAGGGTTTTAGTTCTGTGACGGCAGAATAATGTTCGTTCAATTCTGTTATTCAGCAGTTTCTTCTTGTGTGTGATTATGTAATAAATCTCAAGATTACACAATTTGCAGAAATTTTGGCTCCTGGAAAAGCTTTGGGTTTTAGCTAATTTTTCCCATTTTAGGGTAAACTTTTGATTGCTATCCCTGAGCGTCCAAGCTTTCTCTGCTAAAGTTGTTACATTTCTTTGGCTCTGGTGTTTTATTGAGTAAGAATGCCTATACAATCGAGATTTAAACGATGTTGCCGTTGATCCCACGTAATACCACTCGTTGCCTCCGGATTTAATGGTACACTTATAAATAATATTTTTTTCCCGGCAGTTATTGCCGAGGGGGCAGTTGTCAGGATAGGTGCAGTTACAGTTGTGTACGTTGGGTTTTCTCTGGAGTAGTATTGCGGACGAACTTAGGTGTGGTTTATTTATGTTCTGTAGTGTATTGTCTACTGTTTTTTTGGGGTTCTTTGTACTTAAGTTCTTAGTGTTTTCGTTTAACCTTCTAGTATTGATCTTTTTTATGTGTTGTTCAAGGTTTAACGCTGTAGAGTATGGCAGTCTTATAGTGGTAGGGTTTAGGATTTTGTGGTATTTGTGTGATGTGGGAAAATGTCTTTTAATTATTTTAAAGAAGAGTACTGGTAAATTTGTACTAATGGAGCTATTGTATTCGGGGTTATACCATAAGTACTCTTTGCATCGCTTTCTATTAGTTTTGTTTGTTGGTTTACTGGTGTGCATACTATGGTAGTAAGTGTGGTTTGGTGTTGTGTTATTATATCTACCTATGTGGGATTTATTTTGGGTGTTTTGATTGTTCCCATCTATGTACTCTATTTTGTTGAGGTAGCCTGCTTTACTAAGGGCGTTATCGTAGTACTCGGCGTGTTCCTTAAATACTTGTATGTTAGAAGATAGACCCGAGATTCTAAGGGAAATATTTTTAGGGATAGATTTAATTATAGAGATGGGGTGGTTAGACCCAACATTTACGTATTTGAGATTTTCATTCAATTTATGAAACGGTTTAATCAAACCAGAGTTTAAATTGAGTGTGACATCCAGGAAGTTAACTACTTTAAGGTTGTATTCATATGTTATAGTTAGTCCTATTTCGAGTAGTAGTTTTCTTATATCTTTGCGTAGTTTTTCTAGTTTTTGGTTATTAAGGTTTTTAGCTAGGAGGAGAACATCGTCGCGGTATATTCCGCCGTGGAGATTGCTGAATTTTTCCTGGAGTCTAAAGGCGATAAATAACCCCACAATATCAGTTATTTCCGCCGAATCGTTAGAGCCCATTGTTATGTCAAAGTTAGAGGGTCTATCTTTACGTACCCAATAACTGTTCTCAAATTTGACTATCGTTTTCCTAGCTAAAAACGTCCATATGTATATATATGTGAAAATGTATATAAATAAGTAAATATATATATATGTTTGATGTGTATAGTTAGATGTAAGTGTATTCATGTATTAAAGTGCTTATATATATATATATATATATGTGTGTGTGTGTATATGTGTGTATATATGTATGTGTATATATATATATATATATATGTATATATATGTATATGTATATATGTATATATATATGTGTATGTATGTATGTGTATATGGATGTGTATGTATGTGTATGTGTGTACACATGGACTAGAGTATGTATGTATATATGTGTGTGTCTATACGTGTGTATATATAAAGATAAGTTGAGTATGAAAATGTATACACATGAGCGCGTATGTATGTACATGAATACATGTGTGTATATATATGTGTATGCATGTGTATATATATGTAAGTATGAATATGTGAATTGTGAGTATATGTATTTTGTAGAGGTGTGCAAATATATTTGTGTGTGAATGCGTGGGTGAAAGAATACGTACACTTGAAAGAAAAATTTAAGTCTGAATGTTAAGTGCAAACACAAAACCAACCACGCATATCTTTACTATCTCTAATCCTTCTATAGATTTAGAAAAATAACCAATAATATATTCTATAAAAAATGTCAAAACAACAGATGGGAATCTAATTAATCACTGCCACCAAGAATTCTCACTGCTATCGAAAAACCACTCCTTCAACTATTCTTCTAACAACTTCACCCCGTCCTCCTAATATTCTCTATAAAAACTAAATAGGTCCTCAGTAATATTATTCTGATGAAATGACAGTAAACAATAACATTGAAATATTGAATGTCTGCATAACTAAAAGTTTGTAGATAGCTGTTTTAGGTTATGTAACTGTTATAGAAACACGTGTCAATAAATTCCTTTCAACTAAACTGTATCCATTCAAATCTTTCTATATATATATATATATATATATATATATATATATATACGTATATATATATATATATACGTATATATATATATCATGACTGTTTTCCTTTTAATGTTTTATTGTTTTCCGGGATTTATTTTACCTACAACATTTTCAACATATGGATTACATTGAGTTCTTCATGCGAAACAGTCTCCAACACTGTCTAGTTGTTACCAGGCATTTTTGCCCAATATAGGTCTGTTATTTTTCTTAATTTTTCTTAATTTAATATTTAAAGTTAAGGATAACAAACTATATTGCTGTAGTTAGTATTTTTTCACCCTAGCAAACTTTGGTCCTTACGATTCGAACACATGTATGTTTATATTAGTGATCATCTCTCTTGTTTATTCAATTATATTGTACGGCTCAGAAAAGCTTTTTTTCTTAGAGCTATTTAATTGTAAGGGACTACCCTAAGTTCTTAACTCAATATATATATATATATATATATATATATATATATATATATATATATATATGTATACATATAGCAATTTTAAAGTTTAAACGTTCTGAGGCAGACATTATGCACTGGGATAATTGCAGGCCTTGTGCCAAAAGTAGAAACAATTATTATTTGTGGTGTTGCTGGGATGGTTATTTTGAGGGGGTGGGGTAAAGTTTTAATTATTTTAATTTTTTGTTATATGACCCCCCTCTCCCAGTGACCTTTTGTATCCAGTCGCTTGAGACAAATATTGTATTAAGTTTGCAAAAGGTTACTTATGTTATAATTGATTAGAATAACTTGCTTAAGGTTAATGTAGTCACTGAACTAAGATGTAACGTTGCCACACGTTTTGACTTTCTCCCTCGTCGACCTTCAGCTGAGGAATAACTATAGATACATTATATATACACACAGACACACACACACACACACACACATATATATATGTACACACGCGTGCACACACAAACACACACAGATATATATATATATAGATAGATATACACACGTATATATATATATAGAGAGAGCGAGATAGATAGATACACACACACACACACACACACACACACACACACACACACACACACACACACACATATATATATGTGTGTGTGCGTGTGTAGAAAAATATACATGTGTATGTGTATATAACTATAATACTATAGAGAATAGTTGAAACAATCGGATACATTATCCCTGGAGACAATAAAAGAAAAAAATAAGAAACACGGACAGGCGTCTATGTCTATATTTTTCCGCCCCAGAGATGGTGGGGGATGGGGGTGGGATGGGGGATGAGGGGGATGCATAACTAGATTTTTTTTTCAGCTATAATATATATTAATCAACTACCACTTTAGTTCTCTCTCTCTCTCTCTCTCTCTCTCTCTCTCTCTCTCTCTCTCTCTCTCTCTCTCTATATATATATATATATATAGAGAGAGACTCCTGAATCTCAACATGATGCCTTTGACACTAATAACTATGTGCCCTAAATGTTCTAAATGACTAGGATTCTAGTTACACGTTTTCGACATTCCTTATGCTCCGATGATTCCAGACTTCACTCTGGAAGAAACAATTGTCAGCTAATAAATGTTCTAAACTAAAATTTGATCGTTTTAACACTTTGTATATTTATATATATATATATATATATATATATATATATATATATATATATATATATATATATATATATATATATATATATATATATATATATATATAAATAAAATATGTGAGGCCATATTCAGTTGATTCAGGTTTAAAATCCGTCATATATATATTTCGCTGTGAACTATTAGTTATTATAGTTTTCATAACCTTTAAAACAACGAAAGTTCATAAAAAGCATTTAAGTTTGGAAAATCGAATAATTTCTTCGAGAAACATTTTCCTTTCCTTGATACAGAAAGCCGTCACGTGTGGTGTTGATTCTTCGATGGCCGGCCCCTGTATAAATATATATATATAATATGGCCTCCAATCTTTTATGAATATATATATAAAAATATATATATATATACAATATATTAACAAATGGAAACTATATTTATAAAACCATATATATTTCATTATACATATTTCAAGGACCGCCAGAGCAAACTATGGTGCGCTTTCATCAGATAAAATATAATATAGGTCAGTTTTATAAATAAATATTGACATACCCTTAAAAAATGCAACCATTCTGGTTGGAATCTCCTGGATAGTGGAGTTATTATATTTAAAGGAAAGAATGTTTCTCTTTGTTGAATATAAGTCACCAATTTTGTTGAGGTATATAAGTACCAATTTAGCAGAGAGGTTATATTTAGAGTGATGTAATGTTGCCACGAGGAACCAGGTTTGGTAGAAAGATGTGATAGGAATATCGACAACGACTTTAGCTTGGTTTTACATTATTTATTAACAGAGGTTGAGCTGGCATGCCAAGAGAAATAAAACAAATCAATTAAGATTACAAGAGAAAATACGGGCGACTGGCTGAAGGCGTTTGGCCAGGCTCGTAGGTAATGTTTTGTCGTTACATATTGTTTGTGCTTACGGAGCAAAAGAACAAGTGGTGTTTACCTTAGCACGGCCTAGCTGGAAGATATAGCGTCCTCAAATCTTTGCGGGCTATTTCTCCCTCAGAACGCGTAGGGATACATCCTCTTCTACTGGCGCTGATTGGCTGAGCTGAGCCAAATCACGCACAGAGAATGTATGTGAGCCCGCGGAATGTAGGTCACTACATCACCTCCGAGCAGATTTTTAGCCGAAAATCGTTAACGATGAAGCCGAGGACCCACAGATTATTGAATCAGCAAGAACAAATGCTGAAAGAGCACATCAGTGAAAAAATAATTGAGCAGAAAAATGCATGCAAGAAAAAAAAATGAGGCGCGACGGGCCGTGTTGAGCCGCTGTCAAATGACTAGCTGTTTTGTAGTTTATACGTGACCACCAAAGGTCTACCAGAAAACAGATAAAGTCTGACATGGGCGAAGTTGCTGTTCTTGCATTAAATGTTAATGGTAAGTGTTGTACCAGTAGCTGTGAACGAAGCTATTATGGTAGTTTACCAGTGCTAGCAAGAAGATGATGGGTAGGCGAGAAAATGTTGGCCTCCCAGATGTATTGCCGAATGTGCTAGGGAGCCAGGAAAAAATGGCTGGTTGCTTTGATAAGAAAAAAAAGCAAGTTGAATCTGTAGGTGGGTTGCAGTTCCATAATTCGGGCGAATCCACAGAAGTGGTGAAAATGCTGACAAGTGCAGTTCTATTTGTTGTTTTCCCGGTGAGTTGGGGAAGATAACAAGATAGAGGTTGTTATGGACGATGAATGTGCAACGAGATGCGAAACTGTTTGAGTTCAGCTGCAATTAGCATTCTCGTGTTGCGGTGCAGGTGAACTAAGCTGCAAGTGTCGATAGCATGTTTTGGTACCTCCAGAAGGTGAAAAGGGATCTCGCAGAATATTACGACGCTTGAAGATCACATAATATAGATAACAACATGTTGGTGTGTGTATATATGCAGGCATGTAATACAGCAAAGAAAATGTGTGCGTGCGGTCACATATACAATGATAGAGAGAAATGAATTTTCATATAATACAGTTTAAAAAAAATAAATGTCCAAAATAAATGCCTGAAAAAAAAAGGAAGAAAGAAAGAATTGTTTCTTTTCTTTTAACAAAAAGTTCGCTTCTTTTTTCTTTGGGAACGCTCTTACTAGGGAGCTAGTAGAGTTGTTGCTAAAGCAAAGTCACAATGAATCTTCTGTAGAGTAGAAGTCGAGCGTTGAAGAAACCAGAGTCACCAAATATGGCAGCCACGTCTGACGCCATAATGGTGAGAAAACTAATGTCTTAATTTCTCGAGACCTTGTGGTAACGAGAAAGAAGGTATGGTGGTTGCGTCGGTAAAGTTACAAGCCGTTCCCTGGTGTTGGTTAATAGTTAGCCATGTGTTGCTGCTGATGGGTGGTACTTGGTGGTAGCCGTTTTGAAATTTCCTCGTTGCGTAAAGTTTTTGAAATACTGCTAATTTTTTTCCAAAAAATATTCTAAAGAAAATTTGAAAATATTCCAAAGAAAAAAAATTATTTTCCATGATGGCCGATCGAAAAATGTGTCCGTGATGAAGAAGCCGTCATGTGGCACGATGCAGCCAATCAGACGGCTGGGATTGGAGAAGACAAGCTGTACGCGGGAAAACAAAATTTCTGAGTCTCCATTTGTAATTTCAACAGAACGCCGAAAGTAAAATTCCACATCCAGAGAAATCCTTTTTTTAAAAAAATTTTTTTTGTGTTCGTCTGTATGCGTGAGTTACTAGTGTTACCATGAAAGTTATGACAGAAATATTGTGCAGGCCGCGTGCTTCAACAAATGGAATATTATGAATTTTATGGACTTACGCTAAGTGAGGCTAGCTACCCGATTCGAACATTCCAAATGTTAAGCCACTCCACATAGCCATTAAAACGAATGGCGAATTCAAATAGGCTGCATTTTCATACTTAATCGTTGAGGGTCGCCAATAAAGGAAAGAATGTTGCTCTTTGTTGAATATAAGTCACCAATTTGGTTGAGGTATATAAGTACCAATTTAGCAGAGAGGTTATATTGAGAGTGATGTAATGTTGCCACGAGGAACCAGGTTTGGTAGAAAGATGTGATAGGAATATCGACAACGACTTTAGCTTGGTTTTACATTATTTATTAACAGAGGTTGAGCTGGCATGCCAAGAGAAATAAAACAAATCAATTAAGATTACAAGAGAAAATACGGGCGACTGGCTGAAGGCGTTTGGCCAGGCTCGTAGGTAATGTTTTGTCGTTACATATTGTTTGTGCTTACGGAGCAAAAGAACAAGTAGTGTTCACCTTAGCACGGCCTAGCTGGAAGAGATAGCGTCCTCAAATCTTTGCGAGCTATTTCTCCCTCAGAACGCGTAGGGATACATCCTCTTCTACTGGCGCTGATTGGCTGAGCTGAGCCAAATCACGCACAGAGAATGTATGTGAGCCCGCGGAATGTAGGTCACTACATATTTATTGTTGGTTTATTATGAAAATTAGTGTTGGAAAGGTTTAAAAACAGTATATTTAAATTAAGCCGTTGGAATAGGGAAAAAAAAGAGAAAAGAAAGAGAAAAACGAAAGAAAGAAAGAGAGAAACTTGAGTATATTTTAGTGAGAGAGAATAGCGTAATTTTGTGAGAAGAGGCGAAGAAATAAATATAGCATGGATGAATACCGTAAGATGGATAAACAATAATAATAACCAATAATAAATAACAATAAAGATGGATAAACAATAATAAAGCTAAGTTGAAGAATTTATCTAATGTTTAATTAATAAATTTGATTAAATGTTTAATTAATAATTTATCAATTCAATCCGTAGTTTAAATGTTTAAATGTTATATTATTAAAGTTGAGACCTATATATATATTATTAAAGAATATTATTATTAAAAAATGTTATTATTACAAAACCATATATAATTTTATTATTTATTAATTAATTATTTTAAAAAATTTGTAAGTTTAAAATATCCGAATATTTCTAAGCTCATCGAATTTCTGAGAGTTTACAGAAGAATAATCCCTTATTTGTAATAGCAGTAGAGCGTAAAGGAAAATGATAGCGATTTATTAATAATTTAGATAGCTCTAAGGATTAAATGGTATAAAGTTAAGATGTTAAAAAATTTTAATTATCCATCTTTATAATGTAATTAGAGTATGAATTTTATGTTATTTTATAGCAAGTTATAAATTCATAACTCCAACCTGTCATACAGTTATGACATTTAAAAACATAAATTTGTTTGCTATAACGTGTTAACATTTAAAAATTCATTCATTGGAATATATCCAAAGCATAAACGATAAAAAAATCTTTCATAAGAGTATATCTGTAGAATATATTTAAAGTATAAATTTTATATATATATAAACATTTTGACATACATATACATACACACACACACACACACACACACACACACACACACACACACACACACACACACACACACACACACACACACACACACACACACACACACACACACACACACACACACACACACACATATACATTAAGCATTTGAAAAATATATAAATACAAAATATACAATATAAAATATGAAATATGAATTATAATTTAAATTATGAATTATGAATTCTTTGTACCCATCATAGGAATTTTCAGAAAAAACTCCTTCTTCAAATCTTTCAGTACGTTTATCAACAAAAGTTCAAGAAAAAATCCTTTCAAGATAGTTATAAGCAATTATATGAAGGAATCCAATGAATTATCGATAGGTTTAATAAAGATGAGTTATGTATTACAATTTATATATATATTTAAACGTTGAGTTCAATCTATGTTTGCAAGAACTGAAAAGATTACTTCTTAAATTAACAGAATTTTTACTTTTTAATATAAAGAATATTTCCTCTATACAAAGAGCGCAATTTTCAAAAGAAGCATTGAATGGAGGAGCTTTAGAGATAATATTCCAAAGTAAAGAATAGTTAGTGTTCTTTGATTTTAGGTCCCATAGTAAATTAGATAGAGAAGTTGAAGATTTTTTTATTCATATTCGTAAAAGAGCATTTATGGTTATTAAAACGAGCCTTAAAATCTGTGGAGGTAGACCCTACATAATTAAATGAATTTAAATTAGTTTTTACATTACAATTATATACTATATTTTTAACTAAACAATTGTTATTTAACGGACAGTTAGATTTATTTCTACAGTTACATTTATCAAAATTTGAGTTTCTATGTGCCGTATTATTCAGTTGGATATCGCTGGGGTTATTAATGGTATTCTGGTTAGGTTTTAAGTTTCTATTATTAATTCTATTAATATTCTGCGCTAAATTACTGGTGGTTGAATACGTTAATTTTATAGTATGTCTATTAAATATTGAGTAATACCTATGTGTTCTAGGGAATCATTTATCTAGAGCTTTAAAGAATAATTTAGCAATAGGAATTTTAATACTTAATGAGAAAGGAGGAGCGAACCATAATATATTCCTAGTTCTATTTCTTTTTTTGTTTTTCGAATTATTGTAAGGTTTTCTATTATAGTTGTTAACATTATAGTTATTTGTCATATCATTACTATCAATGTATTTAATTTTATTACTATATCCAGCTCTACCTAACGCTTCGTTATAATATTGCGCTTTATCTTCAAAAATATTCTTATTAGCTGAAATTCTAGAAATACGTTGCTGCACAGAGTTTACTATAGTGTTTTTAACGGATAACGAAATAAATATGGTTTTATAAATATAGTTTCCATTTGTTAATATATTGTATATTTACTCCAATAATTTGTTGAGTGCTTTATATCAGTTATAAAAATATTTTGCTTGTTGTATCCCAACAAATTAAATATAACCTCTACATATATATATATATTCGTAAAAGATCTTATATATATGTATATATATATATATATATATATATATATATATATATATATATATATATATATATATATATATATATATAAAAGGTGAAGTTGGAAATAGCACGGAAAATATATTTAAGGGTCTGTTTTTCTTTTTTGATTCGTCAAAGTGACATTATTGAAAAAAATGAGAGGGACAATTCTTAAAAAAAAAAGGTTTTATAATGTATATAAAGTATATGAAGAATTACCGGTTTCGATGTATTATTAAAATACATCTTATTAAATGTTGAGTATTGAAATAAAAATTGAAAAGAATTAATAGGAGTTAAAAACTAAAGATTTAAAATTAATATCAAATGCTGAAGTAAATTTTCTTCCATCCTTCTTGCTCAAACTTTGGTGGTAAGAGAAGATAGCAGCAGCTGTGTTTCTTCACAGAACAAAGTTGTTTTTTGAAAACATCCTGAGTGTGTATATATCTGATTGGGTTAATTGACTGGTCAAGAGTTCAAAATGGGATGGGGAATTGTAAGCTAGAGGTAAGCAGCAGGAGTGTAAGAGAAATTCTATTATTGGAATGTGGTTTTAGGGAGTGCGTATATATATATATATATATATATAGAGAGAGAGAGAGAGAGTGAAGGTGTATATATAACAATACACACACGTGTGTGTTTTCAGTCTGTCTGTCACAGTCCCTTTAGCAATACACATGTGTGTGTGTAGGAGAGGTTGTGGTGTGTTTGTGTTTTTTTTCAGCCTGTCTGTCACAAATCCCTTTGTGGTGAGAAATTAAGAACATTTTTTCTTCAAAATTCCGAAAATTGTCAAAAATTACTATTAGAATTGTAATTCTATATAAAAATTGACGAATCAAAAAAGAAAAACAAACCTTTAAATATATTTTCCGAGCCATTTCCAACTTCACCTTTTCTCTATATCCACTGTTTTGTATAAAACCTTACTTCCATTTTCTAATATATATATATATATAAATAACAAAAAGTTATCGCTCTACATGGCTGAATACAATAAATGTAATCTGAGTTTTTCGAATATTAATAATAATATTTGATTCGTTTGCAATTATGTCAACACAAGAGCAAGAATGAGGGGCTCATTTTACTGACATGGCTTAAAAGAGGCTGTTTGCATAATTGCAAACGAATCGAATATTATTATTAATATTCGAAAAGCTCAGATTACATTTATATACATATATATATATATATGTCAGGTCGCTCTCGAGTGCTACTGCTAACATGTAACCCAGTACATCCTGTCTCATGGTTGCGTGGTGAGGAGGGTGATATTGGGACATCCGGCGGGATGAAATACAAGACCCGGCGAAGGGCAGAGGAACTCAGCAGAGTCAACGGCCATCCAAAAAGTACTTTATTTATTTATTTATTTTTTTTCCACCTGGCAGTGAAAGGTCCCCTGTTGTTGTTACAACACCTTTCTAAGAGAGGGAAACTCTGAAAAAAAAAACCCATGCGGCTTCAAAAACATCCGATGATGTTGACCAGTTCTCCTTTTCAGGTAGTGTTTTCGATGCTCAGAGAGCCTTATTTTCCCTCTTACCTACCACCCCATCACCATACCTCTCCGGCGACTTATTCTCCGTTCCTTCCGCTCCCTCTCTTCTGTCCCCGTCACTTCTCGCATTTTTCCTAACCCACCTATCACCGCATTTAAGCGCGCTTGTAACCTCCGTAACCTCCTGGTACGCAGTTTCTTCTCGTCTTCTCCTGCAACTCCACCCAGCTCTCATCCTTGTTCTCGTCCTCGCTGTAACACTTGTCCTTTCATTTCCAACCTCACCACTCTCACAAACCTTAACTGTTCATTCCGTAACCACCACTTCTTCACCTGCACTTCGACCCACGTTGTCTATGCCCTCCGGTGTTCTCTTGGCATGTCCTTATACATCGGACAAACGGGATGCCATTTGGTGGACCGTTTTGCTGAACATTTGAGGGACATACGACTTGGTATGGATACTCCCGTCGCCCGTCATTTCCGTTCCCCAGGTCACTCTTCCCGATATGTCTCAGTCCTGGTGTCCGTTTACATCATGGATCACAGGTCTCGCGCACCAGGATTAAACAGAGTCTGATTTACCGCCTTGGGTCCTGTTACCCTCATGGACTCAACTCGGCTCGTGTAAGGTTAGAGCGACGAGGATGTTGGTGGAAACGGAACCAGTTCGCAGTACGTCGGCAATTATCGACAAAGGAGTGGAAGGTGCTGAACTGGCCAGAGCTCGGTGTCCAATGTGATTGCCGGAGACTGGATGAGCGAAGTCATCTGTCTCCGTGGATGATGGCGTGTTTTGAAAAAAAAGCTTTGAGCTTTAGTCGACGGAAGAACCCTTTAATCTCGGCACGTGTGCGGAACTCGTCGCAGGTTGATGTGGTTGGTATAAAACGCAAACCCCGGGCGAGGGAAGAGCGCTCAGCTTCGGAGAATGGTAGGTCCTGGGGTATCGTGATAACAATGGAGATACGTGAGAGAGTGAAAGTGGCGGAGGCGAAGGGGCTAAGGTGGTTAAGCAAAGCGTGAACAGAATAAGTGGTGAGGAGAGGAAAGGGGGTGATAGGTGACGGTATAGTGGGGTTAGAGCTGGAGGTGATATGAGTATGGGTGGTGACATCAGGGGAGGGGGGAGTGGAGTTAGTGAAGGTTGTTGTCTTTGATGGAAGTGAGGAAATTGAGGTAAAGGATGAGTTGGATAAGGGATTGGGCGAGGATGGGGTGGCAAGTGGAGGAGAGATGGAGGTAGGCCTTGGGGAGATCTCAGTCGAGAGAACGGATTTGGGCGAGAGTAGATCGGATAGTCGCCCGCATTAGCTGGCGAGAGGAGCGGGTAAGGATGGGCTCAGTGGTGGGAGCGGAGTAAGAAGTGGGGTGGAACTTGAGGCGGAAACCTCATATAGGTCAAATTCCGTTATAATGAATAACATTATAACGAATTTTTCGGTATAACGAAATTTCTCTCAATCACAATCATATCAAAACACGATAAAAGAATCTCGTTATAACGAAATTCATTACAACGAATATTTCAGTACAACGAACGAAAATTGAACCTCAAGCAGCCAAAATTCTTCACTACAACGAAAAAAAAAATTTTTTTCTACACACTCCTCGCGGAATTGTCATCCAACCAAGACTTGAACCCTAAAATGCTGCTTCAAATTCTTCACAAGTCGTATTTCTACTAGTATACACGTGATTATTCGAATATCAATACTCAAACACAATAGACTCGTTCTTTACAAACGGCTCTCTCCCATTATTGTTCTTAGAAGCCGCAGTGAAGTTCTTCAACTTTAATATCAGGACTAATTAACCACAGTATTTCTACGGTAACATTTCAATATCTTTACTGCAATATCAGAACTAATTAACTACAGTATATCTACGGTAATATCAGGACTAATTAACTACAAAATCTTTACTGTAATATCAGAACTAATTAAGTACAGTATTTTTACGGTAACATTTCAATATATTTACTGTAATATCAGGCCTAATTAACTACAGTATTTCTACGGTAACATTTCAATATCTTTACTGTAATATCAGGACTAATTAAACTTGTAATATCAGGACTAATTAACTACAGTATTTCTACGGTAACATTTCAATATATTTACTGTAATATCAGAACTAATTAAGTACAGTATATCTACGGTAACATTTCAATATCTTCGTTATTATTTTATATTTAATGTTCTGTCTACATTGTCATCACACTGTTATCACTGATATTCTAAACTAGAAAACCTGTTCGCTATAAGTCAGTAAAGTCCTACATTCAGTATAGAGTATCTATTTGAAAAATAATAATAAAAAAAACTGATTCGTTCTTATTTGATTCTTTGTCGACCTACCATTGAAATGTGGTACACGCACAAAGAATAAAGTAAATTGTACTGTTTTATTTTGGTTTTGCGAAATTTCTCTTTGGACCCCGAAGTTAAGGTTACTAATTTGTTACTGTGGTTTCATGGAAAGCAAAACGATAAAAGGGTGACAGCTTTTGTTTTACGAAAAGATGGAAATTCTGAAAGCTGTTGATTCGGGGAAAAGAAAGACATTGCGTTACAGTTTAATTCCGTCGACATTGTCTACAATTGTTAAGAATCTGTCTAAAGTTAAAGAAAAATCTAAAGAGGCAACGCCTAAGGGCTGCAACGCTGGAAGATATTTGAAATATATTTATATTTTATTGTATGATACAGTCCTATTGCAGGTATGTTTACATTCATTTATTGTTTAATTTTTAAACACGAAGTAATAACAAACAAATGATTTGTTTTGGTCGATCTCGTTATAAAGAATTTTTTGTTACTACGAATTTTTTATATATGAATATTGATTGTTTCTTGTATCTCATTCTGTTATTTTGCCCGAGAATCTATGTATATCATTAAAACGATGTACACATATGGATATTTTTTTAAATTCTAATTGAGTTCTAGCACGTGGCTTGAATTCCTTTTAGAATTCATTGTCCTGCGCATGATTGTTTTTTGGCGGCAATCTCCTTCCTCTTTTTTGAGACAGTATGAGAATTTCTTTAGAACTGCTGGGCTAGTAACCTAGCAGGTACCTCAAGCACTGATGGTGATTATCGCTAAATATTGATGTTGATTTGATTATCAATATTAATATTATTGGGCACCCACTGAAGAATTATAAGAGCCCACTTGAATAAGTATCTGTTGATCTTATACAAGCTTCTACATAAATTGGTATAATTTCACCCAACTTGTAGGAATCTTATAATGAAACGAGACGTCCGTCTGGGAAGAGATATATGTGATATATCTCATATGAAATGATTCAGCCAATTTTCCACACAATACAATTAGTTAGCACCCCGAACGTTTAATTAGGAATATACTCACTTATTTCCTAATGTTTGTTGAGTGAGTTGGGATTTGGCCGGAGTATCGCTATTAGCTTTCTCCGATAATGTATTTATATATATATATATATATATATATATATATATTAGGTATAGGATTATCCTAGATGTAGTAATGGTTAATTACTACACTGGATATGGTTGACGTACGGTGAGAGGTTACTCTACGAGTTATGGAAGAATTGTTGAAGAAACTTAGTTCCTGATCCTTCTGTATTCCGGAGTGTATATAAAGAATGAATAATAACAGGTAGACATCATAAAAAGGTAATTTATTCCGTGTGCTTTCTGCTCTGAGGATACAGTGGTCACAGCATTGGATATTTGAGTTCTGCAAATAGTTGTAAATTTGCACATAGCATAACTAGGCTGTAGTACCACCGTGGAAACATTTGTAAGCACACGGAATAAATGACCTTTTTATGATGTATACCTGTTATTATTCATTCTTTATATATATATATATATATATATATATATATATATATATGTTACACCCTCCAGTATTCCGATGATTTGATCAGAGACACACACTGTATTTAAGGTCGAGTGACGCAATTTCGAGTGATTAGCGGCCTTTAGACTCACCTGATCAATGAAAGAATTAATATGGTAAATAAAACCCTTTTTGTACAGCCGACCATGTTATTCTTCACTCTTTCACTAATATATATATATATATATATATATATATATATATATATATATTTAATTAATACAATAACAGAGATAGCTTAACGTTAAACTCCGACTGGTAACCATCTCACTCAACAAACATTAGGTTATATGTTAGTATAACCCAATTTAAGTGTTTGGGGTGCTAACTATATGTATTTTGTGGAAAGCCAGTTGTATTATTTTATGAGATATAATTAAAGTTAAAATATATCTCTCTTTCCAAACAATTGTTTCATTATAAGTTTTCTACAAGTTGGGAGAATGTTTCCAGTTTATGTAGAAGCCTAACATATATTCATGTAAGAATATATTTAGGTGGGCACTTATAAATCTTCAGTGGAAGCCCATTAAACTTTGAAATACGAAAAAATTCTTACCGCAGTTAAAAATCGTGTCCGCTAAGCTGCTCCTTCACGCATCGAATGACCGCCAAATTTGAAATTCCAGCAGTCTTTTGACTGAAGAAGTTTCATAGCGTCACGAAGCGGGAAAGGGAGACAACCACGACACGAGAAAAGAAAGAAATAATATACACTCGGGTTAATTAGTTTTTTCAAAAACATTATCAATCCAACGTGTTAAGAACTCAATTGAAATTAAAAAAATAAATGTATGCGTGTATTAATTACACACTCATATAGATATTTTAAAGATGAAATCGAAGATGCAACTGGAGTCTTATTTAAACAAAAAAATATATATTTATTTGGTTCCTTTACCGGTTTCGCAGTTCTTCTGCTTTTCAAAAGTAGAGTTGAGATGGAGGGTCTGTGGTTTTTCTTACATCTGGTTGGTCTTTGAATGTTACTTGTTTTATATGGAAAAAAAGTGGCTCGAAACGCCAGGTTTTAAAAAAAATAACCTGAGCCCCCCCCCCCCCCCTTGTTTGAAGAACTTTGTACCGCGAACTGGCGCGAAATTTATTATACTTATTCACCAACCAATCAAATTACTTCTCTAAAAACCTGGCGTTTCGAGCCACGTTTTTTCCATATAAAACATGTAACATTCAAAGACCAACCATATGTGAGAAAAACCACAGGCCCTCCATCTCAACTCTACTTTTGAAAAGCAGAAGAACTGCGAAACCGGTAAAGGAACCAAATAAATATATATATTTTTTTAAAAATAAGACTCCAGTTGCATTTTCGATTTCATCTTTTTTCTTTATACTTTCACTCGTGTAGGACACCTCGGTTATTTTTCATTTTGTAAAAAAACCTCACTTTCTAATATATATATATATATATATATATATATATATATATATATATATATAATATAGAAATGGCTTCTACAGGGCTAGAACTGTTTCATTTGGGAGAAATCGGGGCTTCCTGATGGTTTCTCCCGAACGAAATAGTATATATATATATATATAATATAAAGTGTGGTGTGGCCATGTGTAGATATGGTATAAAATAGCTTATAAAATAGGGCGAAGACCCTTAAAGACGGAAGATGAATTTGACATTGAACCTCGTACCTCCCAGATACGGTACAAGTTAGGTGTTTTGAACTTTATATATATGGAATCTATCTAGCCAGATAGCTCTTGTGTTAATCATTCTGCTACTGGATAAGACCAGTTGATTGGTTGCTAGCATGTATAACCAGGAACCAGCCACAAGAACTATGTTACCGATGAAATAAGTGTAAAATAATCAACAAAGTAAAACAAGTGAAATATCGCAGATAAGGTAAACGGCGAAAGGAGGTAATCTTATGCCTGTGTAAGTTAGATGGTCATTAATATATTATCTGCTGTTCCATAATTAATTACTTGTCACATCTTATCTTTCACGGTTTAAACCTATGTGAACAAATAAATGAACATTATTGACACTGAAAAAAATGATTATCGGATGCAAATATCAGAATTTTCATTTACAGAACTGCCAGATTAAGAATGTTTGGACGATCTACTCACACCCACATACGCCCAGAAACAAACACTCCCCATCTACTCCAACTCCAATCTTATCTTGACATTAACCCAATCAACCAATCAATCAATCAATATATATATATATATATATACAATCTGTTTGCTTTTTACGCGAACTTGAAGTATGCGAAATCGCTTTAACGCCTCGTGAAAAAATATTATTAAATATTCACTTTGCGCGAAGAACGTGCTATAACGCGTGTGGTTTTTTATTTTTTCATTTATGGGAAAATTAGACTTGAATTACGCGAATTTGCTTTACGCGTTGTCTTCACGAACGCATCTTCGCGTAAAAAGCGAACAGACTGTACAATATATATTCAATAATATTTGTTTCTACTTTAGGCACAAGGCCAGCAATTACCCAGTGCATTACTGGTACTTTATTTTTTATCGACCCCGTAAGGATGAAAGGCAAAGTCAACCTCAGCGGGATTTGAACTCAGATCGTAAAGGGACGTAACTATGCTGGAAAGCATGGCGTCCGACCCTCTACCTATACTGCCAATCCATAATATTAAGGCTAAAACATGAGTCTTGTTACTCTGGAGTTTCGCCTGTTTATCATAGGGACACCAAACACTGCACACTGTGTGGTATGGCATGTAAGTCCTTCCTGATCTGATGAGCCATCTAAGGCGGCATCAGCCACAGAAACATCAATAACCGATTTTTATATATATATATATATATATATATATCTAAGGCGGGTAAAATTCCCGAGATCCATGGACGAGTTCTCTCCAGCGGTCTCTGTCCCTCATTATCGCTGCCATATCCTGCATCTCCAACAGACCAGTGTCTGTCCTTAGGGCATCAACATATGTTAACCTTGGTCTTCCTCTTCTAGTGTGTCCATGTAGGGGCTCCCAAAGGAGCACTGAGTGCAATGTCAACTCTGGATGTCGGTGAGCATGTCCAGCCAACCTCAGTCTCCTCTGTGTCACTTTTGAGCTGACTTTTGGGATGCTCCCATACAGCTCTGAGTTTTTCATCCTCAGTGTATACTGATTAATGTTCAGAGCCATCCTCAGCATTCTCGTGTAGCACCCATCCACCATCTGAGTGAGTCTCTTGGTCAGTGTCCAAGTCTCAGACCCATACAGCAGCATAGACTCCACTACAGCAATGAAGAGGCGGACTTTCAGGTCTCTACGAAGGTCCGACCTCCACACCGATCTCAAGCTGTGACACGCCGCCCAGGCCTTGCTCTTCCTCCCAACCACATCATCTTCCGTATTCCCAATCTTTGCTCCCAAATACAGGAAGTCCTCAACCAATTCCAGCGGCTTCCCGCCTACATTAGTGATCCCCTCTGGCTTCTCAACATTCTCCACCAGATATTTTGTTTTAGTCTCATTCATTCTCAGCCCCACACTCATCGACACAGTCTCAACCTCCCGCATCAAATCCTCTGCCTCCTTCACTGTATTTGTCACCAAAACTATGTCGTCGGCAAATTCAGCATCCGATACCTTTTTCGCCCCAACTCTCCTGCTCTGAGCCGGTGCTACAGTAAAGCCAGTGTCCTGGTATTTCTCCAGTGCAAGGCGAATACAATAGTCCACTACGATGATAAAAAGGTAGGGAGCCAATGTATCTCCCTGGAGCACTCCAGCCAGTATCTCAAAGAACTCTGTCATCCCATCAGGTGTAATGACTTGGGTTTTGGTGTTGGTGTAGAGCAGTGATATCAGGTCCACTATCATCTTGGGGATTCCATAAGCCTGTAAGATCTTCATCAGGCAGTAACGGTCCACAGAATCAAAGGCCTTCCTAAAGTCAATGAAAACCATGACCGCAGGAAGGCACTTTGCTCTAGCTCCCTCTAATATCCTCCTCAGCATCAGGATGTGACTGGTGGTTGATCTACCCTCTCTGAAGCCGTTCTGGTTGTCCCTGAGCTTCTTCTCCATCTCAGGCTGGATCCTGTTAAGAATCATCCTGTTGAGGGTCTTTGCCACAAGTGACGTCAGTGAGATCCCCCCGGTAGTTGTTGGTGTTAGAGAGATCTCCCTTCTTTGGCACTGGGACGATGTTACTGATCCTCCACTGATTCGGGGCAACTCCTTTCTCCAGTGCCCCGTTACAGAACCCCAGGATGATATCATCAAAATCACACCTCTTCATCACCTCTGATGCCACTCCATCCTCTCCATATATATATATATTTACATACATGCTTACGCACGTGCTCAAGTATAGTTCTTTTTACAAAACGTTTTTTTTTCCATTTCAGGTTGACGCGCTCCATCATCCACTTTCCTAAAAGATAAATCATACACAAAACGCCAGCACCAACAGTTTTGCAAGAGATGTCAACACGAATGGACTTGTTATTTTTATCTAAAGACATTTTTTTCCAATTCCAACCCACCCGTCCCCTCAATCAATCTTATTTCTCATTCTTTCTTCTGATGAAGGACTAGCGTCCGAAACGTTAAGACCCTCTTCCTGCTTTATCAAGCGTTAACCTAATATATCCCTTCCATTTACTCTACCGATTGTGTTGTTATTTCTGTTTACCTTTTACACACACACACAGCAAAGGTAAAATTATATAAAGAAAGTTCAAATGTATGTAGAGAATTATATACGATAGTATATAATTGTTTCTACTTTTGGCACAAGGCCAGCAATTATCCCAGTGCATTACTGGTACTTTCACAGATTAAAGTATTCATTCTAAGACTAACTGTATATTTATTATACATAAATATATTGTATGTAGGTCTAGATATATCTTTATTTCTTTATAAAATACTAGCAGAAGAACCATCGATCGGGTGGTTTTCTGCTAGCTTGTGTAGTGTGCATATTTATATTATATGCAAATATATATGCATATAGATATATGTCAAATAACATCGTAATTGACAATATGCACAGAAATCGAAGAGAGAGACTGTGTGTTACACTGTCTTCTGTAATCAGTAAAGTAATCCATGATACATTTAAAAAAGACGATATTATATATAAACTGCATTACGGTGAAATGTAATGAAACCTTATATAACGATGCAAATATATGGATGTTTCTATAAGCAATGTAATAAGTGTTATGATATAACGGACGCTAACCAGAAGTGTAGACATTTGAACATTTTAAAAGAAGTGTATCTTAAAATAAGCAATCATTATATATAAGAATATTTGTTTAATCAAGAATAACGAAATTTAGTATATAAATTATGTAATATTCATTTATTATTTTTTCAAAGTAATCTAATTTATTTTACTAACGGGATAAAAAAATATATTCGTGATGTAGTCCTGCACTCCTCCCTTTATTATAGTTACTAGCAGAAAAACCACCATTCGGGTGGTTTTCTGCTAGCATGTGTAGTGTGTATATTGATATTATACGCATGTATATATGCATGTAGATATGATACATAAAATAAAATCTTAATTGATAATATACACAGAAATTGAACGAAGACTGCGTTATACTGTCCTATGTAATCAGTAACGTAATCCATGATACATTAAAAAAAACGATATTATATATAAACTGCATTAGGAGAAAATTAGTATGTTTATTTAAGCGATCGCCAGCGGAAGTGTTGACATCACACACTCTCTCTTTCTATTTATATGGTAGTTGAAGTGGCGACGATATACCGGAAGTGCAAATTTGAAAAGAAGTCAATTTTAAATTATTTATTTTTACGAAATTATTTTTAGATAAATTATGTAATATTCATTCATTATTTATTCAAAGTAATCCAACTTATTTTACAAACGGGATAAAAAAAAAACCGTACGCAATCCCGCAGACCTTCCTTTATTATAGTTTAGATATACATATATGCGGCAAATTGTCAGTCGTCAGAAAGAATGCTTTGCAGTATTCGTTTCGGCTCTCTGAGTTCAAATCCCGCAGAGGTCAACTTTGCTTTTCATCCATTCGAGGTCGATAAAAAGTACCAATCAAGTACTGGCTGGGGTCGATTCTTCTTCTATCGCGATTCTTCAATTGTTGAACGTTTACTTTATAGAAGGAAGCGATTAGTTGTTACTCTCTCCTATATAAAGAGGAAAACAGCGGATCTAGATTTTAACTTCAACTTGAAGTGAATTAAAAAAGTAATAATTATTGTTTCTACTTTAGGCACAAGGCAGCAATTATCACCAGTGTATTACTGGTACTTTATTTTATTGACCCTGTAAGGATAAAAGGCAAAGTTAACCTCGGCGGGATTTGAACTCAGATCATAAAGGGAAGTAATTCTATGCTTCAAAGCATGGCGTCCGACATTCTACTGATACTGCCAATCCACCTGTCTATCAAATGTCTAAAGTCTGTCACAAGCCAGAAGGCTCGACAGACCGGTGCTTATCCTTGTTTCGTGGCGTGAAGTGACTGAGAGAACATGACTGCTCCTGGAGAAGGCGCCAGTCCATCACAGGGTTAAACCCCCAACTATTGCTGTTACTCATTTTCAGTTGAGTATACTAGAATAACGTGAAATGAAGGGTTTTGCTCAATAACACACACACAACCCAGTCCAGGAATCGATTCCACGATATGATGATTGTAAGTCCAACACCCTTACCATTAGGCACTAGGCCACACGCCTCCATCTAATTACTGGGAAACCTAAAGTAAGTTTCTAAAATATTTTATTTTTGAAGGGAGAAATATTTGTTTCTACTTTAGGCACAAGGCCAGAAATTACCCAGTTCATTACTGGTACTTTATTTTATCGACCCCGTAAGGATGAAAGGCAAAGTCTACGATATAGATAGCTTCCTTAACTATCTTAAAAATAACATCAGTCATTGGTAGTAGTAGTAGTGGTGGTAGTGGTGGCGGTGGTAATAGTGATGGCGGGGGTAGTGGTGGCGGTGGTAGTAGTGATGGCGGGGTTGTGGTGGTAGTGGTGGCGGTGGTAGTGATGACGGTGATAGTAGTAGTGGTGATAGTAGTAGAGATGGCGGGGGGAGTAGTAGTCGTGGTGGTGGTAGTGGTAGTAGTGGTCATAATAGTAGTAGTGGTAGTGGTGGTGATAGTAGTTGTGATGGCGGGGGTAGTAGTAGTGGTGGTAGTAGTAGTAGTAGTGGTGGTGGTGATAGTAGTTGTGATGGTGGTGGTAGTAGTAGTGATAGTAGTTGTGATGGTGGTGGTAATGGTAGTAGTGGTGATAGTAGTTGTGATAGCGGTGGTGATTACTATCACCACCGCTATCACAACTACTATCACCACTACTACCATTACCACCACCATAGTGATGGTGGTGGTTGTAGTAGTGGTGGTGGTGGTGGTCATAGTAGTAGTGGTGATAGTAGTAGTGGTGGCGGTAGTAGTAGTGATGGTGGTAGTAGTAGTAGTGGTGATAGTAGTAGTGATGGTAGTGGTAAGTGGTCATAGTAGTGGTGGTGGTGGTGGTGGTAGTGGTGGTGGTGGTGGTGGCGGTAGTAGTAGTAGTGGCGGTAGTAGTAGTAGTAGTAGTAGTGGTGGTTGTGGTGGTACTGGTAGTAGTAGTGATAGTAGCAGTGGTGGCGGTAGTAGTGGTGATAGTAGTAGTAATGGCGGTGGTAGTAGTAACAGTAGTAGTAGTAATAGTAGTGGTAGTTGTAGTACTACTACTTGTAGTAGTAATAGTAGGAGTAATAGTTGTAGTGGTAGTACTGACAGTAGTAGTCGTACAAGTAGTTGTAGTGGTAGTGGTAGTAGTAGTAGTCATAGGAGTAATAGTTGTAGGAGTAGTAACAGCAGTAATCGTACAAGTAGTGGCAGAAGTAGTCGTAGTAGTAGGACAATACAAAGAAGGTAAGAAATAATAAAAAAAAAAAAGGCAAGATGGAAACTGGGAAATGTTTTTCTTATTTCAATTAAATAGTTTTAATTTATTATGTTAGTTGCTTCTATTTTGCTGACTTTCCTTTTCTCTTATCCAGTGTGGTCTCCTTGTAACATTGTTGGAGTGAAAAATAGGTCCGAGCTGAGAGAAAATCGATAGAAACCAACTGATAGACGAACAATTTAAGAATTTCTTGACATGGCTTTTTTGTCTTCTATATTATTGTTGAACAAATTACTTAATTTTGATTTCATTCTGTAAATTTCGTTCCCGTCTCTACTACACACTCATGTAGACGTCTCTAGAAGACATTTCTGTTGTACACAAATGGAGACGTTTCTGTGCTGGACTCAAGTAGACGTATTTTCAGACAACTGAAGTAGAATTTTCTGTTGCTGGCTGATAGCTTACTTACTGATGGACACTATAGGGTCATTTTTGTTGTTCACTGGTGGCGTGTTTGCTGTAGGGGTCATTTTTGTTATTCACTGGTGGCGTGTTTGCTGTAGGGGTCATTTGTTGTTCACTGGTGGCGTGTTTACTGTAGGGATAATTTTTGTTGTTCACTGGTGGTGTGTTTACTGTAGGGGTCATTTGTTGTTCACTGGTGGTGTGTTTACTGTAGGGGTCATTTGTTGTTCACTGGTGGTGTGTTTACTGTAGGGGTCATTTTTGTTGTTCACTGGTGGTGTGTTTACTGTAGGGGTCATTTGTTGTTCACTGGTGGTGTGTTTACTGTAGGGGTCATTTGTTGTTCACTGGTGGCGTGTTTACTGTAGGGGTCATTTTTGTTGTTCACTGGTGGTGTGTTTACTGTAGGGGTCATTTGTTGTTCACTGATGGTGTGTTTACTGTAGGGGTCATTTGTTGTTCACTGGTGGTGTGTTTACTGTAGCGGTCATTTGTTGTTCACTGATGGTGTGTTTACTGTAGGGGTCATTTGTTGTTCACTGATGGTGTGTTTACTGTAGGGGTCATTTGTTGTTCACTGGTGGTGTGTTTACTGTAGCGGTCATTTGTTGTTCACTGGTGGTGTGTTTATTGTAGGGGTCATTTGTTGTTCACTGGTGGCGTGTTTACTGTAGGGGTCATTTGTGTTCTTCACTGGTGGCGTGTTTATTGTAGGGGTCATTTGTTGTTAGCTGGTGGCGTGTTTACTGTAGCGGTCATTTGTTGTTCACTGGTGGTGTGTTTATTGTAGGGGACATTTGTTGTTTACTGGTGGCGTGTTTACTGTAGGGGACATTTGTTGTTTACTGGTGGCGTATTTACTGTAGTGGACATTTGTTGTTTACTGGTGGCGTGTTTACTGTAGGGGACATTTGTTGTTTACTGGTGGCGTGTTTACTGTAGGGGTCATTCGTGTTCTTCACTGGTGGCGTGTTTACTGTAGCGGTCATTTGTGTTGTTCACTGGTGGCGTGTTTACTGTAGGGGTCATTTATTTTGTTCACTGGTGGCGTGATTTCTAGTGTGAATTGTGGGGGATATTTCGGTTGTTCACTAATGGCTTGTTTACCGTCATATATGTTGCTGGATGATGATGTGTTTACTGACGTACACTATAGGGGTAATTTCTATTGTTCACTGATGGTATATTTACTGTAGAGGTAATTTCTGTTGTTCACTAATGGTATGTTTACTGTAGGGGTCATTTATGTTGTTCACTGATGGCGTTTTGATACTGATTAGCGTGTTTACTGTAGGGGCTATATCATTTGTTCACTGATGATATGTTTACTGCAGGGTCATTTCTGTTGTTTACTAATGGTGTGTTTACTGTTGTACACTCTAGGGGACATTTCTATTGTTCACAAATGGCCTGTTTACTGTAGGGGACATTTGTATTGTTCACTGATGGTGTGTTTACTGACGAACACTAAAGGGTTCATTTCTGTTGATCGCTGATTTTGTGTTTACTGTAGGGGTCACTTCTGTTGCCCACTGAGGAGCTATTTACTGACGTGCACTATAGGGTCATTTGTTGCTCACTGAGGGGCTATTTACTGATGTGCACTGTAGGAGTCATTTATTGCCCACTCCGGGGTTATTTACTGACGTGCACTATAGGGGTCATTTATTGCCCACCCCGGGGTTATTTACTGACGTACACTATATGGGTCATTTCTGATTTAGAGATAAATGAACGATCACAAGATAATTTCTAATAAACACTAACCTTGGATCTACATAGCGATTCCTGACCAAAGCATGTCAGCAGAATTAGGAGTTATTTACGACACCACTCCAAGCTATTTACAACACCACTCCAAGCTATACACAACACCACTCCAAGCTATACACAACACCACTCCAAACTATTTACAACACCACTCCAAGCTATACACAGCAGTAACAACACTACACCAAGATTTTCACAACAGTAACAATACCGCCCCTAGCTATTAAAGCACTCCTAGCTATTCACAACAGTAACAACACAACTAGCTATTACAGCACTCTTACATACTCACAACAGTAACATTACAACTCCAAACTATTCACAACAGTAACAACACAACTAGCTATTACAGCACTCTTGCATACTCACAACAGTAACATTACAACTCCAAACTATTCACAACAGTAACAACACAACTAGCTATTACAGCACTCTTACATACTCACAACAGTAACATTACAACTCCAAACTATTCACAACAGTAACAACACAACTAGCTATTACAGCACTGTTACATACTCACAACAATAACAATACAACTCCAAACTATTCACAACAGTAACAACACAACTAGCTATTACAGCACTCTTACATACTCACAACAATAACAATACAACTCCAAACTATTCACAACAGGAATAAAATAACAACAACATCAACATCAATAATGTTAATAATTGTTTCCACTTTTAGCACAAGACCAGTGCATTACTGGTACTTTATCGACCCCGTAAGGATGAAAGCCAAAATTAACCTCGGCGGGATTTGAACTCAGAATGGCAAGGGCCGTAACTTTTTGCGTCAAAGCATTACGGCCCTTGCCATTCTGAGTTCAAATCCCGCTGAGGTTAACTTTGCCTTTCATCCTTACGGGGTCGATAAAATAAAGTACCAGTACAATAATATTAATAATTGTTTCTACTTTAGGCACAAGGCTAGCAATTATCCAGTGCATTACTGGTACTTTATTTTATTGACCCCCGTAAGGATGAAAGGCAAAGTCAACCTCGGCGGGATTTGAACTCAGATCGTAAAGGGACGTAACTATGCTGGAAAGCATGGCGTCCGACCCTCCACCGATACTGCCAATCCAGTTAATAATAGCTTGAAACAGATGAAGACTGACGGGGCGTGGGGAAGAGGAAAGTAAGTATAGGAAGAACCAGGAGAAGGAGAAGAGCAATTGACTGTAAATTTTACTGGATTCACTTTAACGTGTGATAGCATAAATAAACGGTGGGATATGTAAATTATCTTTAAATATCAAATAAAGTTAACTGGAAAATATATTTAAAATATAATAAAAAACACAGCCCCTCCACCACATAAACTAAATTGAACGTAAAGATATAAATAATTAATTAAACAATTATATAATGAAATATATAGCTGATAATTAAACATAATGAATTAAATAAGGGGAATTTTAATAGGGTTCGAACAACAACAGCAACAACGATAAAACGACGACAACAGCAGCAATTAAAGTGACGACCCTGAACCACCACCACCACTACCACCAACACCACTACCACCACCACTACCACCACAACCACTACCACCACTACCACCAACACCACTACCCCCCCCCAACCACTACCCCCCCTCCCTCCCCACCACCGCCACTACCACCACTACCACCGCCCCTACCACCACCACCACCAAAGCCACTATCCCCACCCCCCAACATCCCTACCACCACCACCACCATTACCACCAACACCACCACTACCACCATCACTACTACTACCACCACCATCACTACTACTACTACCACCACCACAACCACCAACACCACTACTACCACCAACACCACTAACACCAACACCACCACCAACACTACCACCACCAACACTACCACCACCACCACCACCAATACTACCACCAACACCACCACCACAACCACAACCACAACCACCAACAACAACAGTAATATTGGTTCTAAACAAGTGGCAATTATGAGGAAAGAAAATATTGAATGTAAAATTTGTGTATTGTGGATATTGAAGAGTTGATAATTCTTTTAATCTCAAATATACATAATTTAAAGTGTTTTAGTTTTTATCAATTAATATTCGGCTTATAAATTCGATCCTTTTATATCTATTTTCAGTTTCTCTGATCTGGATGGATCGCATGTAAATCATAAATATATTTTCACACCTCAAAAGAAGCAATAAGCATGTCAACAACCACAACAACAACAGTAATAGCGTTAAAGTAATAATGTTAATGGACGAATATTTCAGAAGAATTTACGAAAAAATCCCCAGGACATCAATGTTAACAGAACCATAACTATCCTCTGCTCCTTCCCACCACCCCTCCTTCTCCACCACCACCACCACCACCACCACAATCACCACCACATCATCATCATCCTTCTTCTCAACAAGAATTTAAATGAGCAATAAAAACAAACAATATTGGCCAAAGCAACAACAAAAAAAGCAAATAACCAATGAGAGATCTTTTATATGGTTATTGTACCTATTAGAAATGGTAGTAAAATTTTTTTTATATTACACACTGCATGCATGCTCTCGTAATTCCTGCGGGAATCCTCTTAGGGGTGTCGTATTGACATATGGTGTTTCTATAGGACATTTTTAAAACCAGGCAGAGCCCATTTTCTCTCCAGATCTGAATATAGCAGATTTTTTCAGGAGAAGAATCAAGTGATTGAGAGAATGGATGTGAGAATGAGATATAGAGGTTGAATGGACCCCAGTACTTGACTGGTATTGGTTTTATCGACACCGAATGGATGGAAGGCAAATATGAACTCAGAGTCGAAACCAATAAGGCAAAGTATTTTTTCATGTGTTCTAATGGCTTTGCCAATGGGCCGCTTATGTTACACTCTAAAAATCTAAAGTCTGTCTCGATCTCGGAGGCACATCAGGACGGTGCTTATCCCAGTTTCCGTGGAGTGAAGCGACTGAAAGTGCAAACCCCACCCCTCTCCTGGGCAGGACGTCAGTCCATTGCAGGGTTAAACTCCAATCTATTGTTGGTACTCATTTTTTTCCAGCTGAGTATACTGGAGCAACATGAAATGAAATGTTCTGCTTAAGTACATCACATGGAACCCAGCCAAGAATCGAGCCCCCGGCATTATGGTCGTAAGTCCAACGCTCTTACCACTAGGCCAACAATTATCACTAGGTCACACCCCTACCACTAGGCCATACCTTTACCACGAGGCCACACCCTTACCACTAGGCCAACCCTTATCACTAGGTCACACCCCTACCACGAGGCCACACCTTTACCACTAGGCCACACCCTTATCACTAGGGCCAACCCTTATCACTAGGTCACACCGCTACCACTAGGCCACATCCTTATCACTAGGTCACATCCCTACCACTAGGCCACACCTTTACCACTAGGCCACACCTTTACCACTAGGCCGCATTCTTACCACTAGGTCAAATATTATCACTAGGTCACACCCCTACCACTAGGCCACACCTTTACCACTAGGCCAACCCTTATCACTAGGTCCCACCTCTACCACTAGGCCACACCTTTACCACTAGGCCGCACTCTTACCACTAGGCCAACCCTTATCACTAGGTCACACCCCTACCACTAGGCCACACCTTCACCACTAGGCCGCACTCTTACCACTAGGCCAAGCCTTATCACTAGGTCACACCCCTACCACTAGGCCAAATATTATCACTAGGTCACACCCCTACCACTAGGCCACACCTTTACCACTAGGCCGCATTCTTACCACTAGGTCAAATATTATCACTAGGTCACACCCCTACCACTAGGCCACACCTTTACCACTAGGCCGCACTCTTACCACTAGGCCAACCCTTATCACTAGGTCCCACCTCTACCACTAGGCCACACCTTTACCACTAGGCCGCACTCTTACCACTAGGCCAACCCTTATCACTAGGTCACACCCCTACCACTAGGCCACACCTTCACCACTAGGCCACACCGTTACTCCTAGGCCACGCCTTTACTACTAGGCCACACCCATACACCTCGGTCGCATTTAAAAAGGAAGGATCAATTGCACGATGAAGTCTAGTAAGCAAAGGAAATTATACAGGCCTTCTCTATTTTGTTCGATTAAAGAACTGGAATTAAATAGAAACAACTACAACAATAATAGCAACAATTGCAACAATAATAGCAACAATAATAGCAACCACAACAGCAACAACGACAACAGTACTACAAAAACAATAGCAACAAGGAAAACAACAGCATCAACAAAAATAATAAGCACAGCAACAACAATTACAAAAACAATAGCAATAAAAACAACAGTAACAACAGTAGTAAGAGTAGCAACAACGTCAATTACCGTTAAAAAGCTGCGATAAAATAACAACACCATCACCACTACCACCATCAATTTACCACCACCCCATCACCACTACCACCATCACCATCACCACCATCACCGCTACCACCATCAACACTACCACCACCACCACCACCATCAACACTACCACCATCATCACTACCCCCACCCTCCCCACTGCCCCACCCCCATTACTCCGCCATCACCACAACCCCACCACTACCCTCACCTCACTCACCCCACCACCATCACCACCACAAACACTACCACCACCACCACCACCACCACCATCATCACCAATACCACCAGCACCACCATCACCATTACCACCATCACCACGATCGTCACTACCCCCCCCCCCTCACCAACACCACTACACCCCACCATCACCACTATCACCACCACCACCATCACCTCCACTACCCCACCACCATCACCTCAACCTATTTCTCTGGGAGGCTTAACGGGACCCAGTGTGTGACAAATCTAGCCCTTTAAATTTAAGACACAGTTCATCCTACAAGCTTCCAAAAGTTTCCATCTCCCCAATTCCGTCACAATACTCTGGTCTACACAGTCTAAAGTCTGTCTCGACCTCAGAGGCTCAACAGGCTGGTGTTTGTACCAGTTTTGGTAGCGTTAAATGACTGAGAGTAAAAGACTTCCCCCTGGACCGGACGCCAGTCTATCTCAGGGTTAAATCCCCAGCTATTGGTGGAACTCATTTTTTTTTGCTTCTGAGTATAATGGAGCAACGTGAAATGAAGTGTTTTGCTCAAGAACATAAAACACAACACCACTGCCACTGCCGCCGCTCTGGTCCATACAAGATTACAATAAACAACACTTACCCAAGATGCCACGCAGTAAGATCGAACTCAAGACCTAATAATTGCGAAGTGATCTTTTCTATTTGACCATGCAGCATTATAGTCTTCCAAATAATCATCTGAATATTGATTTAAATTCGGAGAAAATTTAGTAGAAAATGGCTGAAAAGTTCTGTTTTCTTTTGGTGTTAATGGCTGGAAAAAATTCCATTATTTGAACCAAATTGTATTATGGAAGCTAATTAATATCACTTAATTAATGAAGTCTCACAAACATCTGTTTTAGATAAAGTGGTAGGTGACTGATTGTCAGGTGTTAGATTATCAGCACAGAAGTTACCTGCAAATTAGAACCTTATCAAACAGCTGTTTCGCCATGTTTACACATTTTGATTACCGTGTATGTGTGTGTCTGTATGTGTGTGTGTGTGTGTGCGCGCATGTGTGTGTGTGTGCATGTGTGTATATATATATATATAAATATAAATTCAGCGAGAATCGTATTTCGGCTGGTAGAAAAAGCGAAACGAAACGCAAAATCGTAGAAATGCTGGCAAGCGTTCCAATAGTTAAGAAAACTAGAGCTAAACAGTAAAACTAGAGATAAATATATATATATATATATATATATATATATATATATATATATACATTCGATATATATATATATATATATATATAAATATACTTACAGTAAATATTGATGTAATTCAATTCAAGCACTCAACGTACTTTTTCCACATAGGAGTGACGGAGTATATTTAGAATAAGAAAATGCGAAGTAGTTTCAGATGTTAAAGTCCTTTGTTGATAAGGCTGTAATACATATTTCCATGACAACATTGTTCACGTGATTCCACCTAACCAGTGCCATGATCTCATTAGATAGCTTCTTACATAATAAGGTTATAGGCAATCCAAATTAAAACAAGGGAACGGACAAAGATTATGTTCTCGAAGCCTTCGAAGTTTTGATTTGGATTGCCTCGAGAACGTAACCTTATTATGTAAGAAGCTATCTGATGATATCATGTCACTGGTTAGGCGGAATGGCTTGGTCACTGTTGTCATTGAAATATGTATCACAGTATTATCAATAAAGTACTTTAACGTTTGAAACTACTTCGCATTCTCTCTCTCTCTCCCTCTCTCTCTCTCTCTCTCTCTCTCTCTCTCTCTCTCTCTCTCTCTCTCTCTCTCTCTCTCTCTCTCTCTCTCTCTCTCTCTCTCTCTCTCTCTCTCTCTCTCTCTCTCTCTCTCTCTCTCTGTCTAGTTAATAAACGAAACAAAACAAAACGAACACAGGAATGCGAAAATACAGTATCTACGTGTGTTTATAAACATGTAAGTAAATGTGTTTGTGCATGTATATACGTATGTATGTGTATGCATGCATATCTATATATGTAAGTATGTGTATTTATATGAATATATGTATCTATATCTATCCAATAATGTTTATTGCAACATTGTTTAACGGAAAGAAAATCTAACCTCCCTTACAGTGGTATGTCATATCTTGTGAGAAATATCATTAGCTAACCTCCCTTACAGTGGTATGTCATATCTTGTGACAAATATCACTAGCTAACCTCCCTTACAGTGGTATGTCATATCTTGTGAGAAATATGACTAGCTAACCTCCCTTACAGTGGTATGTCATATTTTGTGAGAAATATGACTAGCTAACCTCCCTTACAGTGGTATGTCATATCTTGTGAGAAATATCACTAGCTAACCTCCCCTACAGTGGTATGTCATATCTTGTGAGAAATATCTCTAGCTAACATCCCCTACAGTGGTATGTCATAACTTGTGAGAAATATCACTAGCTAACCTCCCTTACAGTAGTATGTCATATCTTGTGAGAAATATGACTAGCTAACCTCCCTTACAGTAGTATGTCATATCTTGTGAGAAATATCACTTGCTAACCTCCCTTACAGTGGTATGTCACATCTTGTGAGAAATATCACTAGCTAACCTCCCTTACAGTGGCATGTCATATCTTGTGAGAAATATCACTAGCTAACCTCCCTTACAGTGGTATGCATATCTTGTGAGAAATATCACTAGCTAAGCCCCCTTACAGTGGTATCTCACATCTTGTGAGAAATATTACTAGCTAACATCCCCTACAGTGGTATGTCAAATCTTTTGAAAACTATCTGTAGATAATCTTCTCTGGAGTGTCCAGTTATACAAACAGGTATTAAATTAATAAAAATCTAACATTCCTAAAACTAAAAAGCCCTGTAGAGGGCACAAATAAATTGCTCTGGCAGTCGCTGTTGGGGACACCCATTGCAGAGGACCCGGGCAATTGCCCCCTTTTTGCTCATTAAATCATCCGGCCCCGTGGTGTACAATTGTGGAAAGGTGCATATTTCTCGAAATATCGTACTTTCTTTCGTATCCCTTTACCATCCTCCGGGGAAACGCCTTCTCCATTCTGTCCGCCGGGGCTGTGGGGAGGCCAGCTCGTGGGACGCCATTTGCTCACAATACGGAGAGATGGGGGAGGGCGAGAGAGATGGAGGCGATAACAGTGGGAGTTCGGCTCTTCCACGTCCGGACCATATCCTTGTGGTTGTGTTCATTAAGCAGTTAATGAGTCTGTTTATCTATAGACTCAATAGTGTACATTGTGTATATATTTTCAAAGTGTCCCACACTGTGCCAAAAATCTCCTCATTCCCCTTCTGCACCAAATCTCCTACCACCAACATCAACCTCACCCCCAATGCCAACCAACACCACCACCTACTATCTGTCGTTGTTGTTGTCATTGTTGTCATTGATATATGAGTTATAAACCTATGTGAAATATTGATATGCTAAAATAAACTCTGATGATACCGACCTTAGACCAATTCCTGAAGGTCATAGTATAAACGATAAATATATTTTAGAGAGAAGAGAAATAGGATTTCGCTTCAAGCATAGCTTTACACAGATGTGAATAGAAATTTTTGAGACGAGAAAACTATATATTCTCGACTGTTCTCAAGTTCAGCAGATGCAAGCGGTGAGAGGGACCGTCCTGATGAAGGCCAGTCAAGCCTGAAATGCATAGATGGTTGTCGCCCTTGCTTCTGCTGGACACCACCAGAGGGCGTTAGCCCCGGTGTTTGCATAGCTACGGCTTCCTAAATGTTTCCTGTAAACACACCGTATTTCTTTAGAAATACGAAATTTCTATACATATTTTAGAGAATTTTATTTTAGTAAATTATAAAAAATAAAATGCTTTAAAAAATTTTTGAAGTTTTTAAAACTGTAACTATATGAGCCCAGGATAAAGTTTTGTCAGCTGAAACATGTTGGTTTGAAAGCGCATTGATTTTTTGGTGTTTTGTATAAATAGTATGTACATACATACACACACACATATATATATATATATATATATATATATATGTATGTTCGAGATCATCTCAAATACACACACAGATATATATATGCATTTTAAATGCAATATATTTATGCTCCTACTTGCTTGAGCTTTCACTATGTTGAGAGATTAGGCCGCTATTTCTAGTTGTCCTTAGACCCTTTCACGTCGCTGGGACAGTGACAATATGCAGTGATACTTTGATAACACCTTGTGCTCCTTTCGCTGTTCTCAGTTCTGTAGTTTTCGTGTGTAAGTTCAGATGGATCAATACTCCTTTACTGACGATCTAGTTCGATCATCTAACTCCACTGATGTTTTGGTGAAACGTATTCATGATTTCTGAAGGATACGTATAAAGGAGAAATATATACAATTTTAACAGGTTTCTATATTTTAAATTGTTAAATTTTGATATGATAATGAAATGAAGCATGTGTTCTTACATTCAATGCAGCTGATCTGTTAAATTTGATATGTTCTATTGTGCGTATATATCATTAGATATATGGGTATGTATATACAGTAATCCCCCGCTACATCGCGGTTCATTTTTCGCGATCCCGCTACATCACGGATTTTTCGTTAGAAAGTATCTATATTCCTATCGCGGTACGTCTGAATAAAAAGTGTT
>OZ024743.1:71251881-71281881 GCA_964016885.1 Eledone cirrhosa
ATAGTCCATTACTAGAACTAAAGTGTAATGTGACCTCTCAGTTCATAGATAGTCCATTACTAGAACTAAAGTGTAATGTGACCTCTCCGTTAATAATAGATAGTCCATTACTAGAACTAAAGTGTAATGTGACCTCTCCGTTCATAGATAGTCCATTACTAGAACTAAAGTGTAATGTGACCGCTCCGTTCATAGATAGTCCATTATTAGAACTAAAGTGTAATGTGACCTCTCCCTTTATAACAGATAGTCCATTACTAGAACTAAAGTGTAATGTGATCTCTCAGTTCATAGATAGTCCATTATTAGAACTAAAGTGTAATGTAACCTCTCCGTTAATAATAGTTAGTCCATTACTAGAACTAAAGTGTAATGTGACCTCTCCCTTTATAACAGATAGTCCATTACTAGAACTAAAGTGTTATGTGACCTCTCCGTTCATAGATAGTCCATTATTAGAACTAAAGTGTAATGTGACCTCTCCGTTCATAGATAGTTCATTACTAGAACTAAAGTGTAATGTGACCTCTCAGTTCATAGATAGTCCATTACTAGAACTAAAGTGTAATGTGACCTCTCCCTTTATAACAGATAGTCCATTATTAGAACTAAAGTGTAATGTGACCTCTCCGTTCATAGATAGTCCATTAATAGAACTAAAGTATAATGTGACCTCTCCGTTCATAGATAGTCCATTACTAGAACTAAAGTGTAATGTGACCTCTCCGATAATAATAGATAGTCCATTACTAGAACTAAAGTATAATGTGACCTCTCCGTTCATAGATAGTCCATTACTAGATCTAAAGTGTTATATGACCTCTTCGTTCATAGATAGTCCATTACTAGAACTAAAGTGTAATGTGATCTCTCAGTTCATAGATAGTCCATTACTAGAACTAAAGTGTAATGTGACCTCTCCGTTCATAGATAGTCCATTACTAGAACTAAAGTGTAATATGACCTCTCCGTTCATAGATAGTCCATTACTAGAACTAAAGTGTAATGTGACCTCTCCGTTCATAGATAGTCCATTACTAGAACTAAAGTGTAATGTGACCTCTCCGTTCATAGATAGTCCATTACTAGAACTAAAGTGTAATGTGACCTCTCCGTTCATAGATAGTCCATTAATAGAACTAAAGTGTAATGTGACCTCTCCGTTCATAGATAGTCCATTACTAGAACTAAAGTGTAATGTGACCTCTCCGTTCATAGATAGTCCATTAATAGAACTAAAGTGTAATGTGACCTCTCCGTTCATAGATAGTCTATTACTAGAACTAAAGTGTAATGTGACCTCTCCGTTCATAGATAGTCCATTAATAGAACTAAAGTGTAATGTGACCTCTCCGTTCATAGATAGTCCATTACTAGAACTAAAGTGTAATGTGACCTCTCCGTTCATAGATAGTCCATTACTAGAACTAAAGTGAAATGTGACGTTTCCGGCCTTTCATCTTTATGGAGTCGATAAAACAAAGTACCAGTAATCTACTGGTAATTGCTGATCTATGTGCCTCATGTAGAAACAATTAAGATTAGGATCGCCGTTCCTTCCAATCACTCCATGTCAGGTGATCAGTGACTGTGTGTGCATTGAAGTCGCTCATTCGGATATATGATTCAGTCTGAACTACATCTAATGCTGCAGTGACTTCATCAAGGATGGATCTGTGTTCAGATTTTCTGTTTGGCGCATAAACTTGCCCCATCCACAGAGACACTTCTTTCAACTTAAGCTTCAAGAGGCAAAATATTCATTGCAATGGATCCCTTCTATAAACCATTTCGACAGGCGAGGGCTTGCGAATATCTCCACTTTTTCTTGTGCAGTCATTTCTGGAAACACACTTGAATTGTGGGGTTTCCATCGTCGATCCCAAACTACAATATTAGAGCCACAGATCTTTCTTGAGGAAACTCCAACTATATCTAGCCGGTAGCATCTGGCCACATTCATTAGTTTCTGACCCTCAGCTGTAAGGGGTGTAACGTTTCAGCTGCCAATTGTTAACGTTTGCTGCCTTTTGGATCTTGTTTCGAATCTCGGTATATGCAACCTTTGTGCGTCCATCCCACGCCTTACCAGGACGTTGAAACCGATTAGAGATTATTCAGTACGGTAGTTCCTGCTTCAGCTGTTACATACTGCGGGCGAAATGAGCTCTGTGTAGCGTCGGGTCGCCAGAGACCGTCTTGGTTCAATCAGGAGGTTAAAGAGGCTACCTTAACAAACAAGGAGGCTCACTAAGCTTGGCTTGGATATGTCTTCCACCATGCACTCGCATATGTATTTATGCAGTGGCGGGCTGGGTCTAAAAATATTGTTTGCCAGGAGATGAAAAGCGCCCACATACCTATAGAATGCTATCATTTAATTTTTATAATGAATAAATAACATTTTCGAAAAATACATAAGTGGAAACAAAACAGTGCAATCAAATTTTTTTGGAAAAATATCTTACCTTCTCCAATAAAAAATATTATGTATTTTACGAAATCCAGAGACTTTCAATAATGATCGGAAGTCGACCCTAAATATTACTAATAGCTCTAGGAAAGCCATGAACGACACCACATCTTTTTAACTTTGATTTTGACAGTAGGCTTATAATTATCAAATTTCATTATACTTTTGTAGTTATCTTGGTGGCCTGGCTGGAGAAATCATAGACGGTGGTGATTCTGGTCTGAAGTTCTATCCTGGTCGGGAGTAGGGTTCACGTTAAACCTTTTCAGTTTTTTCTATTGGTTGTAAAATAAAAACTAAAAAAAGGTTACATGTATCTCTTCACCATGATTGAACCCAAGGCCAGGATCTCAACCATCTCTAGTACTTACCGCTAGGCCACAGAGATAACTACGAACATCTTATGAAAATTCATACTTATAAACCTACATTCAAAATTTTCAAAACAAAGTGTTGTGGCGTCGTTCATGTCTTTCTTAATGTTATTGCTGTAATGTAAACTTTTTTATATTATCTAGTGATTCTGACGATTTCTCTACAAATGAAATAAATGCTACCTCCTTTTGAATGAAACATATGTAAATCAATTATATAATGTATTAATGTATTGGACTTTGGTTATTATTATTATTATTATTGTTATTGTTATTCCTTGAATCTCAGTCATTGATGTTGGTTAACTGGAAAGTCCGTTGGATTGAATATCAAGCCACTACCTGCAGCCTCAGATATTCAGGACGTATCGGAGGGTTCTTGCCGTTCCAAGCAAGCATGCCTTTTGAAGCGTTCCAAAAAGCGTGAAGGGGCCGATTTTCTTTAACCATCCCTGGAAACCTTTGGAGATAGTCCCCAGTGCGCCTATGACAATCGGGATCACTTTGACTTCATGGCAGTTCCAAATCCTTTTCACCTCCCACTTTAGGTCCTGGTATCGGTTAATTTTCTCCCTCTCCTTCTCTTGCACTCTCGTGTCGAACGGGCAGGCCACATCCACAATCAGGCACGATCTTTTTTCTTTGTCCACAACCACCAGGTCAGGTCTATTGTGTTCCAGTTTTTTGTCCGTCTGTATCCTAAAATCCCACAGCACCTTCACCTGACTGTTCTCCATCACCGCCTCTGGCCTATGCTCATACCATTTCTCAGAATGTGGTAGATTGTTTACTTTGCACAGGTGCCAGTGGATCACCCTGCCCATCACATCGTGTCTCCAGCCCTTATAGTGGGTCTGGGCTAGGTGTTTACACTCGGACACAATGTGAGCCACAGTCTCCTCTCTCTCTCCACAGATCCTGCACAGTGGGCTAGCCTCCTCCTTGTAGATATGGTGCTTCAACCACTTCGTTTTGAGGGCCTGCTCCTGCGCAGCCATTAGCATTCCTTCTGTAGCCTTTTTGAGGTCTCCTCTTCTCAACCAGTTCCATGTCTGTGGATCTCTAAATTCAGTTTTCTCAAAGAAGGTACTATGAAGGGATTTTCCCTTAAGGCTGCTCTTCCTCCTTGATGTTATTTCCTCCTTGGGTATCCCCTGGCCTACTCTCCCCTCCTTCAGTACAGCTCTGAGCATTGGCTCCTTACTATAGGTCACGTATTTGTATAGGTTGTTTTTCTCCATCTGAACACAGTCCTCTATGCTGATAAGACCTCTTCCACCCTCAGATCTCCTTAGGTAGAGTCTATCGACATCACTCCTCTTGTGGAACATGTTGTAGATAGTCAATAGCTTCCTAGTCTTCCTATCCATTTCTTTTTGTTCAGCAACATTCCATCTCAGAATTCCCGCACTGTACCTAATAATAGACACAGCTCGGGAATTTACTGCGCTTATGGCATTTCTGCTGTTCAGATGTGACTTCAATACGCTCCTTACTCTCCGAATGTATTCAGTTCTTAACAATTCCTTCATTTTTTTGTTCTTTATGCCATCAGCCTCCAGAACGCCCAAATACTTGTATCCTTCCTCAGAGTCAATTTCCTTTATCATCTCACCTGTTGGTATCTGGATCCCGTTACTTCTGCTCAACCTACCCCTCCTCATCACAATGACTCCACATTTACCAATACCAAACTGCATACATATATCACTGCTGAAAATAATAATAATAATAATGAGGAAACAACAGACAAGAAAGAGCAGAGCCGTGGTGGAAGAAGCGACTGAGTGGGCAAATCGGGGAAATGAGAAATGACATAGGAAAGCTTGAGTCACTACTGAATGGGACACTAAAAAACATAGGCACTAAAAATAGACTGGAAATAAAATACAAAACTAGGAGTAAAAAGCTAAATATTATCATAGAGGAATTGAAGCAACGCATTGTAGCAAAGAGTGCCAAAATCAGGCGATACGAGAACAGAGTCAGTCAGTATAAACAGAACCGCATGTTCGACAACAACCAGAAGATGCTGTTTGGACAGCTTGAGGGGAAAGAAAGAGGCACCGACTTGATCCCTGGGGCGGAACAAGCTAAAACATTCTGGAGAGGAATATGGGAGCAGGATGTTAGACACAATGCCCAGGCAGGGTGGATTGAGACAGTACAGAGGGAGATCGGTGAGCAGGCACAGCAACAGACTGATTTGAGTATCACAGTTGAAACTCTTAAGGGGCAAGCCAAAAAACTAACCAACTGGAAATCACCAGGCCCAGATGGTGTGCAGGGGTATTGGATTAAACATTTAACATCCCTCCACCCGAAGCTGACGGCCATGTTCAATGACTGCTTGGTGTCGGGTGAGGTGCCAGAGTGGTTGACAAAAGGTACCACAGTTCTGATAATGAAAGACCGAATCAAGGGTAATGATGTTACCAACTATAGACCTATCACATGTCTGCCCGTAATGTGGAAACTGTTGACGAGCATTGTGTCTGAGGAAATCTACCATCACCTCCACACAAACAACTTGTTGCCGGACGAACAGAAAGGATGCCGAAAGAAGTCACGTGGTACAAAGGACCAGTTGCTTATTGATAAGATGGTAATGGGGAATTGCAGGAGGAGACACACTGATCTTGCCATGGGATGGATAGACTACAGAAAGGCATTTGACATGGTGCCTCATTCCTGGATCACCAAAAGCCTGGAGATCTTCAGGGTGGCAGATAACATCAGAGAGTTGCTGGGCAGGAGTATGGGGTCCTGGGAGACAGAGTTGACATCAACTGGAGTATCCTTGGGAAGCGTGAAGATCAAGAGAGGTATCTTCCAGGGAGATAGCCTGTCCCCTCTGTTGTTTGTCCTTGCCCTGATGCCCTTGACCATTATGCTGCGAAAAGTGAGAGCAGGATACAAGTTGGGAAGGGGAGAGCTTACCATCAATCACCTCCTCTTCATGGACGATCTTAAGCTCTTCGGGAAAAGTGAGAAGGAGTTATTATTATTATTATTATTATTATTATTATTATTATTATTATTATTATTATTATTATTATTGGCGACCTACGTAGTAAATCGTATCATCGTGAGCTCCGCAAAGGTTTGTTATTTCCGTTTGTTAAAAATTGCCATTTATGGAAAATTTTATTGTTAACTGTTTATA
This sequence comes from Eledone cirrhosa, assembly GCA_964016885.1. Taxonomy (NCBI): domain Eukaryota; kingdom Metazoa; phylum Mollusca; class Cephalopoda; order Octopoda; family Eledonidae; genus Eledone; species Eledone cirrhosa. The sequence goes on from OZ024743.1 coordinate 71,257,895, forward strand.
AGCACACATACATTGTTTTCCGAAAAGGACACCCAAAAAGATTGGGGCCTTGTGCCCAAAATTTTAACTTTTATTATTATCCAAAAATTTCTTTGAAAAAAAATGGCTAATTCCCCTCTGCACGAAGCAGCTGAAAGCCTTCCTCACAAAATAACACCTCACACCGACACCACCATTGTAAATGTTACTACGTTTGCCAACACAAAAAAAATATAAGCAGTAGCAATATTTTAAATTTGTCTCAGGCAGACATTCATTTCCCGCCATTACCAATGACTGCAGGTGTTAAAGCCTCCACCACCACCACCACCGCGACAACCACCACACCCACCACCACCGCGACAACCCCCACCCCCACCACCACCGCGACAACAGAAACAAAAGAAGAAAAAAATAAATTAACTCGTGATGTCGAAATGAAATCAAGCAAAATGGACTCTTCCGCACCAAAGACGAATGACGTCACCACCACCACAACTGAAACAAAAATTAAGATTAACACAAATAACGATAGCAACAACAACAACAATGACATTATAAAACCGACCATCAGTTTCGCCATCGTAGCAAAACAATTCGAAGCGTTCACGGTAACTCAAGAAGATTTAGAAAATGCCAAACAAATGGTAAAGAAAGATGGGTACAGGGTCAGCCTCACCCCCCCACCTAATAAAATGGAGCATCGGCGCCTGTGCACCGTGTCGTATAGAACAATAAATGTAAAATCGCGCCGAGTGGAACGGGCATCCGAGTCCCAAATCCAAAAAGGCGCAAGGCCTACAGAGACCGGATTAGCGAACTAGTTAAGCGGGCGTTGACGGGGGCCATCGTCAACAACAAGTGGTGGTTTGCTCTGAAAAGAGCAATTAGAATAGAGTCCATTAGGTTTAGTAAGACTTTAGCAATAGAGAAAAATAGAGCAGAGGGAGAATTAGTTAGAAAATTAGATGAGGCGCTTAGCAAAGGCATCGCGACCGACGTACTTGCGGCGAAATTGGCCCTTGACCAATTCTTCAATGCAAAGCACGAAGGCTGCGTTGTCAGAGCTAGGGTGCGTGCTCTCAGACACGAGGGGACGAAAGCCGTTCAATGGGCCCGAGTGGCGGAGGCGCGTCGTGGCAACAAAGCCACGATCCGGTCTTTGGTGGACCACGACGGGCGCATGCTACTCGATCCCGGGCAAATGTGTGAAGCTTTTCAGCGACAATTCGCTCAACTGTTCGGGGTCAGTGGCGGGCCGGATCGAGTGATGGACTTTAGTGTCTACCTCGACGGACTGCCGCGGCTTTCGGCCACTGAGGCGGAGTGCTGCGAAAAGCCGATAACAACCGCTGAAGTACGGGATGCAATGACTAGTTGCACAAGGGGTAAATCGCCTGGTTTGGATGGTCTGCCCTATGAACTTTACGTACAAATGCCAAACTTGTTCGGAGGCCTCTTGGCGGACGTCTACTGCAACTGGCAACAGAACGGGAGAATTCCCAGCTCTGTGAGCCGAGGAGCGGTGGCTCTGCTGAGAAAGGATCCGAACAAGGGGGATAACATAGATAATTTTAGGCCCATAACTCTGCTAAACACAGAGTTCAAGATTTTGGCCAAGGTGCTAGCAAAGAGGTTGGCGCTTGTCGTTGGTGGTCTGGTGGGAGAGGCACAGACATGCGCCATTCCCGACAGATCCATCCACAACAACCTCCACCTCATGCGATACATCGTAGAGAGGGTAGCTAGGGAACCTGGCACGGGTGGGTCTTTGATCAATTTAGATCAGTCGAAAGCCTTCGATAGGGTCGACCATCGTTACCTAGCGGCAGTCCTGAGGGCGGCTGGCTTTGGGCCCGTCTTCAGAGGCTGGATCGCTGCCATGCACAGCGACATCTGCTCTGTAGTGAGAGTGAACGGTCACCTTTCGGAACCGTTCAACATCATGCGCTCGGTCCGCCAAGGATGTCCCCTCTCGTCCCTATTGTACGTATTGACTCTCGAGCCATTACTGCACAAACTGGAGACGTTGAGGGGGGTCCCGCGCGAACTAGGATGCGGAAGATCCGTGTCAGCATATGCCGACGATGTCACCGTAGTGGTGTCGAACGCCAAACACATCGAGGCGATCGGCACTACACTAAGAGAATACGAAGCGGTGACAGGAGCAATGATCAACCAGGAAAAGTCAGTGGGCCTGCAGCTCGGCACCTGGAGAGGCAGGTCCATGCCGTCCAACAGCGTCGTCGGGCGCTGGACGGACGGACCGGTTAAATTGCTAGGGGTCTGGTTCGGTCCAGATCTCCAGACGGACAAAAACTGGGACGAGGTGACGAGCAGGGTGGCTTCTCTCACCCAGAAATGGGCCGAGAGGAAGCTATCCCTGAAAGGTCGAGCGGAGGTGGCGAATGCGTACATCGCATCCGTCATCTACTACCGCCTGACCGTCGTACCTTGTCCTAAGCCCCGCCTGACTGCGCTGGAGCGTTTGCTCTTTCGCTTCTTGTGGAAGGGACGCGCTCCGATGGTCAGGCGGTCCATCTGCTGTCAACACCCGCTACGTGGAGGGCTGGGCATGCCGTGGCTGATGATGCGCAGACACGCGCTCAGGCTACGACATCTCCACCTCTTCCTCAACGGTGATCAGGTGTGGTCGCCGTTTGCAAGACACGTTTTTCTCCAGCTCGTCTCCTTGACGGAGCTGCAGTCTTGGGTCAAGCGAAGACCGAGAGGGAGCGTTTGGAGACTGGAATGTCTTCAGGCGCTCACAGCCCTCGACCAATCGGGCAATGTGATCGGTGGAAACTCCACCTTGGCGTTCTATAGGGGATTAGTGGAGGGGAAGAGCGACGACGTACTTGGAGAAACTCTAGGCGTCGACGAAAATCAACTAGCCAATCTCTTCGGAAGGACTTTCGGGCCGGGGCCTATGGACAACTACCAGAAATCCCTGGCCTGGCAGTGCTACCGAGGAGCTTTGCCAGTTCGGGATAAACTCTACAGGCATGGAGGTGCCGTCAGCCGGGCATGTCCGAGATGCGCGCAGGGCGACGAAACCGTCCTGCACGCACTCGTCCAGTGTCCGAGCATTGCTGACTTGTGGGTTTATGTCGAACACCTGCTGTCACGCGTAGGACCGACCGATCCAGCTATCAGCTGAGTCCATAGTGAGGATTGCCCCGCCCCCTTCCTTTAGCCTGGAAGGGCAGGCAGTTTTTATCTGTCTGGTGGCCATGGCGAAAGAGATAGTATGGTGGACACGTTTGAAAGGGCTGAAGACGAGCACTTACCTCTTTGGTAATGCCCTGATTAACATTTTCAAATTTCACTTGAAAAGGAAAATCAGGGTAGAGAGGGAAGTGCTCTCTTCCCAGCATTTTGTTGAAAGATGGGTGAGAGAAGCAAGTATGGCCCGAATGAATGGGCCTTCTCTGAGTATGTGTCTGTAAATTAAAGGTGGAAAACTGGGAGAGGCACTTGCCCTGGTGGTCAGGGCCACTGTGGTCTTTTAATGGACTTTCTCCACAAATGTCCCTTGGAAGTCTCCCCCCTATTGGGGAATTTTTCTTTGTTATTTTATTTCAACCTCTGTTTTTTTACACGCAGAAATGCCCATTTGTACCGTCCTGTATTGTCCTGTACTGTCCTTAATGTCTACTTTATGTGAACCCTTGTGGTTAATAAAGAAAACATTATTATTATTATTATTATTATTATTATTATTATTATTATTATTATTATTATTGGCGACCTACGTAGTAAATCGTATCATCGTGAGCTCCGCAAAGGTTTGTTATTACCGTTTGTTAAAAATTGTCATTTATGGAAAATTTTATTGTTAACTGTTTATAAGCGCACATACATTGTTTTCCGAAAAGGACACCCAAAACGATTGGGGCCTTGTGCCCAAAATTTAAACTTTTATTATTATCAAAAAAATTTATTTGAAAAAAATGGCTAATTCACCTCTGCACGAAGCAGCTGAAAGCCTTCCTCACAAATTAACACCTCACACCGACACCACCATTATAAATGTTACTACGTTTGCCAACACAAAAAAATATAAGCACTAGCAATATTTTAAATTTGTCTCAGGCAGACATTCATTTCCCGCCATTACCAATGACTGCAGGTGTTAAAGCCTCCACCACCACCACCACCGCGACAACCACCACCACCACCACCACCACCACCACCACCACCACCGCGACAACAGAAACAAAAGAAGAAAAAAATAAATTAACTCGTGATGTCGAAATGAAATCAAGCAAAATGGACTCTTCCCCACCAAAGACGACTGACGTCACCACCACCACAATTGAAACTAAAATTAATATTAACGATAGCAACAACAACAACAATGACATTATAAACCCTCCCCTCAGTTTCGCCAGAGTAGCAAAACAGTTCGAAGCATTTACGGTAACTCAGGAGGATTTAGAAAATGCCAAACAAATGGTAAAGAAAGATGGGTACAGGGTCAGCCTCACCCCCCACCTAATAAAATGGAGCATCGGCGCCTATGCACCGTGTCGTATAGAACAATAAATGTAAAATCGCGCCGAGTGGAACGGGCATCCGAGTCCCAAATCCAAAAAGCTTTGGCACATGTGTGGGCAAGAAAAACCCACATCAGACGTGGGCAAAAGTATGGAACCGTGGACGTGTTCTTTGAAACACCAGAGGTGGCTAGAGAACACTCCATGGCCCCATTAAGAAGTGACGACTTCACACTCGTCCCAAGCTATTGTGGCCAGAGACTCGTAAAGATCAGGGTGACCCACGTTCAACCGGCCATCGAAATTCACTGGCTAATAGCGGCTGTCCTCGCCGGCATCGAAGCCAACACGAAAATAATATCAATAGCAAAAGAAAAGCAGGAGAACTGGTCCGGATCTGGGATGGAGCTCCTGATCCAAGCGGACCAAAAAAGCACTGAGGAGGTCCCAGAGGTAATAGACCTCACTGACGGCAGCCACCTCACAGTAATTGTCGAGGGAAGAAGACCTAGGTGTGTCGTTTGTGGTGAAGGAACCCACCTAAGGGCTTTCTGCCCTCAGGCTAAAAGGTTGAGGCCACCTCTCCTACCCACCCCAGTGACACAACCATCAACACCACCAGTAGCAGAGATGGCAGCAACAACTGTAGCAGCAACAACAGAAGCAACTATAACAGCAACAACCCCAGCAACAGTAGCAAAACCAACACCACCACCAGCACCAGCAAAACCAACACCACCACCACCCAACGCTTCAGAACTAGCACCAGCGCCTACACCATCCACCACGCCACAACCAAAACTAACGGCTGTGGAGGATTTTCCACTCCCCGGCCTATCACAACTGGAGACAGATTGTGACGACGAGGAGTGGGAAACGATATCCGGAAAAAAAAAAAGAAACCAAAAAAGAAAAAATTCTCCAAAAAAGAAAAAAATTCTCCCTTACAGTAGTATGTCATATCTTGTGAGAAATATGACTAGCTAACCTCCCTTACAGTGGTATGTCATATCTTGTGAGAAATATCACTAGCTAACCTCCCTTACAGTGGTATGTCATATCTTGTGAGAAATATCACTAGCTAACCTCCCTTACAGTGGTATGTCATATCTTGTGAGAAATATGACTAGCTAACCTCCCTTACAGTGGTATGTCATATCTTGTGAGAAATATCACTAGCTAACCTCCCTTACAGTGGTATGTCATATCTTGTGAGAAATATCACTAGCTAACCTCCCTTACTGTGGTATGTCATATATTGTGAGAAATATCACTAGCTAACCTCCCTTACAGTGGTATGTCACATCTTGTGAGAAATATCACTAGCTAACCTCGCTTACAGTGGTATGTCATATCTTGTGAGAAATATCTGTAGCTAACCTCCCCTACAGTGGTATGTCATATCTCGTGAGAAATATCACTAGCTAAGCCCCCTTACAGTGGTATGTCACATCTTGTGAGAAATATTACTAGCTAACATCCCCTACAGTGGTATGTCAAATCTTTTGAAAACTATCTGTAGATAATCTTCTCTACAGTGGTATGTTAATAGCTGGTATGAAATTTCCATTTTATTTGAGATGATTAGAGAAGCGGTCTTTCGTAAAGTCGAAACAATTTTGCTTCAAGGTTACATTTCTTAATTTGCTCTAATGTTGTTGTTGATACACATTGCTCTCGCTGATATGATTACAGATGTTACTGATGTTATTGTTGTTATTGTTATTGTCGTTGTTGGTGTTATTGATAGACATCGCCTAGATTGATGTTGTTGCTGTTGTTGCTGTTGATAAAACATGACTGACAACGATAGCATAGCGGATGCTGGTGTTGTTATTGTTGGTGATAATCTATACATCCTATTAGCTATTTATTCACAGCAAATATGACCAATATAACCTTATCTACTCAACCCACACCTTAACTGATCGGCACACATGCAGACAGGGTCGGATTTAATGGGGGAAAAGGGGTAATTACCCTGGGGCCCCTGCAGTGGGGGTGCCCAACCAGCGACAGGTATAGCAATTTATTTCTGCCCCCAGTTGCGCTTTTTAGTTTTAGGATGGTGAGAATTTTTGAATTTAATACCTGTATGTATACCTTTTTATTTAATACCTGTATGTATACCTTTAATGTATAAAATTGGGGAATTTACGGTGTATTCTAACTTTCTGCGTATGAGAGGCCCCCCACCATACCTGAAGTGTTCAGTTATACAAACAGGTATTAAATTAATAAAAATCTAACATTCCTAAAACTAAAAAGCCCTGTAGAGGGCACAAATAAATTGCTCTGGCAATCGCTGTTGGGGACACCCATTGCAGAGGACCCGGGCAATTGCCCCCTTTTTGCTCATTAAATCATCCGGCCCCGTGGTGTACAATTGTGGAAAGGTGCATATTTCTCGAAATATCGTACTTTCTTTCGTATCCCTTTACCATCCTCCGGGGAAACGCCTTCTCCATTCTGTCCGCCGGGGCTGTGGGGAGGCCAGCTCGTGGGACGCCATTTGCTCACAATACGGAGAGATGGGGGAGGGCGAGAGAGATGGAGGCGATAACAGTGGGAGTTCGGCTCTTCCACGTCCGGACCATATCCTTGTGGTTGTGTTCATTAAGCAGTTAATGAGTCTGTTTATCTATAGACTCAATAGTGTACATTGTGTATATATTTTCAAAGTGTCCCACACTGTGCCAAAAATCTCCTCATTCCCCTTCTGCACCAAATCTCCTACCACCAACATCAACCTCACCCCCAATGCCAACCAACACCACCACCTACTATCTGTCGTTGTTGTTGTCATTGTTGTCATTGATATATGAGTTATAAACCTATGTGAAATATTGATATGCTAAAATAAACTCTGATGATACCGACCTTAGACCAATTCCTGAAGGTCATAGTATAAACGATAAATATATTTTAGAGAGAAGAGAAATAGGATTTCGCTTCAAGCATAGCTTTACACAGATGTGAATAGAAATTTTTGAGACGAGAAAACTATATATTCTCGACTGTTCTCAAGTTCAGCAGATGCAAGCGGTGGGAGGGACCGTCCTGATGAAGGCCAGTCAAGCCTGAAATGCATAGATGGTTGTCGCCCTTGCTTCTGCTGGACACCACCAGAGGGCGTTAGCCCCGGTGTTTGCATAGCTACGGCTTCCTAAATGTTTCCTGTAAACACACCGTATTTCTTTAGAAATACGAAATTTCTATACATATTTTAGAGAATTTTATTTTAGTAAATTATAAAAAATAAAATGCTTTAAAAAATTTTTGAAGTTTTTAAAACTGTAACTATATGAGCCCAGGATAAAGTTTTGTCAGCTGAAACATGTTGGTTTGAAAGCGCATTGATTTTTTGGTGTTTTGTATAAATAGTATGTACATACATACACACACACACACACACACACACACACACACACACACACACACACACATATATATATATATATATATATATATATATATATATGTATGTTCGAGATTATCTCAAATACAAACACATATATATATATATATATAAATATATATATATATATATATATATATATAAAAATATATAAAAATATATAAAAATATATATATATATATATATATATATATATATATATATATATATATATATATATATATATATATATATATATATGTATGTTCGAGATTATCTCAAATACACACACAGATATATATATGCATTTTAAATGCAATATATTTATGCTCCTACTTGCTTGAGCTTTCACTATGTTGAGAGATTAGGCCGCTATTTCTAGTTGTCCTTAGACCCTTTCACGTCGCTGGGACAGTGACAATATGCAGTGATACTTTGATAACACCTTGTGCTCCTTTCGCTGTTCTCTGTTCTGTAGTTTTCGTGTGTAAGTTCAGATGGATCAATTCTCCTTTACTGACGATCTAGTTCGATCATCTAACTCCACTGATGTTTTGGTGAAACGTATTCATGATTTCTGAAGGATACGTATAAAGGAGAAATATATACAATTTTTATCAGGTTTCTATATTTTAAATTGTTAAATTTTGATATGATAATGAAATGAACCATGTGTTCTTACATTCAATGCAGCTGATCTGTTAAATTTGATATGTTCTATTGTGCGTATATATCATTAGATATATGGGTATGTATATACAGTAATCACCCGCTACATCGCGGTTCATTTTTCGCGATCCCGCTACATCACGGATTTTTCGTTAGAAAGTATCTATATTCCTATCGCGGTACGTCTGAATAAAAAGTGTTTAAATATTAAACTTATTAAATAAGTTTCGATGTGATTGAAGTGTATAGTGTAATGAAGGGGCATCTTAAGGCTTTAGTTATGTTTATATTTTTCATTCCATATATGTACATAAGGCGTATAAGAGAGGTATTTTTAGGCTATGAAAACAACGGTTGTCTTTATGGTCTTTCTATATCGCGGATTTTTATTTATTGCGGTTGGGTCTGGAAAGTAACCCCCTCGATAAACGGGGAATTACTGTATGTCATTCACTATTTTGTAATGATATATTACACAGCTAGATCCGAACTCCGAGTACAGATCTAGCTGTCGAAATGGCCGGAGCTCAGCCGTCGGGGTCCTGACTCTTTTCCTATATAAATATATATATATATATATATATATATATATATATATATATATATATATATATATATATACATAATATAGAAAAGCTTCTACAGGACTAGAACTGTTTCATTTGTGAGAAATCGCCAGGAATATTTATTCTCTGCTTTGTATTGAATACCTTACTTACTGTGGTTACCCTCAATTGAATCCGGAATAAACTTCTATATATATATATTTTTTTTTTACCCACACCTCTAGCTGTCGAAATGAAATGGCCGGAGCTCAGCCGTCGGGGCCCTGACTCTTTTCCTACATATATATATATATATTTTTTTTTTCGCCTCAGTTCGGAACCAGCTTTCGAAACGACAAGGGTACAGCCGCCGAGCCTCCAATCTTTCTATTATATATATATATATATATATATATATATATATATATATATATAGTAATAAGAATGTTTATATTTATATATGTTTGATATAAATATAAATATGTAGGGTAGTACTAAGTACTGTCAGCAAATAAATGTTCTAAACTAAAATTTGATCGTTTTAACACTTTGTATACACACACACACACACACACACACACACACACACACACACACACACACACACACACACACACACACACACACACACACATATACATATATACATATATATATATATATATATATATATATATATATATATATATATATTTATATATAATGTATATATATATATATACAAAAACATATGTATATTTATCATATATATATATATATATATATATATATACATATATATATATATATATATATATATATATAGCACAGACAACAAAATTAAGTACGGAATTTCTGAAAGCAAAAATTGGTTGCTTGAAATTTTTATCTGTTAATAATAAATATTTACCTTACAGGTTTATATAAACTAAACACACACACACGCACACACACACACACACATATATATATATATATATATATTAACATAAGAGATTTTAGTCTTCACATTTATTATTATTACTATATATATATAGTGAAAACTTGGACGGGAACAACATCAGAGAGGCAGACAAACAAATATATATCTATATCTATACATACATCAACATATCTGAAAATGTACCTTCTGTGTGTCCAACAGTCTTCTTGTATCTGTATGAGACAAGTTGCCTAGGGGCTATTCCAGATAGACACACACGTGTGTGTGTGTGTGTGTGTGTGTGTGTGTGTGTGTGTGTGAATATTTATGTAATCATGTGCCAGTATGTTCGTAGGCCTACCTGTCTAATATTGATCAGATCATACGTTAACCGACACATACAGGAAGAAATACACATACTATTAACACATGGAACAAACACACACACGTAAAAAACGCACATACACAACACATATTCACATTTACTTTTGAGATGCTTATTTTCAACATGATTTAGTATGAAGAGATAAATGCATTTTCAATTTATTGAGGGAGGTCTCTGAATTTAAAGTCAATATCTGCATACATGGTGCTGAAACTCCTTATCAGCCAATGCTTTCCACTTTACCCTGAGGGTCGTGGACCTGCAAGTTTAGTGTCTTTTTTTTTCTTTAATTAGTCTCAGGTAACCGATTATCAGATCAAAAGACACTTTCAGTTCTCAAATACCCTCCCCCACCATTATTTTTCATACCTACCCCCACCCACTCACTCACCGGCTCATATTCTAACCACACAAATTATTAACTTTTGCTATTCTATCTCCGGCGAAATTTTATTTTAAGTGGTAGCATTCCTGCAACAATTAATTTTCTTTAGACATTAAGAACATTCTATTTATCTAGAGCGGGTAAAATTCCTGAGATCCATGGACGAGTTCTCTCCAGCGGTCTCTGTCCCTCATTTTCGCTGCCATGTCATGCGTCTCCAAAAGACCAGTGTATGTGCTTAGGGCATCAACATATGTTATCCTCGATCTTCCTCTACCAGTGTGTCCATGCAGGGGCTCCCACAGGAGCACTGAGTGCATTGTCAACTCTGGATGTCGGTGAGCATGTCCAGCTAACTTCAGTCTCCTCTTTTTTAGGAAGGCCTTTGATCTGTGGACCGTCACTGCCTGATGAAGATCTTACAGGCTTATGGAATCTCCAAGATGATAGTGGACCTGATCTCACTGCTCTACACCAACATCAAAGCCCAAGTCATTACACCTGATGGGATGACAGAGTTCTTTGAGATACTGGCTGGAATGCTCCAGGGAGATAAATTGGCTCCCTACCTTTTTATCATCGCAGTGGACTATTGTATGCGCCTTGCGCAGGAGAAACACCAGGACTCTGGCTTTACTGTAAGAACATTATACATGACAAAAAGGTAGATTACTAGAAATCCCATTTGTTATAAAATAAATAAGATGGGTTGGGGTCTCAATATGTAAACTAAACGACTAATTGTGTTTTTTTTTAAAATCAACTGAGTCAACCAAGAAAAATTAACGATTTTCCAATCCCAGCTTATTCCACTCCCCAACGTATTCCAAATCCCTCTCTTAGTCCAACCTACCCTATTATTTGGGACCCTAAATTAACTCAGCCCCTCTTTTAACACGAACATTCAGCACAGAATTGAAGGGATCAGAAACAAGAAAATAAATCAGTTACTGTCCTCTGTTCCTGGATGTCTTTGTGCTGGAAGAAGGCGTTCATAATAGACAGTCCATTATTAGAACTAAAGTGCAATGTGACCTCTCCGTTCATAGATAGTCCATTACTAGAACTAAAGTGTAATGTGACCACTCCCTTCATAGATAGTCCATTACTAGAACTAAAGTGTAATGTGACCTCTCCGTTCATAGATAGTCCATTACTAGAACTGAAGTGAAATGTGACCTCTCCGTTTATAGATAGTCCATTACTAGAACTAAAGTGTAATGTGACTTCTCCGTTCATAGATAGACCATTACTAGAACTAAAGTGTAATGTGACCTCTCCGTTCATAGATAGTCCATTACTAGAACTAAAGTGTAATGTGACCTCTCTATTCATAGATAGTTCATTACTAGAACTAAAGTGTAATGTGACCTCTCCGTTCATAGATAGTCCATTACTAGAAATAAAGTCTAATGTGACCTCTCCGTTCATAGATAGTCCATTACTAGAACTAAAGTGTAATGTGACCTCTCCGTTCATAGATAGTTCATTACTAGAACTAAAGTGTAATGTGACCTCTCCGTTCATAGATAGTCCATTACTAGAACTAAAGTCTAATGTGACCTCTCCGTTCATAGATAGTCCATTACTAGAACTAAAGTGTAATGTGACCTCTCCGTTAATAATAGATAGTCCATTACTAGAACTAAAGTGTAACGTGACCTCTCCGTTAATAATAGATAGTCCATTACTAGAACTAAAGTGTAATGTGACCTCTCCGTTAATAATAGATAGTCCATTACTAGAACTAAAGTGTAATATGACCTCTCCGTTAATAATAGATAGTCCATTACTAGAACTAAAGTGTAATGTGACCTCTCCGATAATAATAGATAGTCCATTACTAGAACTAAAGTGTAATGTGACCTCTCAGTTCATAGATAGTCCATTACTAGAACTAAAGTGTAATGTGACCTCTCCGTTCATAGATAGTCCATTACTAGAACTAAAGTGTAATGTGACCTCTCCGTTAATAATAGATAGTCCATTACTAGAACTAAAGTGTAATGTGACCTCTCAGTTCATAGATAGTCCATTACTAGAACTAAAGTGTAATGTGACCTCTCCGTTAATAATAGATAGTCCATTACTAGAACTAAAGTGTAATGTGACCTCTCCGTTAATAATAGATAGTCCATACTAGAACTAAAGTGTAATGTGACCTCTCCGTTAATAATAGATAGTCCATTACTAGAACTAAAGTGTAATGTGACCTCTCAGTTCATAGATAGTCCATTACTAGAACTAAAGTGTAATGTGACCTCTCCGTTCATAGATAGTCCATTACTAGAACTAAAGTGTAATGTGACCTCTCCGTTAATAATAGACAGTCCATTACTAGAACAAAAGTGTAATGTGACCTCTCCGTTCATAGATAGTCCATTACTAGAACTAAAGTGTAATGTGACCTCTCCGTTCATAGATAGTCCATTACTAGAACTAAAGTGTAATGTGACCTCTCCGTTCATAGATAGTCCATTACTAGAACTAAAGTGTAATGTGACCTCTCCGTTCATAGATAGTCCATTACTAGAACTAAAGTGTAATGTGACCTCTCCGTTCATAGATAGTCCATTACTAGAACTAAAGTGTAATGTGACCTCTCCGTTCATAGATAGTCCATTACTAGAACTAAAGTGTAATGTGACCTCTCCGTTCATAGATAGTCCATTACTAGAACTAAAGTGTAATGTGACCTCTCCGTTCATAGATAGTCCATTACTAGAACTAAAGTGTAATGTGACCTCTCAGTTCATAGATAGTCCATTACTAGAACTAAAGTGTAATGTGACCTCTCCGTTCATAGATAGTCCATTACTAGAACTAAAGTGTAATGTGACCTCTCCGTTCATAGATAGTCCATTACTAGAACTAAAGTGTAATGTGACCTCTCAGTTCATAGATAGTCCATTACTAGAACTAAAGTGTAATGTGACCTCTCCGTTCATAGATAGTCCATTACTAGAACTAAAGTGTAATGTGACCTCTCCGTTCATAGATAGTCCATTACTAGAACTAAAGTATAATGTGACCTCTCCGTTCATAGATAGTCCATTACTAGAACTAAAGTGAAATGTGACGTTTCCGGCCTTTCATCTTTATGGAGTCGATAAAACAAAGTACCAGTAATCTACTGGTAATTGCTGATCTATGTGCCTCATGTAGAAACAATTAAGATTAGGATCGCCGTTCCTTCCAATCACTCCATGTCAGGTGATCAGTGACTGTGTGTGCATTGAAGTCGCTCATTCGGATATATGATTCAGTCTGAACTACATCTAATGCTGCAGTGACTTCATCAAGGATGGATCTGTGTTCAGATTTTCTGTTTGGCACATAAACTTGCCCCATCCACAGAGACACTTCTTTCAACTTAAGCTTCAAGAGGCAAAATATTCATTGCAATGGATCCCTTCTATAAACCATTTCGACAGGCGAGGGCTTGCGAATATCTCCACTTTTTCTTGTGCAGTCATTTCTGGAAACACACTTGAATTGTGGGGTTTCCATCGTCGATCCCAAACTACAATATTAGAGCCACAGATCTTTCTTGAGGAAACTCCAACTATATCTAGCCGGTAGCATCTGGCCACATTCATTAGTTTCTGACCCTCAGCTGTAAGGGGTGTAACGTTTCAGCTGCCAATTGTTAACGTTTGCTGCCTTTTGGATCTTGTTTCGAATCTCGGTATATGCAACCTTTGTGCGTCCATCCCACGCCTTACCAGGACGTTGAAACCGATTAGAGATTATTCAGTACGGTAGTTCCTGCTTCAGCTGTTACATGCTGCGGGCGAAATGAGCTCTGTGTAGCGTCGGGTCGCCAGAGACCGTCTTGGTTCAATCAGGAGGTTAAAGAGGCTACCTTAACAAACAAGGAGGCTCACTAAGCTTGGCTTGGATATGTCTTCCACCATGCACTCGCATATGTATGTATGTATGCAGTGGCGGGCTGGGTCTAAAAATATTGTTTGCCAGGAGATGAAAAGCGCCCACATACCTATAGAATGCTATCATTTAATTTTTATAATGAATAAATAACATTTTCGAAAAATACATAAGTGGAAACAAAACAGTGCAATCAAATTTTTTTGGAAAAATATCTTACCTTCTCCAATAAAAAATATTATGTATTTTACGAAATCCAGAGACTTTCAATAATGATCGGAATTCGACCCTAAATATTACTAATAGCTCTAGGAAAGCCATGAACGACACCACATCTTTTTAACTTTGATTTTGACAGTAGGCTTATAATTATCAAATTTCATTATACTTTTGTAGTTATCTTGGTGGCCTGGCTGGAGAAATCATAGACGGTGGTGATTCTGGTCTGAAGTTCTATCCTGGTCGGGAGTAGGGTTCACGTTAAACCTTTTCAGTTTTTTCTATTGGTTGTAAAATAAAAACTATAAAAAGGTTACATGTATCTCTTCACCAGGATTGAACCCAAGGCCAGGATCTCAACCATCTCTAGTACTTACCGCTAGGCCACAGAGATAACTACGAACATCTTATGAAAATTCATACTTATAAACCTACATTCAAAATTTTCAAAACAAAGTGTTGTGGCGTCGTTCATGTCATTCTTAATGTTATTGCTGTAATGTAAACTTTTTTATATTATCTAGTGATTCTGACGATTTCTCTACAAATGAAATAAATGCTACCTCCTTTTGAATGAAACATATGTAAATCAATTATATAATGTATTAGTGTATTGGACTTTGGTTATTATTATTATTATTATTATTATTATTATTATTATTATTGGGCGGTGGATTGGCAGTATCGGTAGAGGGTCGGACGCCATGCTTTCCAGCATAGTTACGTCCCTTTACGATTTGAGTTCAAATCCCGCCGAGGTTGACTTTGCCTTTCATCCTTACGGGCTCGATAAAATAAAAGTACCCGTAATGCACTGAGTAATTGCTGGCCTTGTGCCTAAAGTAGAAACAATTATTATTATTATTATTATAGCTGCATTTATCTTGCTTTATGTTCATACGATTTATCACCAAGTCACAACCAGTGACCTCAAGAGACAACAAGGTCCGCCATGTTCAAGAAAGAACATACATACTCACACATGCATCATAAGGTGTTTAGACTTGTGATGTACTTATATTGACAGAATCTTCCTTAGTATATGGGCAGTTCCCATTAGTACTATCTTTTGTATTTCTCCTATACGCGGGTTTCCTGGGATTTGCGATAAGTAATCATTAGACCCCTTAGGTATCATTCCTAGAGCGCCTACAACCACTGGTATTGCTTTAGTTCTCAATTTCCACATTTTTCCAATTTCTATCTCCAGGTCCTTATATTTGCTCAATTTTTCAAATGTTTTTCTAGATACATTCTTGTCTATTGGAACGGACATATCAATTAGCAGGCATACCCTCTTTTGAAAGTCCTTCAGTATTATATCAGGTCTATTTGCATCTATTTTTCGGTCTGTTTGGATGCTGAAGTTCCACAAGATTCAGATTAGATCTTTTTCAAGTATGGGAAGTGGTTGATGTCCCACCACTTCTTTTGATGGGGCAGGTCAAAATGCTTACACATTATCCAATGTATGCTTACACATTATCCAATGTATGTCATACCTGTTTAGGTATTCGGTTGGAGCTATAGGACTGCTCATTGAAATTATATGATCAATGGTCTCTGGTTGTTTTTTACATACACGGCATAATGGGCTGCATCCATTTTTTATTATGTTGGCTTGGTAATTTTATGTTGGCAGACACTGATCTTGTGCTGATATAATCAGTCCTTCAGTCTCCGATTTCAGTCCAGAGGATGCCAACCACTGATGGGTTAAAGTTTTGTCAACATCAGGATTGTTAGCTCGTTCTGGGTATTTTCCATACAGAGGCTTTTCTTGCCATTTCTTAGCCAGTTTCTGTAGCAGTTCTTTCTTTGCAGTTACTTTTACCTGCTTTGCTTTTTCTGTGTTTTCCATTTCAGCAGTAAATGGGACTTCTGAAATTTGTAGTCCATTACTGTATCTTTGTGCATCTTTTGTAATGGAGTATGATCTTTTGATGCTTTCATGTTTCAAAACGAGTTTGATCATCCAATCATGTGATTCCCTTAGATATGTAGATAATCCAATTGTTTCAGTTTTCAACGCAATATCTAACTGGATTAACCCACTTCCTCCTTCTTTCCTAGGGAGATATATTCTATCTGTATCTGCCTTAGGGTGATGCATTCTGTGCATGGTTAAGAATTTTCTAATTTTTGTATCGAGCCTACGGATCTCTGTGCTTGACCATTTGATGACATTGTAACTGTAGGTTACTACGGGTATGGCAAGCGTGTTTATGGCATCGATCCTATTCCTTGCATTCAATTCCGTTCTTAAGATTGCTCTTACTCTGCGGTAACATTCCTTCCTTATCCTTTTCCTCATTGTCGAGTGCTTGATTCTGTCTCCTTCACAAACACCTAGATATTTGTAAGTTTCCTCTTGATAAAGTTCTCTTATCACATTCCCCCAATCAAGATTAATGTCTGAACTTTTCAGCAGCTTTCCTCTGGTGAACGTTGCTTTGGCGCATTTATCTAGTCCAAACTTCATTTTAATGTCATCACTGAACTGCCCCACAGTGGATAATAGCCCTTGCAATTGTTCATCATTTTTTGGAAATAGTTTCAGGTCATCCATGTAGAACAAGTGATTAATGGTTTTGTCATAGACTTTATATCCATGTTTTGTTTCATTGAGCATTTTACTTAATGGTATAAGTGCGATGCAGAATAAAAGCGGTGATAAAGAGTCACCCTGAAAAATTCCACAATTAATATTAACTTCTCCAGCTTCCAGTGATTTTGTTTCACTATTCAAAAGGAGTGTCGTTTTCTATGTCTTCATACTGAATGACAAAAACCTCCTGACAACGGGAGATATTTTGAAAATCTCTAAACATTTTTCAATCCAACTGTGTGGCAAACTATCGAATGCTTTTTTATAATCTATCCAAGCAATTGATAGATTTATGTGTCTATTATGACAATCTTCCAGTATTATTTTGTTAACCAAAAGCTGATACTTACAGCCATATGAGCCACGTTTACACCCTTTCTGCTCAATGGGAAATAGGTCATTTGTTATCAGGTGGTCATATGTATATTCAGTTAGGACTGATGTTAAAATTTTATACATTGTGGTCAAGCAAGTTATCGGTCTGTAATTTTTGGGATTGTTATTATTTGGGATTATTTATGTTGTTATTACTCTTTGAGTCTCAGTCATTGATGTTAGTTAACTGGAAAGTTTGTTGAAATGAATATCAAGCCACTACCGCAGCCTCAGATATTCAGGACGTATCGGAGGGTTCTTGCTGTTCCCAGCAAGCATGCCTTTTGAAGCGTTCCAAAAAGCGTGAAGGGGCCAATTTTCTTTAACCATCCCTGGAAACCTTTTGAGATAGTCCCTAGTGCGCCTATGACAATCGGGATCACTTTGACTTCATGGCAGTTCCAAATCCTTTTTACCTCCCACTTTAAGTCCTGGTATCGGTTAATTTTCTCCCTCTCCTTCTCTTGCACTCTCGTGTCGAATGGGCAGGCCACATCCACAATCAGGCACGATCTTTATTCTTTGTCCACAACCACCAGGTCAGGTCTATTGTGTTCCAGTTTCTTGTCCGTCTGTATCCTAAAATCCCACAGCACCTTCACCTGATCGTTCTCTATCACCGCCTCTGGCTTATGCTCACACCACTTCTCAGAATGTGGTAAATTGTTTACTTTGCATAGGTGCCAGTGGATCACCCTGCCCATCACATCATGTCTCCAGCCCTTATAGTGAGTCTGGGCTAGGTGTTTACACTCGGATACAATGTGAGCCACAGTCTCCTCTCTCTCTCCACAGATCCTGCACAGTGGGCTAGCCTCCTCCTTGTAAATATGGTGTTTCAACCACTTCGTTTTGAGGGCCTGCTCCTGCGCAGCCATTAACATTCCTTCTGTAGCCTTTTTAAGGTCTCCTCTTTTCAACCAGTTCCATGTCTGTGGATCTCTAAATTCAGTTTTCTCAAAGAAGGTACTATGAAGGGATTTTTCCTGAAGGCTGCTCTTTCTCCTTGATGTTATTTCCTCCTTGGACATCCCCTGGCCTATTGTCCCCTCCTTCAGTACAGTTCTGAGCATTGGCTCCTTACTATCAGTCACGTATTTGTGTAGGTTGTTTTTCTCCATCTGAACACAGTCCTCTATGCTGATAAGACCTCTTCCACCCTCAGATCTCCTTAAGTAGAGTCTATCGACATCACTCCTCTTGTGGAACATGTTGTAGATTATTATTATTATTATTATTATTATTATTATTATTATTATTATAATATATATATATATATATATATATATATATATATATATATATATATATATACATGCTCATACATACACACACATTCAGGCAAACATACATACGCATATTTTCATAACTTTTATTATCAATAATGAGTATTTACTTCGAGGTTTCGCCAGAAGAAACAGACAATGTTTATAATATATATTATAGTGACTCGTAACGCAGTATAATACTTTATTCAGCACATAATTAGTGTGTGTACTCATTTATATATCTATTACATGTATGTATATATATGCGTGTGTGTGTATGTCTGTATGGCTGCGCGCGTGTGCGCTAGCGTGTGTGTGTGTGTGAATGTGGTATATTTTGCTTTCAATTTCTCACTAATCAAGTGTGTGTTTCTAGCAGAAGAAAAGTCTTTTATTGGAATTTAGACATTATCGACTAAATAATTATGTATGTCTGCCTGTATGAGTAGATCTGTATGTTTTGGCTACTACATGTCAACATATACCTGTCTCTATGTCTGCATATACAGTGACCAAAGAAAACTGACCCCGTGTACGTTTGGTGTCACTGTATATTCATTTTCTATTTGATCAACCTTAATTTCAGGACATTGCAGATACAACGTCTTGAAAGATAGGAAGACCCCAAAGCAAGCTCCGGCACCGGGTTTTCTGTGTGACACACTACTATATCTGTGGCGTGTACCAGCAGTTCTTGGAGTAATTTCATGCAATTATTTTTTGGAACTGACAAATCTCCCTTCAATACCGATATATAAAACTGGGTGACGACGTTTGAGACATATTGGACAGTGGTAAACCCCAATACAATGTCTGAATACCGTCATACCCACTCTAGATGACTCAGAAAGTTAATATAATTAGAGAGACTGTTGAATAGAGCCCTAAACGATCGCTGAACAGGAGAGGCCAATCTCTGTGTCTCCACAAGAGAAACTTGCAGAAGGGTTATCAAAGAGGAACTTAAGAAGTACCACTATAGAATACAGAGTAAATAAAAGCTTACTGTAGCTGATAATACAAAGTGAAAGACTATGACTGAGAAAACGTTGGAGAAGATGGAAAGCAACCCAAATTTTCTGAATTTGATGAAGACCTCTGATAACGCCCACTTTCACATAGAGGGGAAGATTGTCTCTAAGAAACCCCCTTAAAATAGCTGCGAAATCTCTGCCCTCGTCTCAATGTACCGTCTGGGCAGCCATTTCTGAGAGAGGGTTGATTGATCCATTCTGTTTCGGAGAAATTAGTGTTACTGCTACAGTCACAAAGGAACCCCATGTGGTGATCGTGGAAGAGTTGCAAAAGGAGCAACATACCATGTACACATCCCTAATAAATAAGTTTTGGTTCCAGCCAGACAAAGCAAGACCTCACACCTTCAGCGTGATGTAAGAATGGCAGAAAAAATAACTTTGGAAAACGTATGGTCAGTTTGAAGACAGATTTTGAGTGTGCCCTACAAGCCCTAATTTAAGCCCCCGGTCCAGATTTCTTTCGCTGGGGCTATCTGAAGGAAAGGTCATATCCCAATAAACCCAGAACCATCAATGAACTAAGAGAGGAAATCAGGGCCATCCCTAGGTCTGTTTCTAAAGACATTATGTTAAATCTCACCCCGCACCTAAAAAAATGTATATATTCAAATGGCGAGGGGGGGGGGGGGAAGGATAATTTGGAACATGTGCGACAACTCTGGTCAAAAACATTAAGAGTTAGTGAATTTGATGTTATTTTCAGTGACTTAAACTAAATATATTCGGAGCTTTATCAGATTTTGTCCCCACCCCCAATAAGGTAGACAAAATACGAAAATAAAAAATGGATTCAGTCAGTTATTTTTGAATCGCCCTCTGTTTATGTATGTTTATGTATGTATATATATATATATACATACGTATATATATATATATGTATATATATTTATATATATATATATATATATATATATATATATATATATATATATATATATATATATATAAATATATATATATATATATATATATATATATATATATATATATAAATATATATATATATATATATATATATATATATATATATATATATACACACATACATACATAAACAGAGGGCGATTCAAAAATAACTGACTGAATCCATTTTTTATTTTTGTATTTTGTCTACATTATTGGGGATGGGGACAAAATCTGATGAAGCTCCGAATATATTTAGTTTAAGTCACTGAAAATAACATCAAATTCACTAACTCTTATATAACGAAGGAAATATGGTAAGGAACCAGATGGACCATAACGCACCAAAGTACTCAATACTTAGGGTAGTAGAGTGGGTAATAGGAACAAGTATGACCTGGACGGCAGAGCTCAAGCCGTTTCGACGGCTAATTCTGGAGTCCAGAATTAGCCGTCGAAACGGCTTGAGCTCTGCCGTCTGGGTCATACTTGTTCCTATATATATATATATATATATATATATATATATATATATACACACTATAGTATAATTTGGAAACTCACATGTGTGTGTGTGTGATCTTGATTGGAGAGTGGGGAGAGTGCAACACGTTCAAATTGTCTTGCTAATCCTCATTCGATATATCATTGCATGTCGAAGAGTTGGAATCATAATATAATAAAGTGTGGGACCTATGTCCTGAATATATTTTTTATATCCCGTTAGTAAAATAAGTTGGTTTACTTTAAATAGATAATGGATGAATATTACATAATTTATGTACTAAATTTCGTAACACTTGATTAAATATAAATAATTTTATTGCTTATTTCAAGATTCCCTTCTTTAAACATTTTCAAATGTCAATATTTCCGGTTATGATATAATGGACGCTATATCACATCGCTTATTTAATCGTTCATATAAACGTTCATTTCACCGTAATGGAGTTTATATATAATATCGTATTTTTTAAATGTATCATATTTTACATTCCTGATTACAGACGAGATTGTAACACAGTCTCTCTTTAATTTCTGTGCATATTCTCAATATGATTTTATTTGACGTATATCTACATGTGTATATATTTGACGTATCATATCCACATGTGTATATATTTGACGTATCATATCTACATCTGTATATATTTAACGTATCATATCTACATGTGTATATATTTGACGTATATCTACATGTGTATATATTTGACGTATCATATCTACATCTGTATATATTTGGCGTATCATATCTACATGTGTATATATTTGACGTATCATATCTACATGTGTATATATTTGACGTATCATATCAACATGTGTATATATTTGACGTATCATATCTACATCTGTATATATTTGACGTATCATATCTACATCTGTATATATTTAACGTATCATATCTACATGTGTATATATTTGACGTATCATATCTACATCTGTATATATTTGACATATCATATCTACATGTGTATATATTTGAGGTATCATATCCACATGTGTATATATTTGACGTATCATATCTACATCTGTATATATTTGACGTATCATATCTACATCTGTATATATTTGACATATCATATCTACATGTGTATATATTTGAGGTATCATATCTACATGTGTATATATTTGACGTATCATATCTACATCTGTATATATTTGACATATCATATCTACATGTGTATATATTTGAGGTATCATATCCACATGTGTATATATTTGACGTATCATATCTACATCTGTATATATTTGACGTATCATATCTACATCTGTATATATTTGACATATCATATCTACATGTGTATATATTTGAGGTATCATATCTACATGTGTATATATTTGACGTATCATATCTACATCTGTATATATTTGACATATCATATCTATATGTGTATATATTTGACATATCATATCTACATGTGTATATATTTGACATATCATATCTACATGTGTATATATTTGACGTATCATATCTACATGTGTATATATTTGAGGTATCATATCTACATGTGTATATATTTGACGTATCATATCTACATGTGTATATATTTGACGTATCATATCCACATGTGTATATATTTGACATATCATATCTACATGTGTATTAATTTGACGTATCATATCTACATCTGTATATATTTGAGGTACCATATCTACATGTGTATATATTTGACATATCATATCTACATGTGTATATATTTGACGTATCATATCTACATGTGTATAAATTAGCGGGTGGTGTTTCTGGTAGTATAGATTCATGTTTCTCGTCTCGTTCTTCATCCGGCTATCAGTGTGACATAGAACTGCTGATCTTGGGGTCTACAACTATAGCAACAGGACTTATCTTGGGGTCTACAACTATAGCAACATGACTTATCTTGGGGTCTACAACTATAGCAACAGGACTTATCTTGGGGTCTACAACAACAACAACAGGACTGATCTTGGGGTCTACAACTATAGCAACAGGACTTATCTTGGGGTCTACAACTATAGCAACAGGACTTATCTTGGGGTCTACAACTATAACAACAGGACTGATCTTGGGGTCTACAACAACAACAACAGGACTGATCTTGGGGTCTACAACTATAGCAACAGGACTTATCTTGGGGTCTACAACTATAACAACAGGACTGATCTTGGGGTCTACAACAACAACAACAGGACTGATCTTGGGGTCTACAAATATAGCAACAGGACTTATCTTGGGGTCTACAACTATAACAACAGGACTGATCTTGGGGTCTACAACAACAACAACAGGACTGATCTTGGGGTCTACAACAACAACAACAGGACTGATATTGGGGTCTACAACTATAACAACAACTGGACTGATCTTGGGGTCTACAATTATAACAACAGGACTGATCTTGGGGTCTACAACTATAACAACAGGACTGATCTTGGGGTCTACAACAAC
>OZ024743.1:71289381-71304381 GCA_964016885.1 Eledone cirrhosa
AGGGCTTGACATTTCCAGCATTAAACTACATATTGTTGTAAAAGGGCAGCACCAGCCGGGTTTATGATTGCCTGTGCTACATTTGTGGCATCAGCATAGCTAGTGAGGGATGTTGTATGTACTACAGAGGGCATTTCTGAGAGAGCCACCAAAAACAGTACTGGTCCCAAGACTGTGCCCTGTGGAACCCCACTTGTTATCGATGTTTCTTTGGGGAGGGCCCCATTGGTTGCAACTATCTGCCTTCTGTCTTTTAAGAAATCATGTAGTTGCTCCCCTACTTTTCTGGTTATGCCGAGTCTGTGTAATTTGTGTCATATCATTCCGTGGTCGACCTTGTCAAAGGCTTCGCAAAGTCAAGATATATCACGTCCACATTTGAGCTCTCCAGCAGTTGTTTCAGTACCCAGTCATAGTGTTGTAATAGCTGTGTGAGACAGCTTCATCCTGGGCGAAAGCAATGCTACATGTTAGTCAGGCTGTCATTTTCCATGACCTTACTGATATGTGACGTCAGGGAGACTGGCCTGTATATTTTTGGCCTCCGCTCTGCTTCCTCCTTTATGGATAGGGCATATTGTGCTTTCTTTTAGCTCTCTAGGTAGTTTATCGCTAGCCAAAGAACTTCTGAAGAGATTCGTCAGTGGACTTGCTAAGGTACGCTTACATGTTTTTAGAAGGACTGCTGGGAATCCATCAGGTCCAGCAGCTAAGTTTGTTCTAATTTCGTCTATGGTGGATACCACATCTTCCTCCTTTATGTCTATGTGGTCGATGGTCACCATTTCTTTGTGGAGTGTTGTGGCATCAAAATAAATCCTATGGCTTTGTTATTTGCATGTGCCTCAGTGGACGTGTGAACACACTTTTGTACTGTTCATTCAGTATTTCATTTATCTCTTGGAGATCCTCCGTTAATGAACCATTTTTATGGAAGAGTGCCACAATCTTGCAGTGTACCGAGGCAGTTTCTTTTGCAAATTTAAAGAGGCCTTAGGGTTTGTTTTAATATTTTCTATGGCTCTGGCTTCTCTGCCCTCTCCTTCTCATGGAAAAGTTTGAGTGCAGTTTCAATTTTAAGTAGTGCCTGTTTCAGATAGAGTTGCTTCTCGTTCTTCTGTTGTGCATCTAATTAGTTTGAGAGCTTAGTTCTTTGTCTCATAAGGACTTTCCTGTTTCTGGGAATAAGATCTTTTTATCCATTGGCCTTTTTCTTTGGGACAAACATATGGCATAGAGTTTGTATTGTGAAATGTTGAAATTGTGTGTTGGTGTCTTGTGTGGTGATATTGTCGCTCCAGTTTTGCTTCAGGATCTCTTCCTGGATCTTTTTCCAGTTAGCCTTGTGAAATTTTAGGCTGGATAAATTCCCGGTGCTTCTTAATGGTTGCATCTCTACTGACTCTCACAGACCACATATCATTAGTTCCACTATGTTATGATCCAAGAAAATCTTTGGTGTCACCTTTACACTGTGGACGAGCACTGCGTTATTTGTAAAGCAGAGATCCAGGACATTATCGCCTCTTGTTGGGAGGAGTACTGCTTGTTCCATGAACAGCCTGTGTTTGAGTGCTAGCAGGGACTTTGTCCGTCTCTGTTCAAGTGATGTCATTCCAGGGAGGAGGTAGCTCTCAAGCCATTTGACCTTTGGTAGGTTAAAGTCTCCCAGCAGCAGAACGTTGACACCTTGGTCCAGTTTGTCAAGGACTTCTTCCATCCCTCTGAGGCTTTCTTCGAAATTACTTTCATGAGTAGGGGCGTCGGGTGGCCGATATCGGACACATATTACCATTTTCAGTTGCTTCATATGTACTATCAGTGTGTCACAGACTGAGTTGGAATGTGTCAACAGTGCAATAGGTGTGACATCTTCACGGATGTATAGGGCAACCCCACCATGAATTCTGTCTCTCCTGTCAAACGAAATACAGTATACTCTGGTATGTGTATTTCCACATCGGCTATACTGCTTGTCGGGTGCGTTTCAGTTAGTGCCATGCATATTGCTTGATTGCTTATGACCAAATCTCTCAGGTAAGGAATTTTACTCATGTTAGTGAATTTCACCAGGCCTCTGTTATTCAACAGCAGCATTGGTATGACATTTGGGGTGTCAGCAATGGCTGTCGGTGTGACACCTGACCTGGTGTCAGCGGCAGCCACCCTGGGTCCCTTGATTGTGGTGTGAGTAACAACATAGCCAGGTCATTTGTCCTACAATCCTCTCCACCATTTCTAAAATAATTATTTTGCTCCGCTGCCGCCGCCTGTATCTCATCTGTATATGCTTGCCTTCTACTCTTTGTTGGGACAGCTTGTATCGGTTCTGGTTTTGGCTGGGGCATTTTGGGTGAGTAGGTTGGGCGAATCTCACCTGGGGCTTGGGGTGAGCGAACCTACAGCCTTGAGAGATCCAGGGAGCAAGAGAGAGAGAGAGAGGGAGAGAGAGAGAGGGAGAGAGGGAGAGGGATAGAGAGAGAGAGAGAGAAAACCAGCAATAGAGAGAGATGTATGTTTAGTGACTTCAACAAAAATCGTTAATTATAATTATTAGTATGTTTCTTTAAATATTATTTGAGACACTTCAAAAAACACGTGTTCATGAGAAAAATAAATATAAATATATAAAAATGAAAGGAAAAGAAATAAGATGAAATAAAATACCGCGGATTCAAATAAATAGATAAATATTATGATTTTAACGAATATTACTGTGAGTTTTAATTACATGGTATCAAGTACTAGAGCGTGTTTGTTTACAATATACGTTTAACAGATGCTAAATACATTTTAATTATATATCGGGTAACATACATATATTATATATTTGATAATAATAATGATAATAATAATAATAATAATAATAATAATAATAATAATAATGATTTCTTTATTAACCACAAGGGTTTACATAAAGTAGACATTAAGGACAGTGCAGGACAATGCAGGACGGTACAAATGGGCATTTCTGCGTGTAAAAAACAAAAACAGAGGATGTAACAAAAAATAACAATGAAAAATTCCCCAATAGGGGGCAGACTTCGGAGGGACATTTGTGGAGAAAGCCCAGTAAAAAGCCACAATGACCCTGACCACCAAGGCAAGTGCCCTCTCCCAGTTTTCCACCTTTAATTTACAGATATATACTCAGAGTAGGCCCATTCACTCGGGCCATTCTTGCTTCTCTCACCCATCTTTCAACAAAATGCTGGGAAGAGAGCACTTCCCTCTCTACTCTGATTTTCCTTTTCAAATGAAATTTGAAAAAGTCAATCAGAGCATCACCGAAGAGGTAAGTGCTCGTCTTCAGCCCTTTCAAACGTGTCCACCATACTATCTCTTTCACCATGGCCACCAGGCAGATAAAAACTGCCTGCCCTTCCCAGCTAAAGGAGGAGGTCGGGGCAATCCTCACGATGGACTCAGATGATAGCCGGATCCGTCCTAAACGCGACAGCAGGTGTTCGACATAAACCCACAAGTCAGCAATTTTCGGACACTGGACGAGTGCGTGCAGGACGGTTTCGTCGCCCTGCGCGCATCTCGGACATGCCTGTAGAGTTTATCCCGAACTGGCAAGGCTCCTCGGTAGCACTGCCAGGCCAGAGATTTCTGGAAGTTGTCCATAGGCCCCGGCCCGAAAGTTCTTCCGAAGAGATTGGCTAGTTGATTTTCGTCGACGCCTAGAGTTTCCCCAAGTACGTCGTCGCTCTTCCCCTCCACTAATCCTCTATAGAACGCCGAGGTGGAGTTTCCACCGATCACATTGCCCGATTGGTCGAGGGCTGTGAGCGCCTGAAGACATTCCAGTCTCCAGGCGCTCCCTCTCGGTCTTCGCTTGACCCAGGACTGCAGCTCCGTCAAGGAAACGAGCTGGGGAAAAACGCGTCTAGCAAACGGCGACCACACCTGATCACCGTCGAGGAAGAGGTGGAGATGTCGTAGCCTGAGCGCGTGCCTGCGCATCATCAGCCACGG
The DNA here is from genome assembly GCA_964016885.1 of Eledone cirrhosa. NCBI lineage: Eukaryota > Metazoa > Mollusca > Cephalopoda > Octopoda > Eledonidae > Eledone > Eledone cirrhosa. Next base: position 71,293,363 of record OZ024743.1, read on the forward strand.
CATGCCCAGCCCTCCACGTAGCGGGTGTTGACAACAGATGGACCGCCTGACCATCGGAGCACGTCCCTTCCACAAAAAGCGAAAGAGCAAACGCTCCAGCGCAGTCAGGCGAGGCCTAGGACAAGGTACGACGGTTAGGCGGTAGCAGCTGACAGACGCGATGTACGCGTTAGCCACCTCCGCTCTACCTTTCAGGGATAGCTTCCTCTCCGCCCATTTCTGGGTGAGAGAAGCCACCCTGCTCGTCACCTCGTCCCAGTTTTTGTCCGTCTGGAGGTCCGGACCGAACCAGACCCCTAGCAATTTAACCGGTCCGTCCGTCCAGCACCCGACGACGCTGTTGGACGGCATGGACCTGCCTCTCCAGGTGCCGAGCTGCAGGCCCACTGACTTTTCCTGGTTGATCATTGCTCCTGTCACCGCTTCGTATTCTCTTAGTGTAGTGCCGATCGCCTCGATGTGTTTGGCGTTCGACACCACTACGGTGACATCGTCCGCATATGCTGACACGGATCTTCCGCATCCTAGTTCGCGCGGGACTCCCCTCAACGTCTCCAGTTTGTGCAGTAATGGCTCGAGAGTCAATACGTACAAGAGGGACGAGAGGGGACATCCTTGGCGGACCGAGCGCATGATGTTGAACGGTTCCGACAGGTGACCGTTCACTCTCACCACAGAGCAGATGTCGCTGTGCATGGCAGCGATCCAGCCTCTGAAGACGGGCCCAAAGCCAGCCGCCCTCAGGACTGCCGCTAGGTAACGATGGTCGACCCTATCGAAAGCTTTCGACTGATCTAAATTGATCAAGGACCCACCCGTGCCAGGTTCCTTAGCTACCCTCTCTATGATGTATCGCATGAGGTGGAGGTTGTCGTGGATGGATCTGTCGGGAATGGCGCACGTCTGCGCCTCTCCCACCAGACCACCAACGACAAGCGCCAACCTCTTTGCTAGCACCTTGGCCAAAATCTTGAACTCTGTGTTTAGCAGAGTTATGGGCCGGAAATTGTCTATGTTATCCCCCTTGTTCGGATCCTTTCTCAGCAGTGCCACCGCTCCTCGGCTCACAGAACTGGGAATTCTCCCGTTATATTGCCAGTTGCAGTAGACGTCCGCCAAGAGGCCTCCGAACAAGTCTGGCATCTGTACGTAAAGTTCATAGGGTAGACCATCCAAACCAGGCAATTTACCCCTTGTGCAGCCAGTCATTGCCTCCCTTACTTCAGCGGCTGTTATCGGCTTTCGCAACACTTCGCCTCAGTGGCCGACAGCCGCGGCAGTCCGTCGAGGTAGACACTAAAGTCCATCCCTCTACCCGGCCCCCCGCTGCCCCCGAACAGCTGAGCGAAGTGTCGCTGAAAAGCTTTACACATTTGCCCGGGATCGAGTAGCATGCGCCCGTCGTGGTCCACCAAAGACCGGATCGTGGCTTTGTTGCCACGACGCGCCTCCGCCACTCGGGCCCATTGAACGGCTTTCGTCCCCTCGTGTCTGAGAGCACGCACCCTAGCTCTGACAACGCAGCCTTCGTGCTTCGCATTGAAGAATTGGTCAAGGGCCAATTTCGCCGCAAGCACGTCGGTCGCAATGCCTTTGCTAAGCGCCTCGTCTAATTTTCTAACTAGTTCTCCCTCTGCTCTATTTTTCTCTATTGCTAAAGCCTTACTAAACCTAATCGATTCTATTCTAATCGCTCTTTTCAGAGCAAACCACCACTTGTTGTTGACGATGGACCCCGTCAACGCCCGCTTAACTAGTTCGCTAATCCGGTCTCTGTAGGCCTTGCGCGCTGGTAAGGACGGTTTAGCTTCCAGTAGCCGGGTCCTCGTCTATGAAGCCTATCTAAGTCAAGCACACAGGTCACGAATTTGTGGTCCGTGTAGCTGACTATCTTGAATTGTGGACAGCCTATGCTAGACCTATCTATTTCCCTACAAATTACTCTATCTAGATATGATCTGGATGACCCTATGCGGTTTGTCCAAGTCCACATTGGCACATTCGGGAAATCCAATCGGTACCTGTCAGACAGTTCAAAACGCCTGAGCAGGTTGGTGAGGCTCTTGCACCCTCCATCCCTATCCACTAATCCCACACAGTCCCAGCGTGCATCTAAGATCCCGTTCCAGTCGCCCACTAACACTAAAGAGCGGGACGTTCCAAGAAAGGTCTCCAGACGCCGGAAGAAATCAGGCCGCCCTGCTCCTGTCGGGGCATAGACGGCCACTAGCCTGAAAGCTTGCCCGTCTCCGCTGGTCACGTCCAGCACCACCAGCTTACCCTCTGGGTCCAGGAAGATGGCCCGTATGGCGAGATCCAAACCTCTCCGAAAAAGCACAGCAACTCCTCCACCCGATCCAGGACGGCTGGGAGATGCGTACACATCGTAGCCGCCGAAGATCGGTGCGAAGGCCCGTGCTTCGGAGATTCTGGTCTCGCTGATGGCCACTACATCTATGTTTAGTGACCTGAGGTCGTTGAGCAGGTGACCCTGCTTCCATGACGACCCCAAGCCACGCGCATTTATGCTGCCTATTCTGAGTGAGGTCCTGTTTAAAATAGAGTGGAAAAGATGGGAAAGACCACTTACCGTACTTTTGGTAGAGGAGGGATGGTTTTTACATCTCTTTTTACTTGATCGTCTGGTGAAGGGACCGTTGAATCGTCCCTTCGGCTGGTCGTCGGCTCTTCTAAGAGAATGTCTGAATATACTCTTCGATTGATGGTTCCTCCTAGGTCCCTGAAATCACCAACTGCGTTGGGGAATTTCGTTTTAATGTTTGTGTATTGTTTCTGTGCTATTTTTAGCAGTCTTATGTTAGTTGGCGTTTTGATTGGTGCTGGTATTATGTAGTCCTGTTGTGAAATGTCTGTGTGTTCAATTATGTAAGTCATTAGTTTCTTGTTGTGTGTGTTTATTGCCGTGCATTTGTTTTTCTGGGGGTGGGGTGTGGTTCTGCTATTTTCTTGTCGTTGTTGCTGGGTGTGTGTGTTTTGTTGTTGTGTTTGCGATGTTGGTGCTTGTGGTGGTGGTGTTGAAGGTGCTGTTGGCGGTGGGGTTGTCGCCGGTGGTGATGGTGGTGCTGGTGTGGGTGGTGATGGTGTTAGTGGTGTTGCTGCTGTGGGTCTCTTTGCAGTAGACTTTACCCTTTTCTCATTTCTTTCCTCCCTTTTCAAAGGCGACGATGCGCTGCTTCTGCGTTTGTGCCTTCTTGCGACCTTTTGCCATCCCTCTCCCACCTCACACTTCATGTCTGATTCTGTGAGGTCGGGGAGGGGTACCAGCTCCACTCTTTCACTTGTTGTTGTTGGTGATGTTTGCACTGGAGTCTCTGTTGCAGCTGCATTTGATATTGCTGTTGTTGTTGTTAATATTTCCACTGCTGCTGCTGTTTTTGATTTCCGTGGAGTGGGTATGGGTGCCACGGACCTATCGTTCCTGGTTGCCGCTTGTCCTGTTGCTGGTAGCCGTGGAGCCGGATTCGGAAGGAGGGGGGTTTTCTCCTTTCTCAGGGTCTTCTCGTTGCAGAAGGCCCTGAGGTGAGTCTTCGATCCACAGCGAAAGCATTTCGGGCGTTTGCCCTCAACACTTATGGGCAGTTGAGTGCCGTTATCGAAGTCTATCACATCCGGGATAGCTTCAATGCACTCCTGGTTGGTTTGGATTAGCATCTCAATGGAGGAGCCGACCCAATCTTCTCTTACTTTTTTCTGTACTTGCAGTACAGTTGTTTTGTCCTCGATTCCGACGAGGACAGACGCGGCCAGCCAAGAAGGGGTCATTCCGGGGGGGACGTGGGTCAGTTTGACCCTCACAATTTTTTGCCCGCAGTAGGAGGGCACCAACACCATTTCCTCGCTCCTTAGGGTCACTACTGATTGGGCCTTTGCCTCCTGGGGTGTGGCAAAAAGTACGTCTACGGTGGCATATTTTTTGCCTCGGGTGATGTGCGTTTTCCGCTGCCACACAGACCCCAAGGCTTTTTGTATTTGGGCCTCTGTGGCTCTTTCCACCCTACGGGATTTTGTACTTACTGTACGGTACGTGACCGTACAGTGCTCTTGGGTTTCGAAAAATTTTTCCGCTGCCTTGCAGATTGCTCGGTGTCCGTTCTTTGTCACCATCTTCTTCGCTTGCTCTAATTCCTCATTTGTTATGAGGATTGTTTCCAAGTTTTTCGCAATACCTGCAAATGAGATTAGTTTTTCTCTGCTGTTGTTGTTGTCGTCAGAGCTGCTGGTACTTTTGTTGTTGCTGCAGGTACTACGACTACTGCCTCCGCCGCTGTTGCTGTGGTTGTTGTTGGTGTTGCTGCTGCTAATGCTGTTGTTGTTTTTGCTGCTGGTGATGCTGTTGCGGCTGCTACTGTTGTTTTCATTGTCACTGTTGCTGTTGTTATTACGGCTGCTACTGCTATTATTCCTGACGTCAGACGAATGAACTGGGTTTTCGTGTTTCCCGCACAGCTGATTCGTCGCTGTCGTCGTCGTCGTCGTGGAGAAACCTTGCACGCTTTGCACGAGACTTTTCTTTTCTTTCGTCACTTGCGAAAGAGAAGGGAGGGAGAGAGACACATTTAAAGAAGGGAGGGAGAGAGACAATCTTCTCTCTGCTGTAGTGATGATTGAGGAAGAAGAAGACGGAATGAGTGGGAGTGACGTATGAAATTTCTTTTTCGTAGCCATGTTGTTTTTTGTTTAAAATGAAATTTTGGGTACAAAACCCCAATAACTGGTTATTTAACCCCGAAGGGCCAAATAACGGACAGAAAGACCCCTCTCACGAGGAGGAGGGTGTCTTTATCAACAATTTGGTTCAAGTTTTAAACAATTAACAATTGTTTTAACGGTTAAAAATTACTATACCTTACAGAGCCGAGCCTCCGTCAACCATGGCATTCAATAATAATAATAATAATAATAATAATAATAATAATAAAAATTAACCGATACCAGGACTTAAAGTGTGAGGTAAAAAGGATTTGGAACTGCCATGAAGTCAAAGTGATCCCGATTGTCATAGGCGCACTGGGGACTATCTCCAAAAGTTTGCAGGGATGGTTAAAGAAAATCGGCCCCTTCACGCTTTTTGGAACGCTTCAAAAGGCATGCTTGCTGGGAACAGCAAGAACCCTCCGATACGTCCTGAATATCTGAGGCTGCAGGTAGTGGCTTGATATTCATTCCAACGGACTTTCCGGTTAACTAACATCAATGACTGAGATTCAAGGAATAATAACAATAATAATAATGATAATAATAATAATAATGCTTCCTTTATTAACCACAAGGGTTTACATAAAGTAGACATTAAGGACAGTACAGGACAATACAGGACGGTACAAATGGGCATTTCTGCGTGTAAAAAACAAAAACAGAGGATGTAACAAAAAATAACAATGAAAAATTCCCCAATAGGGGGGGGGGGGAGACTTCCGAGGGACATTTGTGGAGAAAGCCCATTAAAAAGCCACGGTAACCCTCTCCCAGTTTTCCACTTTCAATTTACAGGCGCATACTCAAAGTAGGCCCATTTATTCGGGCCATGCTTGCCTCTATCACCCATCTTTCAACAAAATGCTGGGAAGAAAGCCCTTCCCTCTCTACCCTGATTTTCATTTTCAAATGAGATTTTAAATAGTTAATCAGGGCATCACCGAAGAGGTAAGGGCTCGTCTTCAGCCCTTTCAAACGTGTCCACCACACTGTCTCTTTCGCCATGGCCACCAGACAGATACAATCTGCTACCCTTCCCGACTAAAGGAAGACGGCGGGGCAATCCTCACGATGGACTCAGCTGATAGCAGGATCCGTCCTACACGCGACAACAGGTATTCGACATAAACCCACAAGTCCGAAATGTTCGGACACTGGACAAGTGCGTGCAGGATGGTTTCGTTGCCCTGCGCGCATCTCGGACATGCCCGGCTAATGGCACTTCCATGCTTGTAGAGTTTATCCCGAACTGGCAAAGGTCCTCGGTAGCACTGCCAGGCCAGGGATTTTTGGAAGTTGTCCATAGACCCCGGCCCGAACGTTCTCCCGAAGAGATTGGCTAGTTGATTTTCATCGACGCCTCGAGTCTCTCCAAGTACGTCGTCGCTTTTCCCCTCCACTATTCCTCTATAGAATGACAAGTTGGAGTTTCCACCGATCGCATTGTCCGACTGGACGAGGGCTGTAAGCGCCTGAAGACATTCCAGTCTCCAAGCGCTCTCTCTCGGTCTTCGCTTGACCCAGGAAACACAAAGTTGTCTCCTTCTCATCAAGGAAGATGAAAAAAACTTACCTCAACACTTAATTTTAAATCTTTAATTTTTAGTTTCTAATTCTTATTAATTCGTTTTAATAGTAATACTCAACATTTGATAATATAAATTTTACTAATACACATCGAAACCGGTAATACTTTATATACATTATAAAACTCTTTATATACATTATAACTCCATATATCTTTATATACATTATAAAACTATATATATATATATATATATATATTTAATACAATAACAGAGAAAGCTTTAAGCTAAACTCCGACTGGTAACCATCTCACTCAACAAACATTAGGTTATACGTTAGTATAATCCCAATTTAGTGTTTGGGGTGCTAACTATATGTATCTTGTGGAAAGCCAGTTGTATTATTTTATATGAGATATAATTACAGTTAAAATATATCTCTCTTTCCAAACAATTGTTTCATTATAAGTTTTCTACAAGTTGGGAGAATGTTTCCAGTTTATGTAGAAGCCTAACATATTTTTCTGTGAGAATATATGTAGGTGGGCACTTATAAATCGTCAGTGGATGCCCATTAAACTTTGATATAAGAAAAAAATTCCTTACCGCAGTTGTTTTTCGTGTCCGCTAAGTTGTCCCTTCACGCATCGAATGACCGCCAAATTTGAAATTCCAGCAGTCTTTAGACTGAGGAAGTATCATAGCGTCACGAAGCGGAAAAGGGAGACAATCACGAGTCACGAGAAAAGTAAAATAATATACACGTGGGTTAATTAGTTTTTTCAAAAACATTATCAATCCTGCGTGTTAAGAACTCAATTAATTAAAAAAAAATAAATGTATGCGTGTATTAATTACACACGCATATAGATATTTTCTTAGGCTAAAAACAGAGAAGTGATACCTAAAAAACAAACAATATCTCATAACAGTCATAAATACGGAAAGTTACGTTTATAAGGCACCTGGAAATATAAATCTCTGGCCAAATCAAGAGTAAAATATTTAATACAATAACAGAGAAAGCTTTAAGCTAAACTCCGACTGGTAACCATCTCACTCAACAAACATATATATATATTCCCAGAGAGAGGAAAATCCTTATGAGACGTTGAACCAAGCTCTCAAACCAGTTGAATAGTCAACATGAAAACAAAAACAAGAAGGAATCCTATTTGAAATGTGCACTACTTGGCACCGAGATTGCACTCAAACTTTCCCATGGAAATGAGAGGGCAAAGGAAGAGAACAGAGCCATAGAAAACATTAAAACAAACCCTAAGGCCTTCTTTAAATTTGCAAAAGAAACTGCCTCGGTACACTGCAAGATTGGGCCACTCTTCCATACGGACGGTTCATTAACCGAAAACCCCCAAGAGATATGTGAAATACTGAACGAACAGTACAAAAGTGTGTTCACATGTCCACTGAGGCACATGCAAATAACGAAGCCAGCGGAGTTCTTTGATGCCACAACACTACATGAAGAAATGGCGACCATCAACCACATAGACATAACGGAGGAGGATGTGGTGTATGCCATAGATGAAATTAGAACAGACTCAGCTGCTGGACCTGATGGATTCCCAGCAGTTCTCTTAAAAACATGTAAGCGGGCCTTTGCAACTCCACTGAAGATGCTCTTCAGAAGCTCTTTGGCTAGCGGTGTACTACCCAGAGAGCTGAAAGAAGGAACAATATGCCCTATCCATAAAGGAGGTAGCAGAGCGGAGGACAAAAACTATAGGCCAGTCTCCCTGACGTCGCATATCAGTAAGGTCATGGAGCGAGTCGTCAGAAAGAAACTGATCACTTTCCTCGAGGAAAATGACCGCCTGACTAGCACGCAACATGGCTTCCGCCCAGGAAGAAGCTGCCTTACACAGCTTCTACATCACTACGACTGGGTACTGAAACAACTACTAGACAGCGCACATGTGGACGTGATATATCTTGACTTTGCGAAGGCCTTTGACAAGGTCGACCACGGAATATGTCACAAACTACACGGACTCGGCATAACTGGAAAAGTAGGTGAGTGGCTGCATGACTTCCTAAAGGACAGAAGCCAGACAGTCGCAGCAAATGGGGCCCTCTCAAAGGAAACACCAATAACAAGTGGGGTGCCCCAGGGGACAGTCCTGGGACCAGTACTGTTTTTGGTGGCTCTCTCAGACATGCCCTCTGTAGTACATACAACAACATCCCTCACTAGCTATGCTGATGACACTAAGGTAGCACAGGCAATAAAAAATCCGGCTGACGCTGCCCTTTTACAACAAGATCTGGATGTCATATACAAATGGGCGGAAGAAAACAACATGCAGTTTAATGCTGGAAAATTCCAAGCCCTACAATACAAACCTCCAAACAAACCTGCAAACACAAATATAGTACAACACAACTACACAGGACCAGGAGGGGCCGATATATATAACTAAAGGAGGAGACATGTCTATAAGGGATTGATTGTCTCTGTGTGTCGTTTTATGTCAATTTACTCTTGTGGCTTTACACTAGATATGCTGTCTAGGGCAGTGGTCCCCAACCAACGGGCCGTGATCTATTTGGTACCACTCCACACAGAAAGAATAAACACATTTTTCCCCGTTTTATTGACTATCGCAGTCTACCTTATGTCGAGTTGGATTGACAGAATCGGTAGAGCGTCGAATATGATTTACGGCAGAGAGTCACAGCCCTTTACTTTCTAACTTCAAATACCGCCGCGGTTAGCTTTGCCTCTCATCCTTGCTGGGATCCGCTAAGGTGAAACAATTGTTCTCGGTATGGTGAACTAACTGTTGTATAACCACTTCTCTCTCTCTCTCTCTATATATATATATTAGTAAAAAGGAAAAGAAAATGCTGACAAATTTTTCCCAGTGAAAAATAGTTTAATTAGGAATAAGTATAAATTAGTAATAAGTATTAGTTAGTATTCAGTTTGAGTTTTTGTTTTTACCGGTTGCGCATTTCTTATGCTTTTCAAAAATAATTTTGAGATAGAGTGCTCGTGATTTTTGCTCTAATCTGATTAGAGCAAAAATCACGAGCACTCTATCTCAAAATTATTTTTGAAAAGCATAAGAAATGCGCAACCGGTAAAAACAAAAACTCAAACTGAATACTAACTAATACTTATTACTAATTTATACTTATTCCTAATTAAACTATTTTTCACTGGGAAAAATTTGTCAGCATTTTCTTTTCCTTTTTACTAATATATCACAACTCGTGTGTCACACCTCTATTTTTTTAAAAATATAAATATATATATATATATATATATATATATATATATATATATATAGAGAGAGAGAGAGAGAGAGATTGGCAGACAGATAAATAAATAGATTAACAGACAGATGAACAGACAAATATATAGATAGATAAATGTAGGTAGATAGATAGAATAAGTGACTGGGAGAGGATGTAATGGAAACATTAGGAGAAGTGTAGAGGATGGGAATGAGAGGGTGAGAGGAAGAGAGGGTGAGAGAGTGAGGGAATGAGAGGTTGAGATGGACAAATGAGAGAGGGTGATAGGATGAGAGGGTGAGAGGAAGAGAGAGTGAGAGGAAAATAAGGAAATGTGTGGGAAAAAATGAAAGGTCAGGAAAACTATGCATACGCATATACACACATGTACACACACAGACAGATACACATACACACATACATACAGATACACATACAGACACAGACACATACACAGAAACATACACAGACAGACACATACACATACACATACACAGACACATACACATACACATTCGGAGAGAGAGAGAGAGAGAGAGAGAGAGAGGAGGAGAGAGAGAGACAAAGAGAGAGCCACTCACACATAGACACACACATACACACATAAACAGATACACATAGTCACACATAGAGAGACACACATACACACATAGAGAGACACGCATAGTCACACACATAAACACATATAGAGACGCAGACACGCATAGTCACACACAACACCCATAGAGAGACACACAGACACACATAGAGAGAGACACACATAGAGAGACACACAGACACACATATAGAGAGACACACATAGGGAGACACACATAGAGAGACACACAGACATACATATAGAGAGACACACATAGAGAGACACACAGACACACATATAGAGAGACACATACAGAGAGACACACAAACTCACACACATACACAGACACACATAGTCACACATATACACACATAGAGAGACACACAGACACACATATAGAGAGACACACAAACTCACACACATACACACATAGAGAGACAGACAGACACACATATAAAGAGACACATATACACACATACAGAGAGAGAGAGAGACACACACATAGTCACACTCATACACACACATACACACACATATAGACATACATTGACAGAAAACAAATGGAAGCACATGGGAAATCTGATCCCATTAATATTTAAATACCTGATTTAAATTATTAAAAGAATAAAGTAAAAACAAGCATGACTGTATGGTTAAGGGGGCCGTGATGCTGGTAGGTTGCCTGAAGACCTGATACCATGGGGGATCAATGTCCTCTCAGGGATATTTGGTAGGCTGAAACTGTTCAGAAGACTGACTTACACACACACACATACACACACACACACATATATATATATATATATATATATATATATATATATATATATATATATATATATATATATATATATATATATATATATATATATATATATATATATATATATATATATATATATATATATATATATAGTAATATATATATATATATATATT
>OZ024743.1:71305669-71313169 GCA_964016885.1 Eledone cirrhosa
CACCCTGGGTGGTTTTCTGCTAACATGTGTAGTGTGCATATTGATATTATACGCAAATATATATATGCATGTAGATATCATACATCAAATAAAATCGTAATTGACAATATACACAGAAATTGAACGAAGACTGCGTTACACTGTCTTATGTAATCAGTAACGTAATCCATGATACATTAAAAAAGACGATATTATATATAAACTGCATTAGGAGAAAATTAGTGACGGAAATATATGAATGTTTATTTAAGCGATCGCTAACCGGAAGTGTTGACATTTGAAAATTTTAAAGAAGTGAATTTTTAAATAAGCAATAAAATGTATCTAATCAAGAGTCACGAAATTTAGCAGATAAATTATGTAATATTCATTTATTATTTATTCAAAGTAATCCAACTTATTTTACTAACTGGATTAAAAGAAATAAACCGTATGTAGTCCCGCACTCCTTACTTTATTATAGTTTAGATATTTAACAAAAGTTGGATTTGTAGAAATAATCATGATTAACTAATTTGTTTTCGTACCGACCGGTTTCAGCAATGGGTAGCTTTTCAAAGTTTCATTTTCAGCGTTATAGTTATGTTCAATTTGTATATGTTTTAACACGTGTCTATATATTTTCTAGCCTCCTCTCTTACCGAACTTTTCTCTTCCCTGATGAAATACTTATGTCTGATACGTTGAAACATTGATTTATTTCTTTATCTTCATTATCAAGCGTGAAACTAATAAGAATGTGTTTTTGTATTGCCGTGTTTGTCTTTTTTATTCGCAATCGTGAGACTACGAGTTCAATTCCCGTACTTGACGATACATTATGTTCTTGAATAAGGCATTTTATTTCATGTTGCTCTTTCTGCCAGATGTTGCGACCAGTAGATAGTATCAGCAATGGAAAGAGCATTGGAAACATTGCTTCCTTGGTCCGATTTAACGAGTTCCATCCCATTCGGTAAGCAAGCGAGATCGGGATTCTTGCCGATTGATATATATTTATATGCATACATACATACATACATGATGGCTGCCCCTCGTTATCGAGTATGGCCATTGCACGATATACCATTATTGGTCTGAGTTCAAAACCCGCCAAAGTTAACTTTGTCTTTCATCCTTACGGGGTCGATAAAATAAAGTACCAATAATGTACTGGGATAATTGCTGGCCTTGTGCCAAAAGTAGAAACAATTATTAATAATTATCAATTAATGCTATCGTGCAATGCCTGTGAGTGAAGATTCTTTTTAAAGTGAGGAAAGACTGTGCACTGAGCCAATCCCACTCTCTAAGCGACAGTAGCTATAACCCGAAAAGAAGAAAAGATGAACATCAACTACTGAGCCGCAGGTTTTATGCCGGGGTTATCCCAGTTTCCTGAGTTGCTTTCTCCTAGAAGATTGCCCTGACAAAGGCTAGGGGTCCTTCACTCCCAGTGGTTTACCTGCGCGATCAGGTGTCCAGCTCGATTATTTGTCCCCGCACATATGCATACACACGTATACATGTATATACATATATACATATATACATCTATCTATCTATCTATCTATCTATCTATCTATCTATCTATCTATCTATCTATCTAATTAAGGATAAGGACTTTTTAAGTTGTCCAAAAATGCGCATGGTTGGCTATTCAGACCACAAATTAGTGACCTGCATGGTCAACCTTGACAGAACTCATAGACAGGGCCCCGGTTACTGGAAGCTCAACTTGTCCTTGCCGGCAAGTAGAGCCTACAGGAATCGGATTAGTACATTAGTTAAGGAACGGTTGACTGGAGCGATCGTCAACAGCAGGTGGTGGGTATCTCTAAAGAGAGAGATTAGAGTAGTCTCGATAGAATTTAGTAAGGTTCTAGCTGCTGATAGGAATAGGAAGGAAAGGGAGCTAATAGATAGAGTAGAAGAGGCAATTAGAAGCGGCGACGTGGCCAGAGTGCTAGCGTCGAGAACGGCTTTGAGCCAGTTTTTCGACGCGAAGCACGAAGGCTGCGTTGTCCGAAGTAAAATACGTGCTCTAGGGAACGAGGGGACCAAAGCTGTTAGCTGGGCCCGCGTGACAGAGGCCAACAGTGGAACTAAATCCACCATCCGGTCTTTGCGAGACCTGGATGGACGGGCGATTCTTGAGCCTAAGCAGATGTGTGAGGCCTTTCAAAGGCACTTTGCCCGACTGTTCGGGAGGGGCGGGGAGCCGGTTGGGAACGTGGACTTCGGTCCATACCTCGACGGCCTGCCGCGCCTCTCGGACAGGGAGGCGAAGTCCTGCGAGGAGCCGATTTCGGCCGCTGAGATAGAGGACGTGCTGAGCCAATGCGGCAAACGCAAATCCCCGGGTCTCGATGGTCTTCCTTACGAATTATATCTAGCTATGCCGGACTTGTTCCCCGATCTCCTCGAGGCGGTCTACTGCAACTGGCAACAGAACGGGAGAATTCCCTGTACTGTGACCAAGGGCGTAGTCACGCTAGTGAGGAAGGACGAGAACAAGGGGGACGAAATAAGTAACTTCAGGCCCATAACTCTGCTAAATACAGAGTTACAGATTTTGGCCAAGGTGCTAGCAAAGAGGTTGGCGCTTGTCGTGGGCAACCTGGTGGGAGATGCGCAGACATGCGCTATCCCGTCCAGGTCCATCCATGACAACCTCCACCTCATGCGATACATCATAGAGAGGGTTGGGAACGAACCCGGCTTTGGTGGGGCTCTGATCAACTTGGATCAATCTAAGGCGTTCGATAGGGTCGACCATGGTTACCTGGATGCGGTGCTAGCGGCGGCAGGCTTCGGACCCGTTTTCAGGGGCTGGATCACTGCTATGCACAGCAGCCGCATCTGCTCTAGGGTCAAGGTGAACGGCTACCTCTCGAAGCCGTTCAAAATCGCGCGGTCCATCCGACAAGGGTGCCCTCTCTCCTCCCTTCTGTATGTGTTGACTCTCGAGCCACTACTGCGGAAGTTGGAGTTGTTGCAGGGCATCCATTTGGAACCGGGATTGCGGAAAGCGGTGTCGGCCTACGCCGATGACGTGACAGTAATGGTGTCGACGGCCTCCGAAATCGAGGCGGTCGGCACCTTACTGGAGGAGTACGAAAAGTTCACAGGGGCTAAGCTGAACCGGGACAAGTCGATCGGTTTGCAACTCGGCACGTGGAGAGGCAGACCGATGCCCTCCGATGGCGTCGTCGGACGCTGGACGGAGGGCCCGGTGAAGTTGCTCGGGGTCTGGTTCGGACCGGACCTCCAGGTGGAGAAAAACTGGGCGGAGGTTACGAACAGGGTGTTTGCACTGACCCAGAAGTGGGCCAGTTGCAAACTATCCCTGAAAGGTCGGGCGGAGGTGGCGAACACCTACATAGCGTCCGTCATCTACTACCGCCTGACCGTAGTGCCCTGCCCAAGGGAAACCCTCACCAAGATGGAGCGCGCGCTCTTCCAATTCCTTTGGAAGAGGCGGGCTCCTATGGTGAGGAGATCCATCTGCTGTCAACACCCTTCGAAAGGAGGGCTGGAGATGCCGTGGCTAATGATGCGTAAACACGCATTAAGGCTACGGCACCTCTACGTATTCCTCACCGGACAACCGGTGTGGGCCTCGTTTGTGAGACGAACCTTTCCCAGACTCGTCTCACTCACCGAGCTGCAATCCTGGGTCAAGCAAAGACCGAGAAAACTGGGCGCCTGGCACACTGAGTGTGCCCAGGCGCTCACCGCCCTCCGGCAGGCGGATCCGGTTATCAGTGGAGACTCCACCGCAACATTCTATAGAGGGCTGGTACGCAGCAGGTGCGACGACGCCCTCGGATAAGCCCTAGACATGGAGGAGGACGAACTGGCCAGCCTGTTCGGTAGGACATTCAGCCCGGGACCTATGGACAACTTCCAGAAGTCCCTGGCCTGGCAGTGCTACCGAGGGGCTTTACCCGTTCGAGAAAGGCTCTACAGACACGGGCGCCCGAGTAGGGACCCCGCCAAAAAGATCTGTCCCAGATGCGTGTGCGACGAGGAAACCGTTGCACACGCATTGGTACACTGCTCGGGCGTAGCCGATCTGTGGGGCTATGTCGAACAACTGCTGTCAAGGGTGGGACCGATCTGGTTGACCACCGAGTCTATTGTAATGATCAAGCCGCCTCCCCCCTTCAAAGATGAAGCAGAGGCGGTGTTTCTGTGCGTAATAGCCGTGGCGAAAGAGGTTGTATGGTGGACGCGTCTGAAAGGACTGAGGTCAGGCACCTTTCTCTCTGGCCAACAACTGGTCCGTTTCTTCCGATATCATTTCAGAAGAAGGATCAGGATGGAGAGAGAGGTGCTGCACCCCAGCCGTTTCTATGAAAGATGGGTGAAAGTGGCGAGAATGGCCCGTGTGAATGGGCCTTCACTCTACATCAGACTATAGGTGAGGAAGATGAAAGACCAAGGGAGCACCCCTTCTCTGTGCTCCTGAGGAGAAGGGTTGCACACTTTTTTCGGGGGTGTGTGCGACCCCCCAAGGCGCCTCCTCTCTATTGAGGATTTTGTTATAAATTTTATTTTTTGTTATATCTTATTTTATTTTTATATTTTGTTATTGCCTCCTCCTTATTGAGGACGCCTTTTTGTGTAAACTCCCCCCTTTGTACTTGTCCCACTTTTGATGCCCTAGTGGCAAATAAAAGAAACATATCTATCTATCTATCTATCTATCTATCTATCTATCTATCTATCTATCTATCTATCTATCTTTCTCTCTCTCTCTCTCTCTCTCTCTCTCTCTCTCTCTCTATATATATATATATAAATGAAAGGATCACAAAGGAGAATACATACTGTTGGAACATGTTTATACAAAAGCACCTCCGTACGTTTCGCCCGAACAGGGCTTCTCAAGGGCATACAAGTTTAGAGAGTGTTCAGTACAAAACCCAGAAGGGGTTTTAAAGAGACAGTCACATCAAAGTTCATTCTTGATTCTTGCATTGCTTATCCCTTTAAACCTCTACTCTCTCACGATACAAAAATATTCTATATATATATATATATATATATATAAACATATATACACATGCATACATGTATATTCATATTTACACACTTTTTGATGAGCGCTGACTCTTATGAGTTCTTCCGCCCTTTGTCAGGTTTTGCTTTTTGTCCTGCAGGGTGTCCAAAAACCTTCCTCACCAAGTAAACTTGGTGGGGTTGCCGGTTTAGCGCCGACGACCCGACCATGCGACAGGTTGTACTGGGTTACATGTTACCAGTAACACATAAGAGTGACCCGACATAACACACACACACACACACACACACACATATATATATATCATATATAGTCTTTAAAAACAACAGAGGGCTGGATCGGAAACGTTCTTTA
Organism: Eledone cirrhosa; assembly: GCA_964016885.1. Taxonomy (NCBI): domain Eukaryota; kingdom Metazoa; phylum Mollusca; class Cephalopoda; order Octopoda; family Eledonidae; genus Eledone; species Eledone cirrhosa. Next base: position 71,311,032 of record OZ024743.1, read on the forward strand.
AAATCTTAATTCTACGAAAACACGATACATATTTCAATATCCCATTTTCATAATCCGATCATAATGCTTGACTTAGGCGGTTCCTTCAGGTGTTGATTACAGGATTACGGTGAGCACAAAGAGAGAATAGAAGATAGATTTATTTCGGCGATGTCTTGCCAATTCGGTGTTATTGTAACGGCAAACCACCCCCGATACACAGGAATCACCTATAACAGGAATCACCTATAACATAAATATATATGGACGTAAGACGGTGATAATGATATGTGTATATACATACAAATATATATATATATATATATATATATAATATATGTATATATATATATATGTGTGTGTGTGTATGTTATGTTGGTTCCACAAAACTTCCAATCCACCCTGTAAAGTGGTCATGTAAAAGACACGGCAAAAAGCACCCAGCACACACTGTAAATGTGGTTAGCGTTAGGAAGGGCATCCAGTCGTAGAAAACCAGCCAGAAACAGTTTTATATGAGCGAGACACGGTCACCTGACCCAACTAGCCTCTAAATGGGATAAACCCGTCTAACTTATGCTATCGTGGAAGATGAATGTTAAACGGTGATGATATATATATATATATATACATACATACATACATACATATATATATAAATATACACGGGTGTGTATGATTGTGTATAGAAGATTATATTAATAAAAGGAATTCCAACTTTGTCTGATTTACTCGTTTTATTTACAATCCTTTAACATTATAATGATATTAGAATGAAATAGTTGGTAGAATATTAAATGTTAAGTGTTAATTGAACAAGTACTTTCATGCTTTCGCAATCTTCAGGTTCATATTCTGTGGTGACAGTCAAGTTTGCAATTTTCAACTGTATATATATATATATACAAGTTCATCCCGGGTTCAGTCGGAGGTAACCACAGTAAGTAAGGAACTCAATACAAAGCAGAGTATAAATATTTAATATAGAAAGGCTTCTACAGGACTAGAACTGTTTCATTCGGGAGAAATCATCAGAAAGCCCATGATGGCTTCCTGATGATTTCTCCCGAATGAAACAGTTCTAGTCCTGTAGAAGCCTTTCTCTCTCTCTCTCTCTCTCTCTCTCTCTCTCTCTCTCTCTCTCTATATATATATATATATATATATATATATATATATATATATATATATATATATATAACCAAAGATTAATATAATACGTTGATTACTCAATGAATACAAGTTTACAATAGATTAAAAGCACTCAGCAAGAAAGTTTTCCTGGAGTTTGTAATATTATTCAAAATATTAACAAATGAAAGATATTCACATAATCAAAATATATGCTTTATTATATATATTTCAAAGGTACTGTGTTTTTTTATTTCAGTACGTCTTCATCAGATAAAATATATGATTTGATATATGACATACCGCTACGGTCTTGATTATAAAATTCCAGTATAGAAATATATATATATATGACGAAGGAAGTGTGGTAAGGAACCAGGTGGACCATAACGCACCAGAATGCTCGATACTTTGGGTAGTAGAGTGGGTAATAGGAAAATAGTCAGGACCCCGACGGCAGAGCTCAAGCCGTTTCGACGGCTATTTCTGTCCAGAAATAGCCGTCGAAACGGCTTGAGCTCTGCCGTCGGGGTCCTGACTATTTTCCTATATATATACTGTATATATATATATATATATAAATATAAATTAGCGAAGATCGTATTTCGGCTATTGGAAATTAGCGAAAGACACCTTCTGAGGAGTGAGGCAAGCGCTCCATAGAAGCTAGTGTTCTAGAGCAACAACGTAAGTTAAGAGGCAAAACATATATATATAATGCGTGTGTATGCGTGTGTATGCGTGTGTATGCGTGTGTATGCGTGTGTATGCGTGTGTATGCGTGTGTCTGTCAATTTATGTTTGTTTGTGTATACATCTACATCACTTAACAACCTATTTGTTTGATTGGATCTTTTAACTTAGCAGTTCGACAAATACAATTGATTGATAAGTAGCAGGCATAAAATAGAGCTGGGGTTAATATGATTCAATAAATAAAGGTGGTGCCCCAGCATGGCCATAGTATAATGACTGAAATCAGTAAAACAATCCTGGGGTTAATACGATCGGCTAAATCAAGGTGGTGC
>OZ024743.1:71320669-71323169 GCA_964016885.1 Eledone cirrhosa
TCCGGAATCCTCTACCCCCCTCTGACCCCTCCCCATCCACACGCGCACACACACACCGACCTTCACCCCAACCCACACACACACCTTTTCCTGAACATGGAACCTCGTTCTTCCTCCAACTCTCACATTCACATACACACACGCACACACACACGTACACCTACACACATACACCGCCTTCAGCCCTCCCCGCTCGGACACCCCACCTCCCTCTCCCCACTCCACCCGCCACCACCCCTACATGCCCCACACCCTTCCACCACTTTTTTTATCTTCATGTTTATTTTTATTTTTAATTTTTTTACATTTATTTTTATTTGTACCCTTCCACCGTTTTTCCTCCTTTTCCTCCCCACGTTTTTTCTAAATGTCTCTCCCCCACTCCCCTACACACCCTCGGAACTCTCTTCCCACCCACTTTTCGCCTGAAGAAGGGCTTATGCCCGAAACGTCACCCCCCCCCACTCTCAAGAGCGTGAAACTAATAAACCTTTGTTCGTACTGCCTCTGTTTTGTTCCCGTTCCATTTTGCACTATATATATATATATATATATATATATATATATATATATATACTTATACACACACATAGACATATACATATATATTTATACATACAGACATACATATACACGTACACACATATATATATACACACACACATATAGATATATTTACACACATATATATATATATATATACTTATATACATGTATATATATATATATATATATTTATATATATATATATATATATATATACACATGTGTATATATATATATATATATATATATATATATATACATATATACATGTGTATATATATATATATATATATATATATATATATATATATACATGTGTATATATATATATATATATATATATATATATATATATATAGAGTGTGCCTGTGTGTGCATCAATGTTTGCATATGTGTGTGGATGAGTGTGTCTTTGTGTATGTGTGTACATGTATGTGTGTATGTGTGTACATGCGTGTTTCTTTGTGTATATGTGAGTACTTGTCTGTGTGTATGTGGGTGGGCACGTGTGTGTGTGTGTATGTGCATGAGTGTGAGCATGTGTATATGTGTGCATGTATGTACATGTGTACATGTATGTGTCTATGCGTGTGTTTATATGTGTCGTGTATGTGTATGTATGTGTATGTATGTATGTATGTATGTGTATGTATGTATGTGTATGTATGTGTGTGTATGTATGTGTATGTATGTCTATGTATGTATGTGTGTGTATGTACGTGTATGTATGTGTGTGTATGTATGTGTATGTAGGTATGTGTATGTATGTGTATGTATGTATGTGTATGTATGTGTGTGTATGTATGTGTATGTATGTATGTGTATGTATGTGTATGTATGTATGTGTATGTATGTGTGTGTATGTGTATGTATGTGTATGTATGTGTATGTATGTGTGTGTGTGTGTATGTGTGTGTGTATGTGTGTGTATGTATATGTATGTTTATGTATGCATGTGTATGTGTGTCTGTATGTATGTGTGTGTATGTATGTGTATGTATGTGTATGTATGTATGTATGTGTATGTATGTATGTGTATGTGTATGTATGTGTATGTATGTATGTGTATGTATGTGTGTGTATGTATGTGTATGTATGTATCTGTATGTATGTATGTGTATGTATGTATGTGTATGTATGTGTGTGTATGTATGTGTGTGTATGTATGTGTATGTATGTATGTGTATGTATGTATGTGTATGTATGTGTGTGTATGTATGTGTATGTATGTATCTGTATGTATGTGTATGTATGTATGTGTATGTATGTGTGTGTATGTATGTGTGTGTATGTATCTGTATGTATGTATGTGTGTAGTTGTTGCAACTCTGGTGGATCCGATGTTCTAATGATGAATTGTTCAAATGACGGAACATCCTGCTTGCGGAATGAACGTGTAAGTGACTGAGCATTCCACACACCCACACACACGCACACACACACTCACACTCACACACACACATGGGCGTGCGTGTATATATGTGTGTTTGTGTGTGTGCTATAATGGTATTGTATGTGTGCATGTGTGTGTATGTACTATAATGGTGTTGTATGTGTGTGCTATAATGTGTATTTGTATGTGTGTGCGTGCTATAATGGTGTTGTATGTGTGTGTGTGTGTGTTCTATAATGGTGTTGCATGTGTGTGTGTGCTATGCTGTGTGTGTGCTATAATGTGTATGTGTGTGTACTATACTGTTGTGTGTGTGTAACACCTATATCAACCAGCAGTCAAACACCAACACTTAAATTCTCTCACACACAAATTCTGTAAACAAATTGATACGATATATTATGTCTTTTTGTGTGTGTGTGTCTATATACGTATGTATACACACACACAAACACACACACACACTCACACACATATATATATATATACACACACACACACATATATATATATATACACACACACATATATATATATATGTGTGTGTATGTCTATATACGC
>OZ024743.1:71330669-71333169 GCA_964016885.1 Eledone cirrhosa
CGGGACCTTTAGGTTTATTTATAAGATACCTAGATGTATGTGTGCATCTGCAATGTTACATATATAATATTATAGCACCACATCCATATTTATTACATGCACATGGCAGCCGACGAGCCAGCCTATAAGAGGTCGTTCAACCTGCTAGAAATAGCAGTCAATATATCACACCCTAACCGCCTTTTTTGTATTTTCTTTACTAAATCTTTTATAGTTGTTACCTTTTCACTTGGTTAATTGTATTTATGTATGACGTTCACCCAAGGGGCCACCCGGGTGTTTCGAACCATAAAAAAAGAAAGATGTGGGAAAAGACACCTGGCTAAGACGCCATACCGTGGGAGGGATCGATACCAAGACTTAATGATTGAGAAATGATCTTCTTAACCATTCAGCCATGGTGCGATCATATACAGCTTTTCTCAAGGCTCCAATAATAGTCCCCCCCCCCCACCCTCTTATTAACTTCTCAGATTTTTTTCACACATCCCGCTCTTATTCAACCACCCGCCTATTGAATCTTCCACCCGTCACTCCTATTTCACCCCTCCCCCTTCTTATTAAATTTTGCTAACCTATCTCCGGTGAAATTTTATTTTAAGAGGTAGCATTCCTGTGAATTAATTTTCTTTAAAAATCATTACACATGACCAAATAGAACATTACTAGAAGTCCCATATGTTATAAAATAAATAGGATGGTTTGGGGTCTCAATATGTAAACTAAACGACTAATTCTGTTTTTTTTTTAATAAACGGAAACAACCTAGAAAAATTACCGACACCGCTCCCCCGTTTATTCCACACCTTAATTATTTGGGACCTGAGAGTATACACACAGTTGTCTACAGAGGCAATATACTTCATAAACACTACAATAGTGAAAACAAATGGCTCCGTACACACACACACACACACACAGACACACACAGACACACACAGACACACACACAAGTACACACACACACGTGTGCACACGCACACGCACATGTACACTCATACACAAGTACACACACACACACACATATACACACACTCACAAACACACAAGTACACACACACACTCACACTCACAGATAAGCACTCGCGCGCACACACACACACACACTCACACACACAAATACACACACACACAAATACACACACACAAGTACACGCACACACTTACAGAAACACTCGCGCGCACACCCACCCACACACCCACACACACATACACACACATAACCATGGATTGGCAGAAACGTTAGAACACATGCAGTATTCAGTGATGTACTTTACATTCTGAGTTCGGGGTTCTATAAAATAATGTACCATTAAAATACTGTGGGTTTAACATTCATACAAAAACACTTGGTTGACTTACGAAGCATTGAGAAATTTGAAAATATAGTCATTAAACTGTAGATAGCTATAACCGCCTGTACTATTTTTTCCCGTCACCAGGGATACTTTACCAGATTTATTAAACTATTATTTACATTTATCAACTATTATTATAGTTATCTGCATTGTGTCAGGATTGGATTTAGGTTTTGGTGGGCCCCGAGACTTCAGGTTTAGTGGAGGCCCTTATACATAAAAAAAAATAGAATACACAGCAATACCCCACAATTTTACATATCAAAGATAGCTTGGTGCAAGTAATTGGATTGAAAAGTTATACATACAGGTATTAGATTAAACAATTCTAACCTTACTAAAACTAAAAAGCCCAGCTGAGGGCACAAATAAATTGCTACATCCGTCGCTTGTGGAGCCCTCGCTGCAGAGAGCCTGGGGGGATTTTCCCCTTTGCATCCCATTAAATCCACCCCCACCCCAGTAATAACCTGCTCACAATTTGATCGACAGACAGTGTTCAAGCCAATCATTTCTGATGCTAAAATTTGATACCCGTAGGGGAAATAAAAATATATTGAGCATCGTTGCCTCAAATCATTTTTCAGTTCATCTGCTATATTTTTTATCTGCAGGGGCCCCGGAGCAATTGTTCCCTATGACCTCCCGTTAAATGCTGCCCTGCCTCAAGGGGGTTTTCGCCAGTTTGCTAGCATGTGTCGTTGAAACTGATCATCAACAAATATACATGTAGTGAGGTGTAGTGAGGCCAAGTCCAAATTCTAAGTCACAATTCAAGACACAATTTACTAATATATCTACAGCTGTTTGATAATTATATGCATCTGTGCAAAACATCCATTCACACACTACTATCTCTCTCTCTCTCTCTCTCTCTCTCTCTCTCTCTCTCTCTCTCTCTCTCTCTCTCCCTCTCTCTCTCTCTCTCTCTCACTCTCTCACTCTCTCTCTCTCTCTCTCTCTCTCTCTCACTCTCTCTCTCTCTCTATATATATATATATATATATATACATATATATATATATATATATATATATATATATATATATATATCTTATCTATCTATCTTATCTATCATATGGATGTATAATATATATATTTCTGGCTGATTCTGTGCGCGTCGATACTGAAGTTTCACTTTT
>OZ024743.1:71335669-71363169 GCA_964016885.1 Eledone cirrhosa
ATTATACATAATTCAAGGATACCAATATTTTATTACGCTTTCGTCAGATAAAATACAATATTTGGTTTAAAGATAGTGACATATCTTTATATGAACTTAATGTTATAAGTTCAATGAACTTATAACATTAAGTTCATATAAAGATATGTCACTATCTTTAAACCAAATATTGTATTTTATCTGACGAAAGCGTAATAAAATATTGGTATCCTTGAATTATGTATAATAACATAAATATTGTTTTATAAAGATATTTTCCATTTATTAATATTATTGATATTAATTATACTCCCGAAAAATTCGTTGAGTGCTTCTAGTCCGTTATAAATTAACTTTGTTGAATAATCAACAAAACAAATAACTTATTGTTTATAAATATATATATATATATATATATATATATAATGTGTAACCCCGACGGCAGAGCTCAAGCCGTTTCGACGGGTATTTCTGGACTGTTATGGTCCATCTGGTTCCTTACCACACCTCCTTCGTTATATATATATATATATATATATATATATATATATATATATATATATATATGTAAGTATGTATGTATACGTACATACATATATGTATACAGACGTACAGTAGCATGCATATATATATATATATACATATATATACACATATGCATACAGGTACACATACATATATGCACGCATCAGTTTAGTCGGCGTTTATTATAACGCCGGCCGCTTTGTTCGTTTGTTTGTCAACAAAGCGAACAGCCTGAATTTATGCCATACGGTGTTAAGGCAACCACGTCAGCTTTTTGTTCAACACTGACACAGGAACGATGTACTAGTTTCAAGCTTGTTAGCTATCATCAGCACCGTTTACCCATCTGCCAGATAGTTGAACGTTCGAAAGTATATACTTTCCTTATGAAAATTAACGGCTGAGCAGCCTAATTTGCATATTGAGTGAGTTATATACATCTGTATACATATATGTATGTACGTATACATACATACTTACATTTAAGTAAGTGCCATACTAAGAGTGAGAAATGAAATTTCGTTTTCATTTTTTTCAACTTATCGTTTTCGGTATGCCTGACCGATTTAACTCACTCAATATGCAAATTAGGCTGCTCAGCCGTTAATTTTCATAAGGAAGGTATATACTTTCGAACGTTCAACTATCTGGCAGATGGGTAAACGGTGCTGATGATAGCTAACAAGCTTGAAACTAGTACATCGTTCCTGTGTCAGTGTTGAACAAAAAGGTGACGTGGTTGCCTTAACACCGTATGGCATAAATTCAGGCTGTTCGCTTTGTTGACAAACAAACGAACAAAGCGGCCGGCGTTATAATAAACGCCGGCTAAACTGATGCGTGCATATATGTATGTGTACCTGTATGCATATGTGTATATATATATATATATGCATGCTACTGTACGTCTGTATACATATATGTATGTACGTATACATACATACTTACATTTAAGTAAGTGCCATACTAAGAGTGAGAAATGAAATTTCGTTTTCATTTTTTTCAACTTATATATATATATATATATATATATATATATTTATTAACATATTTATTAATTTATTATATATATTTATTATATTAGTATATATATAAATATATATATATATATATATATATATATATATATATATATATATATATATATATATATATATATATATATATATATATATATATATATATATATATACACACATATATATACATACATTTACGTATATAAAGGTACGTTTTATGTTACAAACGGGAGGAATGGAACCCAATTCACTCTCATTCTGTTCTATATAAATGAAGGCAGTTTTTGTCTCCCTGTTCTTATCAGAAAAAGTGTCTTCTTATTTAATTGTTTCCCTGTCTTCATGTCTACCTGTTAATCTATCAGTCCGTATTGTCTTGTCTAGCTGTCAGTATGTTTCTCTGTCTACATGTCTATTTCACTACATGTCTATCTACCTACATTTACTAAATCAATAATCCCTAAATTGTGTCTTATTGTTGAACTGAAGAACACTATGATAAAAGTACTTAGAAATAAAGGATTAAAATTAGGAAACAGGAAGAGAGAAAAGTGGGGTAGCTGTAAATGAAATAATATAAGGAAGGGGGAAAGTGTAAGTAAGGGGTAAAACCGGGGTAAAAAGGGGGACAACTCTACACTCTTGACTAAGTGGTATCTGTCAACTGCACTCCACGAACAATAAGAGAACAGCCAGCGACACCCGCTGCATCAGCCATTCAATCTCGGAATGTTACAAACTCGAGCAAAATGCACATCACCCGATTTTCCGGAGAAAAGCCCAGTCGAGGTCCCGAGGACACTAGATGTTCGAAAAAGAAAACGGTTGTTCAAGTCCCGCTATTTGAATATCTTCTGTTTCTCTGCGTTACGGGCGGCGTTGATTGAGTTTGTGCTCTAAAATTGGAATTGGAGAATTCATAAGCAAATTAGAAGTAAAGTTGATTAAATCAGCCTCAGTATATGACTGGTATTTTAATTTATCAACCCAAGATGGATGATATATATATATATATATATATATATATATATATCAACCCAAGATGGATGATATATATCTATCTATATATATAAAGAAAGAAGAAACATAAATAAATAAATAAATAAATACCTATTATTTCTTCACATTCTCGACTACAGTTTTGTGGCTACTTTGCAAAAATCCTATATCATAGAGATGTAGTATCCTTGTGAGGTTTGCCAACTTATCAAGAGAATACCTCATATAAAGTTTCAAAACAGTTCCGTATCGCGCGAGAGATATAATGTATTATATATCTCTGATATAGAGTCAATTTAATTCATTCCGATTATTTTGTCCCTCTTAATCATAGAGCAACAACGGTTAAGGTTGGCAACACACAATCTCACATACTTGTGAAAGATATATGTGTGTATATGCATGTATATGTATGTATTCCCATGTATCTGTGTATTTCTCGGTGGATTGGCAGTATCGGTAGAGGGTCGGACGCTATGCTTTGACGTATAGAGTTACGGCCCTTGCCATTCTGAGTTCAAATCCCGCCGAGGTTAACTTTGCCTTTCATCCTTACGGGGTCGATAAAATAAAGTACCAGTAATGCTCTGGGTAATTGCTGGCCTTGTGCCAAATGTAGAAACATGTATTGTATATATATATATATATCAGGTAGATATTTAAATCATTTTTTAATTTATTTAAAGGATTGTTTAATGTTTGTTTGTTCTGCTCATCAATTTTTATAGTTCTGGTATCTCCAATTAGTACTCAGTACTCAGTGAGATATTTACCTCATATATATATATATATATATATATATATATATATATATGTGTATGTATATATATATATATATATAAAACAAAGGAACAAAGTGGACCATAACGCACCAGACTACTCGATACTCAGGGTAGTAGAATGGGCAATAGAAAAAGAGTCAGGACCCCGACGGCTGAACTCCGGCCGTTTCGAATACACACGGACACACACACACATACACACACACACACAGACACATATATATATATCAATTTGTTTCCATACATATTAACTTAACTTCAATTAAAGGCCGGATTTAATAGGGGGCAAAGAGGGCAATTTCCCCATACCCCCTGCAGTGGGGTCCCCACCAGCGACGGCTGTACCAATTTATTTGTGCTCTCGGCTGTGCTTTTTAATTTTAGGATGGTTAGAATTTTTTAAATTTGATACCTATATGTATAACTTTTCAATTCCAATTATTTGCACCAAGTTAACTTTGATATTGGGAGGTTTGCTGTGTATTCTATTTTTCTTTTTGTGTCTGAGGCCTCCCCCTAAAAGACAACAAAAATGGATGTCCCCCCACCCGAGGTCTAAATCCAACCCTGTGTACAGGTATGTATTTAAAATATGATTTACGTCTAGAAAATATAAATTTATTTGGGAGCAGATGCGAAAAGAGAAAGAAAGAGTAACAGAACCGTCTGATATAGCGGTTATAAATGAAATGGGGTGGGGTACGGGGAGGGGGGAGTAAGAGAGAGTGAGAGAGAGAGGGAGAGAGAGAGAGAGGGGAGGAGAGAGAGAGAAAGGGGAAGAGAGAGAGAGAGAGAGAGAGAGAGAAGCAGATAGTTTGTGTTCGAGGGGATAGGAAAAGCTAGAGAGACATTATTGATTTAGAAGGGAGAGGTATGGTATAGCGGGTATAGCGGAGCATAGAATCTAAAATGACTGTAGCAGGTTAATTTAGTAAGTAGAGAGGGGAGAAGAGAGAGGAGAAGAGAAAGTGAGAGAGAGGGAGACAGATATATATATATAGAGAGAGAGAGAATGTGGAAGGTGGTGTATTGAAAATTAAAGTATTGAAAATATTGAAAATTCCTATTTGATTGTGAAAAACATTTCGAATGGAAATGGAAAGAAAGAGAGAAGGGAGGAGGATGTCAGAATAGGGGGGTGGGTGGTGGTGTTGGATAATCAGTCATTCTACCTTTCCTCTCCTTTCACACTTTCTTCTTTTCCTCTTTCTCTCTTTTTCCATTCACAGTATATTTCAACTCTGAGGCAAACAACAATTTAATTAATTCTTTTATTATTATGGTTGATTTTTGTGCAGTTAGATGTTAAACGATCTGGATATTTCAGTTAGGGAGCAGTCAATAACAAGTTGACAAATTTACCTCACTGTATCCTCTCCTGTGTCTTACATAGACAAAACGTTCCTTAAAATCCTTGCTCTACCAAGAAGTGTTGCCTTCTGCATAACCTTGCATCAAATACGATTCTATTTACAAAGTCCTCAAAACTGTTCCATTTGCATCTCAATGCTCAGAACCCCATTGGAATTACTATAACCTTCTTCATTCCATACAACTTTCCAAACTCCTCTTTCAGTGCTTCATACTCTACTCTCTTGGGACAGGTTTATCGATAATTTGGGCCTCTTTTTTCTTCTTTTTCACAACTAAAATGTCTGGCCTTCTTGCCTCAATCATTGTATCGCATCGAATGGTAAATTTCCAGAAAAGCTTAAATTTCTCATTCTCTAACACCCCTTCCGGTCTCTGCTTATACCATTTAGTTACTCTGACAAACCCACAGCTGTTACAACACTATGACTAGGTACAAACAACTGCTGGACAACTCACATGTGGACGTGATATATCTTGACTTTGTGAAGGCCTTTGACAAGGTCGACCACGGAATGATATGTCACAAACTACACAGACTCGGCATAACGGGAAAGGTAGATGAGTGGCTGCATGACTTCTTAAAAGACAGAAGCCCATACAGTTGCAAACAATGGGGCCCTCCCCAAGGAAACATCAATAACAAGTAGGGTGCCCCAGGGAACACTCTTGGGACCAGTTCTGTTTTTGGTGGCTCTCTCAGAAATGCCCTCTGTAGTACATACAACATCCCTCACTAGCTATGCTGATGACACAAATGCAGCACAGGCAATCAAAAACCCGTTCTGGGTGTCATATACAAATGGGTGGAGGACAACAACATGTAGTTTAATGCTGGAAAATTTCAAGTTCTACAATACCAACTTGCTAACACAAAGGCAGTACAACACAGCTAAACCGGACCAGGAGGGATCGAAATCCCCATGACGAAATCGATATGAGACCTGGGGATAGACATGAGCACCGATGGATCTTTTTCTTCACATATCATGAGGTTGGCGACAATGTGCAGATGACTCGCTGGCTGGATCTTGAGGATTTTCTGGCAAAGAGATCGAGAGACCCTGTTGATACTATGGAGGACATTTGTCCTAATCCGACTGGATTAATGCTCCAAACTGTGGTCACCCCATAGTATCAAACTAACCACGGAGCTTGGGGCAATCCAACGAAGCTATACCAAGAGGATTGCCACGATGGAGATGAGCTAATGAGCTACCGGGAGAGGCTAAAAGAACTGAAACTCTACTCCTTGGAACGAAGGCGGGAGTGATACGCAGTGATATACATGTGGAAAATCCTGGAGGGACTAGCACCAAACTCTTGCATTGAAAGCTGGACCAACCCTCGAATAGGACCTCACTGTGTGGTGCCAAAGATCCCGTCTTTCACATCTAGAATAAGGAGCAGATATTGCAATAGCCTGGTGTTCAAAGGCCCTCAACTCTTCAACAAGCTGCCAAGAAATTTGAGAGATCTGCATGTTGTGGACGTGGATGTTTTCAAGAAACTGCTTGACACCCTGCTATCCAGGATCCCAGATGAGCCCACAGTGCTGTACGAAGGTAGCCTAAGAGCAGCATCAACGGACTCTCTCTTATGCTGATGGCCAGCCAAAACAGGCTGGAGATAGAATGTGTAGCAACAAGGGTGGTGCCCCAGCATAGCCTCACCCGGATGGCTGGAACGGGTAAAAGAGTAAAAGAGTCAGTGAAGGGAAAAGTGGAATGAGCATATATAGTCGGCCTGTATTAGTTGTAAGAGAAGATGTTAATGATCAACTGAAAGCGATAAGAATCTAGGGGTGTAATAATGGACGGGGTATTAGAGAAATTGGAGATGTGTGTTGAGTCCAAGAGGGGAATAGGACCCAAGGCGGTGAATCAGACTTTGTTCAGTCCTGGTGTGCGAGGCCTGTGATCCATGATGTAAAAGGACACCAGGACTGAAACATGTAGGGAAGAATGATCAACCTAATATATCCCTTCCATATACTGTATCGATTGTGTTGTTATTTCTGTTTACCTTTTACACACACACACACACACACACACACACACACACATATATATATATTCACGTATATACACACCTGCCTCAATATATGTGTGTGTGTGGTAATTGTTGCTGTTTAGTCAAAGGCCATCCCTGGTTGAACAACCTCAACGGGAAATATATTCCAACTTTGATGAACCCACCCATTAGTATCTCTAAACTGGCCAACGTGCCATCCATCCTCCTTTTAAACAGAGTGTCATTTCAGGGTATTTGGGTGCTAACTTAAGCAGATAAATTAATTGCTAAGATGCTTCCTCACTGGCTAGCTGCTAATAGTATTATCTAGTTGGGGCGTTGAATCTCTTTATTGTATTTACACCTTACACAAAACACATTGATTGTAACACACATACATATTTCTATGTACGCATGCATCCATAAGCACACATATCTGTACACACACAAGCAAACACCAAAAGACATAAACACACATGCTTTCGTAAAATATGTAGCAACATGTATTTCAGGTAATTTATCAAACAAGCTGTTTCATCATTGATCCAGTGTACACCAATAATCAACAGCTGTTGCATTAAATTCGATAATTCATTATGTTTCTCTCATCTCTAAACCCAGCAAAGGACCCCAAATGCTGGATTACACTGAAATGTGCAAGCCAAGCAATAATGGCGGCCTCATGACATTTATAAAGTAGAGAGAGACACTACAGACAAAACAAAACACCATTAGATAATAACAACATACTGGAAATACAAACCTTCGAAATAACAACAAAGCAAGACGAAACCTCATTGAGTAAAGGATAGAACGTCTCAACCAGCTAGAGACAGACGCTAAACTTTCCTCTTTTTCTATGTACGTTCTATTGTTAAAAAAACATGTAATGACACATCGGACAATGTGGTCATGGATGTTGGTATTTCATAATGTATAATTTCCTGCGTATGTATTATAAATCCCAAACCTAGCAGCTAGGTACAATCTGGTTAATTGTTTATTCCCCATCTCCACATATTCTACAGTTACTTACTCTGTTCTACTTTATTATTTACGTTCGGTGAGGCCGTTAAATTGGCAAAATCGGTAGAGCGTGGGACAACATGCTTTGCGGCATATAGTTACGGTCCATTACGTTCTGAGTTCAAATCCCACCGAGGTTTAGCTTTGCCTTTCATTCTTACGGGGTCGATAAAATAAAGTACCAGTAATGCACTGAGTTCGATTTAGTCGACTTTCCCCTTCACCCTACAAATTATTGGCATTGTGCATAAATCCGAAATCATTATTTACTTTTGGTGGATTCTGGCTTTGATTTTGTGCTGCAATTAGAAATCCTTCAGTCGCAGCTTGTGTCCAAAGCTTCTTAGTCGTTGTTAGGAATGTTCCTTGTCTATTTCATCCTTATTCAGCTATTTCCAATATTGGCAATGTAGAGCTTTTTCTTGGCATCAATTTAACATAGCATTCTTCAGATCTACTTTCAATTCCAGTTCTTATTTCTTCTTTCTTTTTCAATATTTTCTTCATAACTATCTCTCAATTCAGCTTTTATTTTTTACTTGTTGGTTTCCTTGAAGACAGAGAACAATTCTTTACTTTCTTTATGCCTCGTAGTCATTTATATTAACTGCCCATTATTTTTCATTAGATATTCTTTTAGTCCTACAATGAATATTTTATAATAGGTTTCTAGGCACAACCTTTCTACACCCGATTGTGGGTGCTCTATTCTAAATGTAGTAATTATTTTTCTTGTTTTTCTCTTTAGTCCTGTTGATTCTTTTAGTGTTCGGTCAGTATATTGAAACTGTAGCTTATAAATTGGATTGTAAGAGTATTAATGTCTATTACCTTATTCTTTACATTTAGTTCTGTCTTAAGAATTATCTTTAGGTACCATTTTAGAAGGAGAATCAGAGTGGAGAGAGAGGTACTGCACCCCAGTAAATTTACTGAAACTGGGTGAATGTGGCAAAAATGGCCCGAATGATTGGGCCTTCTTTGTATATAAACCTGTAGGTTGAAGAAGAGAGCAAAAGGAAGAAAGGAGCACTTGTACAACACGCTCCTGAAGTTGAGGGTTGTTCTCTCGACGGGGTATTAAACAACCCATTTGTAACGCCTCCCCACTATTGGGGATTTAGATTGTTGAATTTGTTTGTTTAAACATTTTTTTTTTACACGATGGTATGTAAAATCCCCGGCATATGTCCTTGTATTGTCCTCTTTTCTTGTGCGTCCTTGTGGCAAATAAAGAAATATATCTTAATGCACCTACAGTATTCCTTCCTCTCTTGATTCCTGACTGTTTGCATGACTATTTTTGGTCTAAATCTCTTATTTCAGTAACTTTATTTAGTGCGGTGTTAGTTATTTTTGATAGGTTTTTTCCTCTGAAGTGTTGCTATCGTGGAGGAGGAAGATAGTATATTTTAATAGCTATGTAATTGCCAGGTATATGTAAATAAAACAAGAGATAAGTAATGGGTGAATCACCCCACCATTCTCCTGAATCACGTTATCCTGTCTATTATATGCGATTATTCAATTAAACGATTATTAATAGAGATGTGATTGTATGGTTTATATACCGGACGTATCTGCCCTGATACTTCACAAGGAAAACTTAGGTTTGCGACCCATATCACGTCAGCTTGTATTTAAAGTTTACATACAGTTCAGTTCACTTCTTTCTATTTCTGGAATCAAATGTTTATCTGAAAATTGAGTGAAATGACCAAATAACAGCAGTAAAGGAAACAGTTGGGTATTTTAATTCCCTAAACTGTTGGGAGCCATCTTGTGACCAGGAGGTGTAGCTAAATAAGACTAATAAAGTATTATAGAAATGCACAAAATTGATAGACACAAAAAGCATAAGATAAAAAGAAAAAAAGCACACACAAAAACTCAATAAAATCACGAAGATTATACACAAATAATAACAAAAAAATGAAAGAAGAAGCAAGATTAAGGTTGATAATCAGCTTTAGGACAGAAGTTGTTGTTTGAAGAAATTTTCTAAATTTAGTTAGAATATTTCTGAAATGATTAGTAAAAAATGAGGATACACATGGTCAAATAAGTATTGCTATTTCTGGAGGTTTATTGATTGTAAGTGTATGGGGAAAGTAAATTACTCATACACATATATATACGTAAAGACACAAACATGCACATGCACTCACACACTCATATATGGTGATATATATACATACACACACACACACACACACACACACACATATATATATATATATATATATATATATACATACATATATATATATATATATATATATATATATATATATATATATATATATACATACATATATATATATATATATATATATATATATATATATATATATATATATATATATATATATATATATATATATATATATATACATACATATATATATATATATATATATATATATATATATATATATATATATATATATATACATACATATATATATATATATATATATATATATATATAGAGAGAGAGAGAGAGAGAGGAGAGAGATAATTTCAGTTTAAAATAACCTTCGATAGAAATGGAATCACACACCTCCTGCTGTGTGCGCCAATGTGTTTGTCATTTAAACTGCAGCGATATTTCTATTTCTTCAGTATGACCCTTAATATATGTTTTGACTTCATGCTGAGAGTCCATAATAACAACTATATTTCTCAGGGGGTCGATACTTTCCTGCACCGTGAATGATATTGGAATATCCTACTTCATGAGGGGGACACTATCTTCCTAATGATAAGATATAGGCTACATTACAGTTTATTGATATAACGTATCTATAAGAAGGTGAATTATTTCAGAATTCAGGTAACAATATAATTTCATGGCCGTTATATCGTTAAAAGATGGTTTTCTACGAATAATGTATTAGTTATCTCAGTGGCTGCTGTGGCTTAAGTCAAATATCTTGAAATTTATAGTCTTTGGAATGATTCTTGTGAATGTTTCGTCAGTAGATTCTTCACGATTTACAGGTCACTGCTTATATGAAGTAATTTATTTATAAATACTATTCTTCAGTACAGGGAGGCTAGGAAAAGATTCAACAACAGAAACGTTACGAGTCGAAGAGAGAGGACATCTTGAAACTAATCATTAAAAAAACTACCAAGATTGGAAACAATATATTGCCAAAGATCTACCAACTATAAATAAGATCTTTTAGTACATGGAGGCTATGAACAGATTCAACAACAGAAACGTTATAAGTCTGAGAGAGAGGACATCTTGAAACTAATCATTAAAAAACTACCAAGATTGGAAACAATATATTGTGAAAGATCTACCAACAATAAATAAGATCTTTCAGTACAGGGAGGCTAGGAAAAGATTCAACAACAGAAACATTACGAGTCTGGGAGAGAGAAGGCATCGTGAAGCTGATTATTAAGTGTAAGGGGTACTAGATAGCAAGATTGTCATGGATCTACCAACAATAAATAAGGTCTCTCAGTACATTGAGGCTAGGAAAAGATTCAACAACAAAAACCTTTAGCTGCTTTATAACTGCCCTTGTTTTTCACTTTTAAAAATCTTATTTATGCCTCTTTTTCCTCCCGCTGGCCTCCTCCCTTTAAAAAAATCTGTCTGTCTATTTCTTAACTATTAAGGGTACTAGGGAACTCCCCGAGTCTTTCATGGCTTACTAGCTCTATACGGACGTTTAAATTGATTAGATAAATAAATAGTAGATAGTTCAATGGTGGGATTAATGTAAATTAACAGTTCAAAGCTGGTATGTTTAAAGCCATATTCTATATTGTATATAATAAGGATGCACCAATAGCAAATGAGCCGAATGCCGGATAATCGGCCACTGATTCTATGCCGATATCGGTTAATCGGCCACCTATTATTTGCTGATACTAATTAGTCGGCCACTGATTATCAATAATATAATTAAGTAACGTGGCATGAAAATGTTTGTTATGACTAATTGTAAGTGGTATATTATATCTCACAATTAATCTTAATTATGGAGTGACTAATTGAGATCACACGATGATAAAATTAGGCTGAATTTACCGCAGTAGTTAACATACACAAGCCTACAAGAAATCGACTATGTTGGAAATGGAGAAAGTTTGATGTTTTACATTATAATTTATGAGTTCTTGAATTTAATTATTAAATTTTATATTTTGTTTGCGTAAGTTAAATTAATGGCTTTTGATTAGGCACAAAGCCAGCAATTTTATGGGAGTGGAAAGTAGATTAAATCAACCACAGCGTGTGACTGGTATTTTATTTTATCGACCCTTTAAGGATGAAAGGCAAAGCTAACCTCGGCGGGATTTGAACTCAGAAAGTAAAGGGCCGTAACTCTATGCTCCAAAGCATGGCGTCCGACCCTCTACCGATTCTGTCAATCCACCGCCTAATAATTGTTTCTACTTTTGGCACAAGGCCAGAAATTATCTCAGTGCATTACTGGTACTTTATTTTATCAACCCCGTAAGGATGAAAGGCAAAGTTAACCTCGGCGGGATTTGAACTCAGAAAGTAAAGGGTCATTACTCTATACCACGAAGCAGGGTGTCCAACGCTCTACCAGTACTACCACACCACCGCCCTTGCGTAAGTTAAGATAATAGGAATCATTATTACTGGCGGTGGATTGGCAGTATCGGTAGAGGGTCGGACGCCATGCTTTGCAGCAAAGAGTTACGGCCCTTTATGGTCTGAGTTCAAATCCCGCCGAGGTTAACTTTGCCTTTCATCCTTACGGGGTCGATAAAATAAAGTACCAGTAATACACTGGGTAATTGCTGGCCTTGTGCCAAAAGTAGAAACAATTATTACTCGAAAATCGTTGAATAACTTTGAATAAACGTGTAATTAGAATCTTGTTAATTTAAAGATTAATTCCACTTTGAAATATCTTCTCTTCATGGTCCACTAACTTCTGAGGGTGTCGTAGAGGTACCGCATTGACATACAGCGTTTCTAGGGCATTTTAAATCCCACCGGAGCCTATTTCCTCTCCAGGCCTGAATACAGCAGATTTCTTCCCAAGAAGGATAGAGAGGGTGAGAGAATGGAAGTGAGAAAGAGATATAGAGGAAGAATCGACTCCGGTACTAGACTGGTACTTTTTTTTTATCGACCTTGGAAGGATGAAAGGCAAAGTTGACTTAAATGGGATTTGAATTCAGAGAGCAAAGAATCGAAACAAACACCGCAACGTATTCTATCCGACGTGCTGACGACTCTGCCAATTCGCCGTCTTTTTAAAAGATCAATTAGACACATATCCTCTCAGGAGTAGGAAAATCTCTCTTCTACTTTGACACCCTTTAACCTACAGAAGTTACGCCCCTTGGACAGTCCCAATAGAATTATATTACACTAGGATGTGGAGTTAGATTGTGTGGTCTAGGAAATAATATATCTTTCTTAAGTATTTGTACATGTCCAATGTGTTTTCCGAATTTCTTGTTCCTAAAAAAAAATTGATTAATCGGCAAAAATATCCGATAACTACCGATTAATTGGTGCAACCTTAATATTTAATGTAGTAGGTTACGGCTAATATGTATAAAGTTACAAATGCACACACACAAAACACACACACACTTTTATATATACATACATACAAGCATACACAAAAACACACACACACACACACACACACACACACACACACACACACACACACACACACACACACACACACACACACATATATATATATATATATATATATATATATATATATACACCCACTTATTTAGAGAACAAAAGGTCCTTTCCTCCTGACAACGCCTTGTCAACAGCTGGTCCATATTCTGTTTACAATTTTAATTTCAATTGATTTGACCAACTCAAGTAACTGCTTTGTTTTCACCCAAGTCCCACGGTCCATGTCTCTTTAAATTCAGAAACAATAGCTGCAGCATGGATGTATTTTATCGAGGCTAATACTTGGGTGTTGCATAACTGCTTTCGATTAGTCGATATAGCGAGAAAACCGTAGTTTATTTTTCCCTTTGAAACGCCCGTAAAACAATGGATTTATTAGATACTAAATATTGTTCAAGCTTTGAGGTATATAAATAATCTTATTTCAATGTTTAACCAATTTTCAATGTTGTACTTGTATCAGCGCAACTAATAAACTCTGGCGTAATCAGGCTTAAGCACTCCACGTCAGGTCTACTTCTCTAACTAAAGTCTGGGCTCCCGTAGACTAGTACCAAACGGAGGGCTGGTAACTTAATAAGTATTAAGACAGATTCTACGTTTCTATACTTCAATCTATTGAATAACTAAAAAGGTTATGCGTATTTCAGAGACACCTACCCGTTGTTACGTAACAGTAAGTTAGGCGAAAGCGTCCTCGTCAGACAGAATTTAACAGGTAGATTTATTTGGTGATATGATAGACTGAAGGTCATAAGGTGTAGATGATGATTATAACGGCCCTTTATGGTCTGAGTTCAAATGCCGCCGAGGATAACTTTGCCTTTCATCCTTACGGGGTCGATAAAATAAAGTACCAGTAATACACTGGAGTAATTGCTGGCCTCGTGCCAAAAGTAGAAACAATTATATTGTAGTAGTCTGTTTCAACTTCTTTCTGCATGCTGGTGGACGTGTTTTCAACATGGTCAGGTCAGTTGCCGATGTCCTACGGGGCTCCCATAATGATGGCTTTACTGAAGGCTATCATATCCCCGACAGTTCCGCAGTCTTGTGCTACCGGATGTGATGATATCTAAACGATGTTTCAGTCTCATTAAACCTGTTTAGCGACGTGTAGTTAGCAGCACTTGCCAAAGTTTGGTTAATTGTGTGTTATAAACGTTTTTGAGTAAAAGAACATAGACGTGACAAATAAAAGGAATGATCAAGAGCTATTAACACGACGAACCCAAAATACACGTAAAACACACAAACATAGTTTAGTGGGACTAACGTAATTAAAATGCCACATGTCACCAGGAGATAGCATCATTAGAGCTTTAATGATTAATTCTGAAGACACCAAAATGGCTGCAACAACGCTCAATACTGCGACTTATTTCCCCACCACTACCACCATCACCGTCACGATCATTACTGATACCACCAATACCACCACCCACCATCACTACCATCACTAATACGACGACCACCAACCCCACCCCACCACTACCAACTTCACCAACACGACAATTACTAATACCACCAACACCACCATCACCACCATCACTAATACGACAAACACCAATGCCATCCCCACCACCCGACCACCATCACTATCACCAATACGACGACCACCAATGACCCCTACCCCCATCACCAATACGACAATTACTAATACCACCAACACCACCATCACCACCATCACCAATACGACGACCACCATTGCCACCTCCACCACTGTCACCATCACTAACACGACGACCACCAAAACCTACCACCACCATCACTAATTCAACGACGACTTCCTCACCATCACCACCACCTCCACCGCCACCAGACCCACCGCTGCCACCACTGCCACCGCTGCCACCGCTGCCACCACCACCACCACCACCACTACACTCACTGCTGCCACCGCCGCCAAAACCACCACCAGCACTGCTGTCCCTCCCCAACGGCTATTACTGATAATATCGTCGTAATGAATATAATTAGTATCTTTATTAGTAAATACCAAACTATCATCATCATCACCAATCACAGAAGAGAAGAAAATGCTAAAATATAAAGGATTGTGTGTGTGTGTGAGTGGAGGGGCGGGTGTTGTGGGGTGGTGGTGGTGTAGACAGAGATCTTGAATCTTACAAAGTCAGCCATGTTTTTGTTTTGAATCTGATTCTGTTTAGAAAGTTCTGTCGAACTAACTGATTAGTTAAATCTGACCCGTGACCAGCATTCTAATAATTATTCTGTCTGGAAAGTTCTTCTTCTATCAACACACTTCTTGAGATTTTAATAGGTTCTGATCTTTAGCAGGAAATAGTTTCCAACACAGTAACAGTAAATTAACAGAAAATTCATTTATTTCATTCCAGCTGAACAAATGATATTTCGGTGAAATTTATAGCGGAGAAAGTGTTAAGATTTTTATATCCGTACAAGTTGTTTAAATTTTACAAAATTAAGATATTATCTCGATATATTCGTTGTATTTGACATGTTATATTGACTTGCAGGGGACATTGGTACAAGGCCACTATTGGTACAAACATACTATTAATCTGTAATAACTTGTGTAATTCTCCTCTTCTTACAACTACCAACAAGTAATTTTATGATCTAGTTCACAAAATAATAACATAAAAAAATGTATTAATTTCCGCTGACTAGTTGTAAAGCCAATTTTTAGTAGAAAGTGTGTAGTCGGTTGAACCAACTAGAATATCGATCTTAAAGATGTACGATGAAGTCGATACTGACCAGTTTTCAACCCAGAGGAGAGAGAGAGAGAGATAGAAAGAAAGAGAAGGGAAGAAAGAGGGTAGATAGAGAGGGAGAAAGAGAGAGAGGAGATGGATTGTGAGAGAAAGAGGGGAAATAGAGGGTAGAGCGAGAGAGGGGGAGAGTTAGTGAGCGAGTGAGAGAGAGGGAGGAGAGAGAGATCGAGAGGAGAGAGAAAGAGAGAGAGAGATTGAGAAAGAAAGAGAGAGAGAGAGAGAAAGAGAGAGATTGAGATAGATAGATAGATAGATAGATAGATAGAGAGAGAGAGAGAGAGAGAGAGAGAGAAAGAGAGGAGAGAGTGAAAGAGAGAAAGAGGAAGGGAGGAGAGAAAGAAAGAACTACAAACTTTGTATTACTATATTATAGAGTAGCTTCATTTAACTAGGTAGGAGAGGGTTTATATAAAAAAAGGAATAATATGTCAGATTCTGCCTAGATTACTTTATTATTGTTACTCGTGTGCTACCATAGTCATTTTATTCTGAAAACCTTAGATGATAGAGATGAAATGGTGCTGGACTTACAGCAACACAAACACTTTTCTAAAGTCGTTCTTAAGTTTAATCGTTACGTTTTAGACCTCTTCTTCTTCTTCTTCTTCTGCTACGCCCGCATATTCCCGAGAGTCATGTCAGTAGCGAGTCATGTCAGAAGCAACCGTCTCCAATTGATCCGACTGGATCTCCAAGCAAGTCTAACGAAGCTCATGGATGTTACCCAACTATCTTGCTCGGGGTCTACCCCTGGGTCTCCTGCCTGCTGGTTTTGTCCGTAAAACCGAACAACTCTTTTCTACAATTAAAATATCAACTAATCAATTATCATGACGCAACCCAATATTTTCCCCGGGCTGTTCAATATAGTAGTCACAGGGCTAGCAAGTAAGAGAGATAATTATCGTTCCGCTGACGATAGTTAAGTATCCTGAAACGTTCGGAGTTATTCCCCTGTTTGTTCGAGTAGAGAAGAATATCAGTTAAAACCTAATATATATTTTTATCAGCGTCGTTAACCCTACGGGGTTATATCTGATGTTGATAGTGAAACAATCAGATCCCTATTTGTGCTTTACAATTGAGTCCATGTAGATCGAAATAGATCGAAAGAGATATCCAAATAGATTAATCAAGCGGTATGATTCACCGCTGTAAGTAGCGGTAGCACTGTTGAATTGACGAGTGTTTCGCTGGCTTGCAGTGCGGAATTCTCTCTCCACTCTCTACATCAATCTGACTATACTTGTAGTTAATATAAAAAGACATACAGATCTACTTCTGCTCTAGTACAAGGGCACAGATAATTTTTATTATTATTATTAATTCTTGACAGTTCGATTCGAACTCAGAATCGGTATTCTAGTATATATAGATAACGATGTATCAGATAAAATAATCAAACACTACGATAACAGGACTGGATTTAATAGGGAAGGGAAGGGGAGGGGGAATTGTCCCGAGACCTCTGCGGTGGGGATCCCCACCAGCGACGACCGTAACAATATATTTGTGCCCTCAGCTGGGCGTTTTAGTTTTAGGAAGGTTAGAATTTTTGAATTTAATACCTGTATATATAACTTTTCAATTCCAATTACTTGCGCAAAGCTAACTTTGATATGTAAAATTGGGGGGTTTGCTGTGTATTCTAATTTTCTGTATATGATGCCCCCCCCCCCAACCTGAAGTGACGCAGGCTCCCCAAGGTCTAAATTCAATAATGTACACTATAAAGTTGAAGTATGTAAGGTTGAACAACGATAACAAATAAGACAAGATTTAGTACTTGATTAATCCATTGATTCAAGCTATTCCTCTATATAGAAATAGAGAGAAAGTGACATCCAAACGACTATCCTTCACTTCTTACTAACTTACCCTCCGCCAAATAACTTACCCGGCCAACAGGTTGGAGAATACATTGCACTGGAGGACGACGAGGGAGACGCGCTAAAACAGCCACTCCACTTCGTGCGTCTCGCAACTGTGGGTATCTAAATCTGCTTCGATAGCAGTGTGTAAGGACCAAGAATGCGGGAAGTTTCCACTGCTACAGGCTCACACATGACAGCAGCCGACCTCCGCTCTGATGGCAGTGAATAGGGATATGAACCGGAGGCCAGGAAAGCTCCACTGTTACGGCCTTCACCACAAACCTATTCGAGACCGACTGATACTTGGACAATTTGCCGTTTTGTTTTACCAATATGCAACATAAACTAAAATGTTATCGATATAGTGTCTAATATATGAAACAGTTATGAAACACCATAGCATTAGCCTCGACAAAATACACCCATTCTGTCGGTCATCGTCAGCTGAAGTATAAATATTATTGTATCTACTAATTGGGCGGTGGATTGGCAGTATCGGTAGAGGGTCGGACGCCATGCTTTGACGCATAGAGTTACGGCCCTTGCCATTCTGAGTTCAAATCCCGCCGAGGTTAACTTTGCTTTTCATCCTTACGGAGTCGATAATATAAAGTACCAGTCACGAACTGGGTTCGATTTAACCGACTTTCCCCTCCTCCAAAATTGCTGGTCTTGTGCCTATATTAGAAACCATTATTCATTGATAGGGCGGTGGATTGGCAGTATCGGTAGAACGTCAGACACTATGCTTTGCAGCATAGAGTTATGGCCCTCTATGTTCTGAGTTCAAATCCCGCCGAGGTTAACTTTGCCTTTCATCCTTACGGGGTCGATAATATAAAGCACCAGTAATGTACTGGATTAATTGCTGGTCTTGTGCCAAAAGTAGAAACAATTACTCATTGAACTGGTCAGGCTGCAGTTGAATTGTTTTAGCCCTTGGTCATCCCTGGAGTATATGCGTTTGTGGATCAACCCATAACCCATAACTCCTGAAGGAGTCGCAGCAGCGCCACATTGTCAGGCATTTTTAAAACCTGACGGAGCCCATCCCTTCCCCAGGATTTAACCCCAACCGGGGTCTGCGTGATAGAGAGAGGAAGTGAGAATGAGATATATAGAAGAAGAATCGATTCTAATACTGGAATGGTATTTTTTTATGGACCCCTAAAGGATTAAAGTCTAAGTTGACTTCGACAGGATTTGAACTTATATATATATATATATATATATATATATATATATATATATATAAAGGAATAAACACAGTAAATTGTGTGTTTAGAAATACAAGGGTAGTAAGACCACATTGGTTTGACGAATATAAACTCTGAATCAAATATATATATACACACGTACACGCACGCACGCACACACACACACACACACACACACACACACACACACACACACACACACACACACACACACACATGCACACACAAATATATATATATATAAATACATACATACACGCACACACATATGTATATATATATATATATATGTATATATACACACACACAGGAGGAACGATCATGAAAGAGAAAAAAAGACTGATAGAAAATATGTATACCTAATATGCTCGTGTATGTGTTCAGTTAGTACGCAGTGGCATACTTTTATCGGAAATCGATATATTCCTGAAGTTGGGCATGCATTTATACATGTCTGCGTATAAGCATTCGTGATGTCTCAAGCATACACACACACAAACACACTCTCTATTTGTCACACACAAATGCACACACATATACACACTAAGTTCACTTGTTAGAAATAGCTTCCTTCGTTTAGTGTTGTTGAACATATTTTTGTGTTTCATTGCTTCTGCATATACTCAACAATAAACACGCCAATTCCTCCCTCCTATTCTATCTATCTATCTATCTATCTATCTATCTATCTATCTTATCAATAAAGAAAGATATTTTTCTATCTATCTAAAGAAAGAAATCTATCTATCTATCCATCCGTCCGCCTGCCTGCCTGCCTGCCTGTCTGCCTGCCTGCCTGCCCCCCCCTCTCTCTCTCTCTCTCTCTCTCTCTCTCTCTCTCTCTCTCTCTATATATATATATATATATATATATATATATATATATATATATATATATATATATATATATATATATTTATTTAGCTATCGCCAAGAGGCTGAATACGCACGTGTTGCCCCCTCCCTTTTTGTTTCACTTTACCCCCGTTCCATCCTCTTATTACACTTTATCGTTGTATTGTATCTTCTATTTCTAACTCTATCTTCTGAAGAAGGACTCGAGTCCGAAACGGTGACTCTTTTTCCCGCTACTTCAAGCATTAGACTAATATATTACTTCAATGTACTGTGTAGTTTGCTTCGTTATTTCTGTTTACTTTTTACATATCGTTGGAAGAAGCAGATTCCACTGGTGAGGAGATCCGTCTGCTGTCAGCACCCTTCCAACGGAGGGCTGGGAATGCCGTGGCTGATAATGCGCAAACATGCGCTGAGGCTACGGCATCTCCAGGTATTCCTCACCGACCAACCGGTGTGGGAACCGTTTGTGAGACAGGCCTTCCCGCAACTTATCTGGCTGACGGAGCTGCAGTCCTGGGTCAAGTGAAACCGAAGAAGATGGGCGCCTGGCACACTTAATGCGCTCAGGCGCTCATAGTCCTCTGTCAAGCGGGCACAGCAATCAGTGGAGACTTCACTTCGACATTCTATAGAGGGCTAGTACGTCACAAGGGTGACGACGTGCTCGGAGAGACTCTAGGCGTCAAAGACGACGAACTCACCCGTCTGTTTGGTAGGACTTTCCGCCCGGGACCTATGGACAACTCCCAGAGAGCCCTGGCCAGGCAGTGCTACCGAGGAGCTTTACCAGTTCGAGACAAGATCTACAGGAAAGGACGCCCCGGCAGGGATCCTTCCAAGAGAACGTGTCCAAGATGCGAGCAGGACATTGAAACCGTCCTGCACGCAATTGTACACTGCCCGAGCGTAAACCGACCTGTGAAACTACGCAGAACAACTGCTGTAGCGTATGGGACATTTCCAGTTGACTGCCGAGTCCATAGTAAGGATCAAAGCGCCAACTTCTTTCAAAAACGAAAGAGAGGCGTTTTTACTGGGTATAGTGGCTATGGTGAAAGTGGTTATATGGTGGACGAGATTGAGAGGACTGAGGACAGATGCCTTTCTCTCCACCAGCCATGGCTGAAGCAATTTATCTGTGCCTACAGCTGGGCTTTTTAGTTTTAGAATGGTTAGAACTTTTGAATTTTATACCTCTTCGTTGCTGAATTGCTGTAGTGGAGTCTGTGCTACTCTACGGGTCTGAGCCTTGGATACTGACCAAGAGACTCACTCAGATGGTGGATGGGTGCTACACTAGAATGCTGATGATGGCTCTGAACTTTAATCAGTATACACTGAGGATGAAGAACTCAGAGCTGTACGGGGGCCTTCCAAAAGTCAGCTCGAGAATAGCACAGAGGAGACTGAGGTTAGCTGGACATGCTCATCGACATCCAGACTTAACACTGCACTCAGTGCTCCTGTGGGAACCCCTGCATGGACACACTGGAAGAGGGAGACCAAGGTTGACATATGTTGATGTCCTAAGAACGGACACTGGTCTCTTGGAGACGCAGGACATGGCAGCGATAATGAGTGACAGAGACCGCTTGAGAGAACTCATCCATAGATCTCTGGAATTTTACCCGCCCTAGATAGATATATAATGTTTCGTATAATGTTTCAATTCCAATTACTTTCACCAAGCTAACTTTGATATGTAAAATTGGGGGGTGGGTAGGAGGTTCTGTGTATGAGGCGACCCCCAAACCTGAAGTGCTCCAGGATCCCCAAGGTCTAAATCGAACCCTGCAAATACTATCTTACATCCCTCACTCCCTCCTCCTCCCTCCCTCACTTTCTCCCCCCTCACTTACCCCCTCCTCCCTCCCTCACTCACTTAATCAATCAGTCAATCACTTAATCAACCAATCAATCAGATCTATCAATCAAACTTTCAACCAATCAATCAATATTGTACATCACTCACTAAATCATTCAATTTATCACTCAGCCAATCGATCACTCTTTCAATCAATCGATCGTTTAGTAATTCAAAAATCAATAATATTCCAATAACTCAATCAGTATTCAACAAAGAAGCAAACCTGGTCTTATTTAATCCATATATAGCTCGGTGGATTAGACGTAATCGGTAAAGCGTCGGATAACATGCTTTGTGGCACTTAGTTACTGCCCTTTACGTTGACTTCAAATCCCACTGAGGTTAACTTTGCCTTTCATCTATACGGGGTCGATAAAATAAAGTACTATTAATGCACTGGTAAATTGCTGGCCTTGTGCCAAAAGTAGAAACAATTATTTAGTCTATATTTTATAATTCGTTTCATTTTGTCACGATCGAACCCGAGACTCCTAAATACTAGTAGTATCTGTGGGCTACAAAGACCGACAGAGAACACCAAACTAAATTCTTCGCTCTACATATTTATTTAGGCTTAGTGTTGACTTTGTTTATCATCTTCGCCATTTAATAACATAACCCCTCTCTCTATATATATATCTTTACACCTCTCTCCCTCTCTAATCATTCTGTACATTTCTCTCTCTCTCTCTCTCTCTCTCTCTCTCTCTCTCTCTGTATATATACGGTATGTACACCCCTCTATCTCTCCATTTATATATACACATTGTGCATACTCCTCTCTCTCTCTGTATATACACACATTGTGCACACCCCTCTCTCTCTCTGTATATATACACTGTGTACCTATTTTAGCTCTAGGTGGTTTAATATCTGATATATAGTTTCATAAACATTATAACATTGACATGACATAAAAAATAAACTATATTAATTTCAAGCGGAACATTAACAAGTATATTTAAATTGATATTAACATAACAAAGTGAGAACCATTACATTTATTGAGTTATGAGGTAAAATAATAAGAATTCAAATGGTTAAGTCTAAAAAACAAACAAAACAAAACAAAAAAACAAACGAAACAAACAAAACAAAATGGCTTCTGCTAATATTTAAATAGCAATAAAAACAAATTTGCTGTGAATATAGTATGGCTTGATAAATATATAGTAGGAAGTGTTTCGAGAGTTAAGGTTACTGATATTCTGGTAGGATAGTGATGGTGGTGGTGGTGATGATGATGGTGGTGGTGTTGGTGGTGATGATGGTGGTGGTGGTGGTGGTGGTGGTGATGGTGGTGATGGTGGTGGTGATGGTGGTGGTGGTGATGATGATGGTGGTGGTGGTGGTGTTGGTGGTGATGATGGTGGTGGTGGTGGTGGTGATGGTGGTGATGGTGGTGATAGTAGTGGTGATGCTGGTGATGGTGGTGGTGATGATGGTGATGATAGTGATGGTGGTGGTGATGATGGTGGTGATGGTGATGATGGTGATGATAGCGGTGGTGGTGATGGTGGTGGTAGTGGTGGTGATGATGGTGGTGGTGGTGGTGGTGATGATGGTGGTGTTGATGGTGGTGATGATGGTGGTGGTGATGGTGGTGGTGATTATGATAATGGTGATGATAATGAAGGTGATGAAGATATTGTTGATGATAGTGATGATGATGATGATGTTGATGACGTTGAAGATGACGTTGATGATGATGAGGATAGATCCTCCGTCGGTTTCGACAATAATTCGATCAACTGAACATCTGACTCATGAATTAACAACGTACAAATGACCTCAACAGACACGTGTAACATTAACTTATTTTTCAGGGTGAACAAGCGTGGCACATTATGTAATACGTATGGAGCTTTAGATTTTGTGGAGCAAAAAGACAGTCCGAGGATGCAGGGTATCATATATCTACCAGGTGACCGGCAACGAAGGACCCAGTAAACACACTATATCTTCTTCTTTGGCCCCATTCGGACACAAATGACCATGGTTTCGCACCTAGAAAGTTTCCCTCAGAGGTACAAGCCTGGGCAAGGTTTTTGTGGAAGACCAGCAGTCGCCCATGTATACCAGTCTCCCCTCTCCACGCCACCGATGTTGTCCAAGGGAAATGCAATGGCCGATACAGCTTGGCACCAGTGACGTCGCAACTCATTTCTATAGCTGAGTAAACTGGAGCAACATGAAATAAAGTGCCTTGCTCAAGGACACAACGCATCACCCGTTCCGAGAATCGAACTCACAACCTCTCAATTGCAAGCCCAATTTTCTAACCACTAAGCCATGCGCCTTCTCAAACATATTATATGGATATAGTGATAGAATATATACAGTGACATTTGTGACATTTCTCAGAGGATTTGGCAAAAAAAAAAAAAAAGGAACTATTAACAGAAAGTTATGTTGGTACCACAACATCCAGGTCCAAACTAATGAGGTCGTGTAGGTGTCACGACAAAAAACACACAGTCCACGCTGTAATGTGGCCGTGTAGGTAACACGGTAAAAAGCTCCCAGTCCACACTGTAAATGTGGTTGGTGTTAGGAAGAGCATCCAGCCGTAGAAAACCTGCCAGATAGTCCTATACGAGCGAGACACGGTCACCCAACCAATCTTGCCTCAAGTAGGACAATTTCCGTCTAACCCATGCTAGCGTGGAAGATAGACGTTAAACGATGATGATGATGATGATGATGATGAGAAAATATTCAGCCAACACATATATCATCAATGAAAAAACTAGGTTAAAATGGAAGTTTCATTCATAAACAGTTCTCTGTAAATGGTTGTAAAGAGTGCAACACAGTCGGAGAAACTAAGGGAGGTTTCACATGAACTTTGGTTCGTATTCTCCATTGGGGTTTTGATATTTATTGAATGGAGCCAGGATATTTGTTGTTGCTGCTACTGCTACGACTGCTGCTGCGGCTGCTACTGCTGCTACTGCTGCGACTGCTGCTGCTGCTACTGCGGCTGTGGCTGCTGCTGCTGTTATTATTAATATCAATAACTAGCAACTAACAATGATAAACCTGACCACCACCATCAATCCCCACCGACCTCCCACCACTAATACTGACGTTGCTGATGTTGAAGTTGTATCACAATTAGGTTAAGTACGACACCAAACTGCTGTGGTTATTGCTAGTTCTACCAACACCCCACCACCCCATCACAATTAAGCATGTCCCACAATCACCACAACCACCATCAACACCACAACCATCACCATCACCACCACCACCACCACCACCACCACAACCACCACCAACACCATCACCACCATCACGATTAAGCATACCCCCCCACTACCACCACCAATATTGCAACCACCACCACCACCACCACCAATATTGCAACCACAACCCCCACAATCACCACCACCACAACCAATATCGCAACCACAACAACCACCGCCACCAACATCACCACCACAATCACCCCGCCCGCCCACCATGCTAATATCATTGTATTAAAAACGATCATGTACAATGTCTGTTTCATGTCAAGGTCTTTTTGCATCCAACCATCAAAAACTGAACCAATCTTACTTTAGGAAGCTACAGCTAGTCTCATGCGAGGGTTGAGTAGACATATATTTTGTGTCACTTGCTCTGAGCTCCTTAGAAATTATCACATAGGATTTATTTTCGGAAGTTTATTGCTTACTATATCGAATATTGCTTGGAGGGTCTGGACATATTTCAGCCCTCAACAACTAATAACCTGCTATAATGTTTAGTTTACACTTACAATGAAGTACTGCCCCAACATCAAGGACTGTACTGATGTAGCACATACAGGATATCTACGACCACAGACCCGATAGCCACCAAACCGTAGTCACTCACCACACTCCAACAATTGGACCATGAATATCTCATTTATCCGACCTTTATACTGCTTCGGAGCTGATAATTCTAGTTTCACCTCCATTTCCCTTGTCTCTCTTTCTCTCATTGTATATATTATCTTCTTATCAGCTTCTTCCCTCACCCTATTCTATTATTCCTACATTTCTAGAATGTCAGCAATTTAGAATTCGCTCCTTTTAGATGTTTTTTCTTCCTTGCAACTGTCAACCAGTATCTATTTAAAGGGAGATTAACAGCATTTCTTACCTCGTTCCTTTAAATATATGACCCTGTCATAAATAAGAAATTCTTGTTAACATCTCATATAAAATAATATGACCCTGTCGTGAATATGACAGTCTTATTTCAATATCTTATAATTACATGAACTTGTCGTGAATGTGACAGCCTCGACCACATATAAACATGGGGTCCTGCTGTGAATAAGGAATTCTCGTTCCTATGTAAATATGTGGTCCTATGCGTCGGTAAATGTTTTAATGTGTATAGCAAGATTGGTTAAAAATCTGCGGATATTAACCACATAGCTACCGCATTACCACATTGATGAATTAATCAAACATACTTCTTAACTAGTTAAAAGAACTTTCTAACAGTAATTTGTCTCTTAGTCATTAAACTAATTATTGTCTTTCTTAGCTAATTATTCTTGATTACAATTTTTGTGTATTTATAAGTCATTTTTATTTTTTAAGTTAAATTCAGTCGATATATTTCAGGTTGTGCTATTGAAAAAAAGTTTTAAGTTTTTTAATTCTTGCCTTCCTTTTCGTAAATATTCTGTAAACAATCTTGTGTTTGAAAGTTTCAAAGTAAAATAGTATTAAAAGAACAATCTGATTAATTTATCTTTATATTGTGTTGTATAATGAGTGTAAGTTTTATGGAGGGCTAAGTGACACAGGGGTTAAATGATATAGAGGGTTAAGTGATATAGTGGGTTAAGTGATATAGTGGCTTAAGTGATATAGAGGGTTAAGTGATATAGTGGATTAAGTGATATAATGGGTTAAATGATATAGAGGGTTATGTGATATAGTGGGATAAGTGATATAATGGGTTAAATGATATAGAGGGTTAAGTGATATAGTGGGTTAAGTGATATAGTGGGTTAAGTGATATAGAAGGTTAAGTGATATAAAGGGCTAAGTGATATAGTGGGATAAGTGATATAGAGGGTTAAGTGATATAATGTGTTAAGTGATATAATGTGTTAAGTGATATAGTGGGTTAAGTGATATCATGGGTTAAGTGATATAGTGGGTTAAGTGATATAGAGAGTTAAGTGATATAGAGGGTTAAGTAATATAGTGGGTTAAGTGATATAGAGGGTTAAGTGATATAGAGGGTTAAGTGATATAATGAGTTAAGTGATTATAGAGGGTTAAGTGATATAGAGGGTTAAGTGATATAGTTGGTTAAGTGATATAATGAGTTAAGTGATTATAGAGGGTTAAGTGATATAATGGGTTAAGTGATATAGAGGGTTAAGTGATATAGTGGGTTAAGTGATATAATGTGTTAAGTGATATAGTGGGTTAAGTGATATAATGGGTTAAGTGATATAGTGTGTTAAGTGATATAATGGGTTAAGTGATATAGAGGGTTAAGTGATATAGTGGGTTAAGTGATATAGTGGGTTTAGTTTA
>OZ024743.1:71368169-71400669 GCA_964016885.1 Eledone cirrhosa
ACAAAAACACTGCTTTAAGTTTGAAAAGTCTGGAGGTTTCGACGTGAGCGATCCTGTTGTTTGATCATTTCACAGACACGTGAAATAATCGAAGGGAGATTCAGTGTGACACAGTGTGTGACATGGCCAATCCTTTGAAATAGAAGTGCCGTCCATCTGACAGGTTTCCAAGCATTTTCCGTCCACACCATTTCACTCACAAGGCACGAGTTGATCCGTGGCTATGGTAAAGGATTTTGTCTAAGCGAGATAGAATTCGACAGGATTTGACCCGGGGTTGAACTCGTCATGAGTTGAGCCATTGTTCTGGTAAATGATACTTGCCCAACATACTACATAGCAAGATTGAACTCGGCAGCAGCTGACACGTGGCTACGGTAAATGATACTGGCCCAACGTACCACATAGCGGGATTGAACTCGGAAGGAGTTGATCCGTGATTCTGGTAAAGGATACTTGCCCTAGTTGCCATATAATGTAATTGAACACAACAGAAGTTGATCCGTGGTTCTGCTAAATGATACTTGCTCAAGATACCACATATCGAGACTGAGCTCGGGACCTAATGATTGCAAAACGAACGTCTTACTATTTGATCATGCAACATTCACAATAATCTTAGTTAAAATTCCTAACAATCAACATGTACCAGCTGATCAAACTAGAGACTGTCGCCAGTTGGAGAAGGTAGTCATTTTGATCAATAAGGCTGTAACACTAGCAATTGAAGAAAACAAAAATAATTTGCTCGTCTTATTTCCCCAGTCAGGTTGTCGCAGCTTAAGGCTTAGAGCCAGTGAGGCGTCATGTTTATGATATAAACTTGTTAAAATAACAATAATTGCTATGAATATTACTGAATAATATCTAAAATGATGTTGATGATAATGAAGATGATTTTGATGAAGATGATTATGATGATGATGATCATGATGAAGATGATTTTGATGATGATGATTATGATAATGATGAGGATGATGATGATGATAATGATGATGATGATGATGATGATGATGGTGGTGGTGATGATGAGGATAATGATGATAATGATGATGATGAAGATGATAATGATGAAGATGATGATGATGAAGGCGAAGATCTTGATATGTATGTTTGGGAAAGAGAATCTGTGAAAAAGAAAAAAAGTAGAGAGCGAGTGAGAGAGAAGAAGACAGATAGAAAGAGAGAGAGAGAGAGAGAGTGGGGAGTGTCTGTGATAGAGAGCAATAACAATCGGAAGTTCGTGAGTTGCA
The DNA here is from genome assembly GCA_964016885.1 of Eledone cirrhosa. NCBI lineage: Eukaryota > Metazoa > Mollusca > Cephalopoda > Octopoda > Eledonidae > Eledone > Eledone cirrhosa. The sequence goes on from OZ024743.1 coordinate 71,369,423, forward strand.
CGTTGCTCCAGTTCACTCAGCTGGCAAAAATGAGTTGTGCCTGTAATTTGAAGGGCCAGCTTTGTCACATTCTATGTAACACTGAATCTCCCTGAGTACTATGAGAATACTGAGCGTATTTGTGGAATGTTCAGCCATTTGCACGTTAATATCACGAGCAGGCTGTTCCGTTGATGGTATCAACTGGAACAATAGCCGTCGTAGCCGACGGAGTATCATAAATGCATGAATGAATATGTCTAGTGATTGACTAATGTTGTTAGTGTTACCTAATGATAGATGACACAACACAGATGAAACGAAAGTAGATGTTACCTTATTAGGAAAGAAAGGAAACTATAATCTCTTTAAAAACAGAATTACAATTTAGTTTTTCGCTCTAACCTAGCGGATATGTAAATGAATTCGTGAGTTTTGTATCGAACAATAATAATTGTTTCTATTTTTGGTACAAGGCCAGCAATAACCCAGTGCATTACTGGTACTTTATTTTATCGACCCCGTAAGGATGAAAGGCAAAGTAAACCTCGGCGGGATTGGAACTCAGAATGGCAAGGGCCGTAACTCTATGCGTCAAAGCATCGCGTCCGACACTCTACCGATACTGCCAATCCACCGAATAATAATAACATTCGATTCATTTGCAAGCTACCAGCCTCATTACGCTTTGACCATCGCCAGCCTTTTGTTCTAGCGGTGACAGAGAGTAACATCACTCAGCATTCAAATTAGGCCAATCAGTCGATGTATTCGTTATAGAATACTATATATTCTGAAGAGTTCTATTGAGGTACAGAAGAGAGATACACCATCTTGACAAAGGGCAATAACCCAGAAACAGTATTGTAGTTGATTCTTTCTCTATGTCACTGCTAGAACAAACTGATGACGATGGTCACGTAAAAAACATAGCGTAATGAGGTTGTTTACTTGAAAACGAAGCGAATGTTGCCACATAGAGTTAGTAAAGGTGGCCCTTTACGTTCTGAGTTTAAATCTTGCTGAGGTTAACTTTGCCTTTCATCTTTACGGTGTCGATAAAATAAAGTACCAGTAATACACTGGGAAAATTGCTGGCCTTGTGCAAATAGTAGAACAATTTTTATTTAACACAAAACTCACGAATGCATGTAATGTCTTTGTTTTACATGGAAACTTAATACCACATAAAACCGCTACTAACATACTCCCCCCTACACAAGCACCCCACTCCACAATAAACAAACTCAAACAACTCCCAAATATACACCTAAGTTCACACAAACACACACACAACATATAGGCCCACACAAACACACACACTCAAGACTTCACAAACACAAACACACACTGAAACACACTTAAGCCCACGCAAACACACGCAAACACACACACACTCAAGCAAGCCCCACACAGACAAGCTCACACAAATACACAAAAATACTCACAGACACACAATCAGCCTCCAAATACACACACAAGTAAAAATGCATTAACACACACACACATACACACACACAGACACACACAGACTCAAACAAACACTCAAGCCCTCACAAACACTGTGTGGATGGGCTTGAATGTACGTGTATGAAACACATACATTCAAGCCTCCAACCTTACACACTCGCAAGCCCACACAATCAAATACATTCAACCCCACACAAACGCACATAGAAACGCACAATCTGAAGCCCCCACCACACACAAGCTCTCACAGACATCCACACAGACACTCAAGTACCCCACCCAACATACACGCATCTTTTTAAAGACTATATGAAATATTTCATTAAAATTGAATATTTAATTATTAATATACGAGAGAAATGTGTGTAGATATCAACTGATACGAGAAAAAAAATCATCAATATATTAATTCTGTATTAGGGTGGTGGATTGGCAGTATCGGTAGAGCGTCAGACACCATGCTTTGCAACATAGAGTTATGACCCTTTACGTTCTGAGTTCAAATCCCGCCGAGGTTAACTTTGCTTTTCATCCTTACGGGGTCGATAAAATAAAGTACCAGTAATGCACTGGGGTCGTTTAATCGACTTTCCCCATCCCCCAAATTGTTAGCCTTGTGCCTAAATGAGAAACCAATATATTAATTCTGTATAAATAGTATTGATTTCATATCGCTTTTTTTTTGTGTCGAGTGCTCACTCTGGTGAACCTACAGTAACTGGACGTTACTTTCCCTATATATATATATATATATATATATATATATATATAATAACAATAATGTTTCTACTATTGGCACAAGGCCAGCAATAACCCAGTAGATTACTGATACTTTATTTTATCGAGCCGTAAGAATGAAAGGCAAAGTTAACCTCGGCGGGATTTGAACTCAGAATGGCAAAGGACGTAACTCTATGCGTCAAAGCATGGCGTCCGACCCTCTACCGATACTGCCAATTCACCGCCCTATGTGGCCATAATAATACAACATCGATATATTCAAACAGGTCGATCATATATATATATATATATATATAACCCTTATCAAGTCCTCTTTAGATTTTGGTCTTCGTGTATATATATATATATATGCAATGAAATATCTATGATCGTCGGCAAATCACTGATGAGGGACTCATTTTATAACATGTTATCCATGTGCAACCTGCAGTATTCTTCTCCCCATTTTTTCACATATATATATATATATATATATATACATATATACATACATACATACATACATACATACATACATACATACATACATACATACATACATATATATATATATCGGCAGGACTAGAACCGCTTCATTCGAATGATACAATTCTAGTCCTGTAGAAACCATTTTTATATTAAACCTTTTTACTCTGCTATGTATAGAGTATCTTACTTACAGTGGTTACCCCCGATTGAACCCGGGATACACACACACACACACACACACACACACACACACACGTAGGCATACGGTAAACAGCGGAGGCCACGTGTTGTCCCACTCCGACATAACTTTTGCCCCTCGGAAAATCCCCAGTTGATGGATGCGAAATCCGAAATATAGGATGTATTAAACCATTTCCAAGGTAACTGTATCTCATGTTATTACTTTTTACACTTTTCCTACGTGCTTTTACGCCCTCTACGCTTCCTCTTACATCTCTCTCTCTCACTACCACCTGATTCTGTTACCCGGAGATTTACCCATCTGCATTGTTGAGGCTTCCAAAACAACAATTTATATATATATATATATCCTTGATCACCTTGACCGACCAGTCTGTCGGGCACCAATCGGCGCCGCTGGTCACAGCACGTCATGCTGTTTTAGCCATAATATATATACAGTATATATATATATATATATAAATATATATATACTTATTACCTGGTTCCTCTCCTTTTCTGATTAGTTAGTGAGAGCCACATTTCTAAATCAGCAACTTCAGATATGTTGACGTCAAACTAATTACATTTAGCAATTCATATAAAATTAACTTTCACCTTCAACTTCTTATATATTCTTTTCTTTCACCTTTCACTGAATTTAATGATTGCATATTGATTAACGTATCTTATCTATCTATCTATCTATCTATCTATCTATCTATCTATCTATCTATCTATCTATCTATCCATCTATCTATCTATCTATCTATCTATCTACCTATCTATGTGTCTGTCTATCTATCGATCTACCTATCAAGCTATCATCCCCTTCTTTAAGTACCCCTTCAGAAGGAAGGTAAGAGTGGAGAGACAGGTGCTACACCCCAGTAAATTCGCTGAAAGGTGGGTGAATGTGGCGAAAATGGCCCGAGTGAATGGGCCTTCTCTGTACATAAACCTGTAGGTTGAGGAAGACAAAAATAGGGAAGACGAGAACACCTACTAAAACGTGTCCCTGGTGTTGAGGGTTGTTCTATCTACGGGGTGTAAAACAACCTCGCAGTAACGTTCCCCTTATTGAGGATTTCGATTGTTATTATATATATAGTTTATAGTTATCAACTAATGTTAAAGTTATGTAATGTCCCATTTTTTATACGCCCTTGTGGCAAATAAATATATCTATCTATCTATCTATCTATCTATCTATCTATCTATCTATCTATCTATCTATTTCTATCTCTGGGATGGACACACGCGTATAACTTGCTGAGTAAGTTCTGTTTAAATTTCTATAGAAATTCTTGTCTGATAACTTTAATTTTTGTACCATTTTGTAGAGGGACTGCCAGGTCAAACTTTGATCTGGTCAGTCTCTCAAAATATTCTACGCCTTTAGGCGAAATAGTTAAACAAAAAAAAAAGTTTTTTCTTGTTGAAAAGTCAATATTTTTTTAAATGGCCGAAGCTTCTTCACCAAAATTCGAAGGAGGAAAGGGGAAGATGAACTTACAGCTTCCCCCTGCCACTGTCACAGTAGCAGAGGTCAAGAAGAAAGGTCAGCCAGAGGAAGAATTCTCTCCACCTGTTAACCGACAACTTGACGTTGCCATGGCAACAACTCAAAGAACCAGCGGCAACAGCAACAACAACAATGCGACGGACGAAAACAACACCAATAACAATAACAACAACAAGACCAATAACGGTGACAACAACAACAATGATAACAACAACACCACCAACGACAACAACAACACAAACAAACAAAATTTCTCCTTCGCCGAGACGACAAGGAAAACCCTCGACTATCTGCCAGTAGATATAACAAAAGCGAAGGAGCTACTGGCGGATGCGAAAAAATATATAGTGTACGGGGAAAATGGTTCATTCACAATCCATTCCCCCCCGGAACTAAAAAGCCAGAGACTCCTAAACACGGTCATGTTTAGGACAATCTCGAACAAAAGTAAAAAACCAGCTCAACCATCACAGAGCGAGATAGAGCTGGTTTTAAAAGACGTCATGAAGGACATCACCTTCATTCAGAAGGATAGACTCTACGGGAGTCTATCCATTCTCATGAAGGACAGGGACACAGCAGTGAAACTGTCCATCAAACCAATCACATCCACCGCATACACCTTCTACCCTACGTACATGGGTAGAAGAACACAAAAAATAAAAATCCACACCATCCTGCCGATTATGGACATATGGTGGGTTTTGACAGGTTTTCTGGACCTGGAGGATGACATGCTGGTGTCCATGGGAAAGGCATCGGGTGACGCGTTCAGTGGAACGAGCCTCGAACTTGTAGTTCAAATGAGGCCCGAAAGGATCGCCCAGATCCCTGAACGCGTCATACTGGATGATCTAACCTTCATCAACATTACCGTTGAGGGTAGACGGCCCTCGTGTTACCTCTGCGGAACCAGAGGTCACCTGAGGGCTGTCTGTCCCCAACTTAATAAGAAAACCCCAATCCTGCCTACACCACCAACAGCTGCACAACCAACACAATCACCACAACTACCACTACAAAAACAACCACCACAGCTCAAACCAAAACAAAACAATGTCCAACCCATCCCCTCCACTCAAAAAACAAAAACAATTTCCAAAACACCCGTACCGCAAACACAACCCGAAAATATACCCCTCCCCTCCAACGCGGAAGATGACCCTAGTTCGTCGTCAGACGAGGAGGAGCACTTCCACACAATCAAAAGAAAAAAAAGAAAACACACCTCAGACACACAAATGAAAAAAAACCCTCCCCAAAACATAACACTGACACCAACACAAAAGAGCTCACAACAGCAAACAAAAAACACCACACAAAAACAAAAACATGCATACACATACATAAATACAAGAAACAAAAAACTGTTAAACATTGTGTACAACAACAATCTAATAAAAACACAAGGGCCTAACTTCACCCAGGCAGGGGATTTCCCCCACCTCAAAATGATTAAGGCCCCACAGGACACCTATAAAACTTTAAAAAACAATTTTAAAGAGGACGTGGGTCCCCCCTGCGTCGGGCCCATTAACCGCGTCCTCCTAAAAAACTATCCCACCCCCTCCCCAAACACCCTCACAACTCCAAGCTCCCCAACCACACAACACACTGATGCCCCCACACTTCCACAAACCACCACCCCACCCAACAACCCATCCCCCACCCTAATGGAAATTGTGCAGCCCGATACCCGGGACGCAGAGAGGTAAGTGCCTTTTCTCTTCACCACCAACATGGCTATGCTAAGAGTAGGCTGTTTAAATGCGCGTGGCCTGGGCTCAACTTGGAAGCAAGCAATGCTTCTAAATGACCTCAGGTCACAACGTATAGATGTGATGGTTATTTGCGAGGCCCGGATCAGCAACGTGCGACAGCTGGCCCCCACCTTTGATGACTTTGAGATGCACGCATCTCTCTGTCAGCCCGGAGGTGGGGGTGGAGTTGTCGTTCTGCTGCAAAAACATCTGGGTCTCGCAACACAGATGGTACATTTGGACCCGGAGGGTCGACTAGTGGTTCTGGACCTTGGCAGTGGTAAAGGCGGAGCGTTTAGGTTGGTAGCCGCCTACGGCCCTTTCGGGTCAATGCGGCCGGACTTCTTCCATCGTCTGGAGACTTTTCTAGGGACGTCCCGCTCCTTGCTATTAGTGGGGGACTGGAATGGTATCCTAGATGCACGCTGGGACTACGTAGGGGCCTGCCCCGATAGAGAGGGGTGTAATAGCCTCAAAGGGTTAATCGGTCGATTTGACCTGGCCGATAGATATCGACTAGATTTTCCGACTGCGCCAACCTGGACTTGGGCAAATCGTAGCGGATCATCTAGGTCGTACCTAGATAGGTTCTTAGTTAGAATTAAGGATAAGGACTTTTTAAGTTGTCCAAAAATGCGCATTGTTGGCTATTCAGACCACAAATTAGTGACCTGCATGGTCAACCTTGACAGAACTCATAGACAGGGCCCCGGTTACTGGAAGCTCAACTTGTCCTTGCCGGCAAGTAGAGCCTACAGGAATCGGATTAGTACGTTAGTTAAGGAACGGTTGACTGGAGCGATCGTCAACAGCAGGTGGTGGGTATCTCTAAAGAGAGAGATTAGAGTAGTCTCGATAGAATTTAGTAAGGTTCTAGCTGCGGATAGGAATAGGAAGGAAAGGGAGCTAATAGATAGAGTAGAAGAGGCAATTAGAAGCGGCGACGTGGCCAGAGTGCTAGCGTCGAGAACGGCTTTGAGCCAGTTTTTCGACGCGAAGCACGAAGGCTGCGTTGTCCGAAGTAAAATACGTGCTCTAGGGAACGAGGGGACCAAAGCTGTTAGCTGGGCCCGCGTGACAGAGGCCAACAGTGGAACTAAATCCACCATCCGGTCTTTGCGAGACCTGGATGGACGGGCGATTCTTGAGCCTAAGCAGATGTGTGAGGCCTTTCAAAGGCACTTTGCCCGACTGTTCGGGAGGGGCGGGGAGCCGGTTGGGAACGTGGACTTCGGTCCATACCTCGACGGCCTGCCGCGCCTCTCGGACAGGGAGGCGAAGTCCTGCGAAGAGCCGATTTCGGCCGCTGAGATAGAGGACGTGCTGAGCCAATGCGGCAAACGCAAATCCCCGGGTCTCGATGGTCTTCCTTACGAATTATATCTAGCTATGCCGGACTTGTTCCCCGATCTCCTCGAGGCGGTCTACTGCAACTGGCAACAGAACGGGAGAATTCCCTGTACTGTGACCAAGGGCGTAGTCACGCTAGTGAGGAAGGACGAGAACAAGGGGGACGAAATAAGTAACTTCAGGCCCATAACACTGCTAAATACAGAGTTACAGATTTTGGCCAAGGTGCTAGCAAAGAGGTTGGCGCTTGTCGTGGGCAACCTGGTGGGAGATGCGCAGACATGCGCTATCCCGTCCAGGTCCATCCATGACAACCTCCACCTCATGCGATACATCATAGAGAGGGTTGGGAACGAACCCGGCTTTGGTGGGGCTCTGATCAACTTGGATCAATCTAAGGCGTTCGATAGGGTCGACCATGGTTACCTGGATGCGGTGCTAGCGGCGGCAGGCTTCGGACCCGTTTTCAGGGGCTGGATCACTGCTATGCACAGCAGCCGCATCTGCTCTAGGGTCAAGGTGAACGGCTACCTCTCGGAGCCGTTCAAAATCGCGCGGTCCATCCGACAAGGGTGCCCTCTCTCCTCCCTTCTGTATGTGTTGACTCTCGAGCCACTACTGCGGAAGTTGGAGTTGTTGCAGGGCATCCCTTTGGAACCGGGATTGCGGAAAGCGGTGTCGGCCTACGCCGATGACGTGACAGTAATGGTGTCGACGGCCTCCGAAATCGAGGCGGTCGGCACCTTACTGGAGGAGTACGAAAAGTTCACAGGGGCTAAGCTGAACCGGGACAAGTCGATCGGTTTGCAACTCGGCACGTGGAGGGGCAGACCGATGCCCTCCGATAGCGTCGTCGGACGCTGGACGGAGGGCCCGGTGAAGTTGCTCGGGGTCTGGTTCGGACCGGACCTCCAGGTGGAGAAAAACTGGGCGGAGGTTACGAACAGGGTGTTTGCACTGACCCAGAAGTGGGCCAGTTGCAAACTATCCCTGAAAGGCCGGGCGGAGGTGGCGAACACCTACATAGCGTCCGTCATCTACTACCGCCTGACCGTAGTGCCCTGCCCAAGGGAAACCCTCACCAAGATGGAGCGCGCGCTCTTCCAATTCCTTTGGAAGAGGCGGGCTCCTATGGTGAGGAGATCCATCTGCTGTCAACACCCTTCGAAAGGAGGGCTGGGGATGCCGTGGCTAATGATGCGTAAACACGCATTAAGGCTACGGCACCTCTACGTATTCCTCACCGGACAACCGGTGTGGGCCTCGTTTGTGAGACGAACCTTTCCCAGACTCGTCTCACTCACCGAGCTGCAATCCTGGGTCAAGCAAAGACCGAGAAAACTGGGCGCCTGGCACACTGAGTGTGCCCAGGCGCTCACCGCCCTCTGGCAGGCGGATCCGGTTATCAGTGGAGACTCCACCGCAACATTCTATAGAGGGCTGGTACGCAGCAGGTGCGACGACGCCCTCGGAGAAGCCCTAGACATGGAGGAGGACGAACTGGCCAGCCTGTTCGGTAGGACATTCAGCCCGGGACCTATGGACAACTTCCAGAAGTCCCTGGCCTGGCAGTGCTACCGAGGGGCTTTACCCGTTCGAGAAAGGCTCTACAGACACGGGCGCCCGGGTAGGGACCCCGCCAAAAAGATCTGTCCCAGATGCGTGTGCGACGAGGAAACCGTTGCACACGCATTAGTACACTGCTCGGGCGTAGCCGATCTGTGGGGCTATGTCGAACAACTGCTGTCAAGGGTGGGACCGATCCGGTTGACCACCGAGTCTATTGTAATGATCAAGCCGCCTCCCCCCTTCAAAGATGAAGCAGAGGCGGTGTTTCTGTGCGTAATAGCCATGGCGAAAGAGGTTGTATGGTGGACGCGTCTGAAAGGACTGAGGTCGGGCACCTTTCTCTCTGGCCAACAACTGGTCCGTTTCTTCCGATATCATTTCGGAAGAAGGATCAGGATGGAGAGAGAGGTGCTGCACCCCAGCCGTTTCTATGAAAGATGGGTGAAAGTGGCGAGAATGGCCCGTGTGAATGGGCCTTCACTCTACATCAGACTATAGGTGAGGAAGATGAAAGACCAAGGGAGCACCCCTTCTCTGTGCTCCTGAGGAGAAGGGTTGCACACTTTTTTCGGGGGTGTGTGCGACCCCCCAAGGCGCCTCCTCTCTATTGAGGATTTTGTTAAAAATTTTATTTTTTGTTATATCTTATTTTATTTTTATATTTTGTTATTGCCTCCTCCTTATTGAGGACGCCTTTTTGTGTAAACTCCCCCCTTTGTACTTGTCCCACTTTTGATGCCCTAGTGGCAAATAAAAGAAATATATCTATCTATCTATCTATCTATCTATCTATCTATCTATCTATCTATCTATCTATCTAGTCACCTATCTACCTATATGTCTATCTATTTGCTCATTTTTCTGTCTGTCTGTCTGTCTGTCTGTTTATCTACTTGGCTCTCTATCTGGGGATGCCGTGGCTAATGATGCGTAAACACGCATTAAGGCTACGGCACCTACACGTATTCCTCACCGGTCAACCGGTGTGGGCCTCGTTTGTGAGACGAACCTTTCCCAGACTCGTCTCACTCACCGAGCTGCAATCCTGGGTCAAGCAAAGACCGAGAAAACTGGGCGCCTGGCACACTGAGTGTGCCCAGGCGCTCACCGCCCTCTGGCAGGCGGATCCGGTTATCAGTGGAGACTCCACCGCAACATTCTATAGAGGGCTGGTACGCAGCAGGTGCGACGACGCCCTCGGAGAAGCCCTAGCCATGGAGGAAGATGAACTGGCCAGCCTGTTCGGTAGGACATTCAGCCCGGGACCTATGGACAACTTCCAGAAGTCCCTGGCCTGGCAGTGCTACCGAGGGGCTCTACCCGTTCGAGAAAGTCTCTACAGACACGGGCGCCCGCGTAGGGACCCCGCCAAAAAGATCTGTCCCAGATGCGTGTGCGACGAGGAAACCGTTGCACACGCATTGGTACACTGCTCGGGCGTAGCCGATCTGTGGGGCTATGTCGAACAACTGCTGTCAAGGGTGGGACCGATCCGGTTGACCACCGAGTCTATTGTAATGATCAAGGCGCCTCCCCCTTCAAAGATGAAGGAGAGGCGGTGTTTCTGTGCGTAATAGCCATGGTGAAAGAAGTTGTATGGTGGACGCGTCTGAAAGGACTGAGGTCAGACACCTTTCTCTCTGGCCAACAACTTGTCCGTTTCTTTCGATATCATTTCGGAAGAAGGATCAGGATGGAGAGAGAGGTGCTCCACCCCAGTCGTTTTTATGAAAGGTGGGTGAAAGTGGCGAGAATGGCCCGTGTGAATGGGCCTTCTCTTTACATAAGCCTGTAGGTGGAAAAGAGGAAGGAACGAGGGAGCACCCCCTCTCTTTGCTCCTGAGGAGAAGGGTGCACACTTTTTCCAGGGGTGTGTGCGACCCTCCAAGGCGCCTCCTCTCTATTGAGGATTTTGTTATAAAATTTATTTTGTTATATTTTATTTTATTTTTATATCTTGTTATTGCCTCCTCCTTATTGAGGACGCCTTGTTATGTAAACTCCCCCCATTGTACTTGTCCCACTTTTTGATGCCCTGGTGGCAAATAAAAGAAACATATCTATCTGCCCACCAATATCTTGCTCTCTTTCAAACTGTCTGTCTGTTTGTCAGCATGTCTGTTTTCCTGTCTGTCCACCAGTCTCTCTGTCTGTGTCTTTACCTGTCTGTCTACCTGTTCCTGTCTATCCATCCAATTGTCTACCTGAACCTGTTTCTCCACCCAATTGATTACCTGTCTCTCTGTCTCTATCTGCAGAGAAATACATATATCTATATATGTGTATATAAACACATTGATGTACACAAAATATACAAACTCACGTACTAATACCAGCATACTCAGTTATACTAGGGAACATATACACAAATGTATACACCTCCATAATCGCACGACCACAATCACATTTCTATACAAACACACTCATACCACCATATCCACTTAAACAAGTGAACCCCCCCCCCCCCACACACACATATATATAAGTGTTTCAAACTTTATTTTATCATGAGTTAAAGGTCTATAGATTTTTCCCTGGATTTTACTAAATTCTGTGGATGAATTTATATCCTGATTCTCTTTTGAGATGAGTTTGAGTTATTTTTCCTAAATCTTTCGTTAACTACTTTTCCCATCTTGACGTTATAGTCGCATATATGTTATAGAATGCCGTTAGCTTCTTGCTAAAACAATCTCTATACCTCTATATATATATATATATATATATATATATATATATATATGAAAGACGTTAAGTAAGTTAATTTTTAATTTTTAAAATTTTCTTATTTTACGTCTTTCATATAATTGTTCTGCATCCCCCTGCATAGAACCACCTAGGTACTATAACATAACTTATGTATTTGCTAGCATTAGTGTACATCTGTACGCATATGTTGGTAAATATACTAATTCTCTCTCTCTCTCTCTCTCTCTCTCTCCATATATATATATATATATATGTGATAAAAGAGTGATAACATTTTCTCCGAACGAAATACCCGTGTCTGAAAGAACCTGCAGCAGTAGAGTCAGCCAGATCCATACAAGGACCATGTCTCGAGCTACCTGTCGGCGAAACAATTGTAACACGCAATAAATTAAGTCGAGATGCATCACTGATTTTTCGTTTTCTTTATACTATCTACACTCTACTCTGCTAATTTTAGCATACCGCCTATAGAAGCACCATAGCTACCATTATACACAACTATCTATCTATCTATACCTATCTATCTATCTATCTATCTATCTATCTATCTATATATATATATATATATATATATATATATATATGTAGATGTGCCTACAATAAAATTAGAATATTAATCAACATTTTGATATTTCCTGTCAGTTCAATGAGACTATCAAAGTTCAATTATATTATCGATTGGTAAATTCAAAAATTTAATCTGATTTATTCTCAATATTTTATAGATATTATCTAACATGGCTTCGATTTAAGGATCGTTAAACCTCCTCCTCATCCTCCTCCCCTTCTTCTTCTTCTTCTTCTTCTTCTTCTTCTTCTTCTTCTTCTTCTTCGCCCATTTGTTGCTTGCCCATTTGTTGCTGAGAGGGTCGTGGGGTCAGAGTCCCCAAACATTCCTTCCAGTGAGTCCTGTCAGAAGCCACCGTCTCCAACTGATCCGGCTGGATCCCTAAGAGAGACCAGCCAAGCTCATGGATGTTATCCAACCATCTTGCTCGGGGTCTACCCTTGTGTCTCGTTAAACATCCAATATGTTAAAATATTAAATACAATTTGATGTGTGTGTCTCTCTCTCCCTCTCTCTCTCTCTCTCTCTCTCTCTCTCTCTCTCTCTCTCTCTCTATATATATATATATATATATATATATATATATATATACTACCCAAAGTATCGAGTACTCTGGTCTGTTATGGTCCACGTGATTCCTTCCTACACTTCGTTCGTTATACACACACACACACGCACACACACACACACACACACACACACACATATATATATATATATACTAGCTGAATGTCCCGGCATTGCCCGGGTTACTGCTGTTTTTATTCAGATTAGGAAACAATAAATATGAAGAATTTCTTTTTCTCATATTCACTTTACATAAAATATGTCAAAGTTGTAATGATAATAGAATTTAGAAATGAAAATCTCTTCAACCCGGTTTTACCATCTTCTTTTCTCAACCAAGAAACCAACAAAAATCACAAAAAGGAACACAAAAAATATATATATATATTAAGAATAGCAAACAAAAATCATAATCAATTTTCTGTCGAAAACAAAAAACAGCCAAAAAACAGTTTTTTTTTAACGGATGATAAAGTACTGTAAAGTTGTTGGAAGAGCCTGATAGAATTAGATGAGCAACAGCCAGAAGCACAGCAGCAGCAGTATTTCGAACTGTCCACCATTTAGGGTCGTAATCTTCAGTTTCGATATCAGATTTATGAGAGAGGTATATCGTGAATTATTGAGTTTTATCGATTTTTTTGCGTAATTGGGGATCAATTTTAAATATATAAATTCTGCATGACCTAATTGAAGCTATTTCGAATATTGATAAGTAATTTTCCATTGAAGGAGGTGTTTTCTTTTAATCGTATAGAAAAGGAACATGCACACACACTCGCTTTTATAGATAATTGTTTCTACTTTAGGCACAAGGCCAGCAACTACCCAGTGCATTACTGGTACTTTATTTTATCGACCCCGTAAGGATGAAAGGCAAAGTCAACCTCGGCGGGATTTGAACTCAGATCGTAAAGGGACGTAACTATGCTGGAAAGCATGGCGCCCGACCCTCTACCGATACTGCCAATCCACCGGATAATGATATATATCTGTATGTGAGTGTGTGTATGTGTTTGTATATATATAAACTCTTTTTGTGTTAAATCATCTCAGTGGTAATGCACGTTACAGGACCTCTTTGTAGACTATGTTGCGGGTCATACCGTTGGGTGTGTATGAAAAAAGGGAGTCCTTACTCCCAACTCGCGAGCAGGCAACATAAAGTTGGCCATGAGCAAAGCAGGGCTCTTTTAGATGAATGCCCGCCACGGACAAAGTTTGACCCTGAGATTTGTTTATGGTGATCGCGAAGCAGGGCCTTACGGGAAACTGATGTCGCCTAAAACCTATCGGGATGTCCGTGGTCGAAGGTTGGATGCTTAGCCTTGGGATCATGACGGTCTCACCTTTACCACAACCAGTTAAAATGGTTGCTTCAATGAGATGGTTCGTCATTGATTTGACTACCATTCGAGTGCCGTTGCACTGTTTTGGGGGGCGCATGTTACGCATAAGCATAATCGGACTGCCGACCTTGAGCTTCAAGATGTGGGGTGGGAGACCTGGGGGGTCAAGGCTATTCAAAAACTCTACTGGGTAATCCGTCGCCTCCTGTGGATCGGTGACGCGGTCTATAGACATTAAAATTTTCTCTTGGGCTGGAATCTTGCCGAGTAGCTCTTCGTTGAGAGCATTAACAGCAGAGTTTTTGGGGGCTAGGATGACTCTTTAACTAAGCCAATCTAAGTTAGTGTAGTTAACCTGTAGGTTTGGAAAAACAGCTTCTAAACGGGCCTGAGGACTGTCAACTGTATTACTGACAGATGCCAGCGACACCTCACCCTTTTCGTTGGAAGGAAATCGGCCTTCCCCTATAGCTAGGATGGCCTGGCCGAATTCTGCAGACGTGCTGTCCCCGAGCAACTGCGCCCGCATGTTAACGCTCAGGCGGGGTATCCGAACGATAGGCCAAAGCGTCGACGACTTGAGGCATGCGCGGACTTCATCAGCCCTTGTCCCTTTGGGGATAACAGGCAGCGTTTGCCTGAAGTCACCCGAAAGCAGTAAAGTCACGCCACCCAAGGGTGCCGAGGAGTTCCTGATATCTTTTAAACTCCTATCTAATGCCTCCAGAGCACCCTTATGTGCCATGGTGCATTCGTCCCACACAATGAGGCAACATTTTGCGAGAAGTGCCGCTTTGTCGGAGTGCTTGATAATGTTGCACGTCGGCGTATCAGTTCGTGCGAGGTCCAGCGGAAGCTTAAAGGCAGCATCAGCCGTCTTCCCTCCAGGCAGCAAGGTAGCGGCGATCCCCGATGAGGCGACCGCAAGGGCAAAGTTTTGTTGTTGTCGAAATGAGGGAGGTAACGTATGTTTTGCCTGTACCACCAGAGGCATCAAGAAAGAAGACACAACCTAATCCACCCAGTGCACTGTCAACGACAGTCTCATAAGCAACCCTTTGCTCGGGAAGAAGCTTACGTTCATTTTCATCTAGGAAAGTTGTCAACATGGCGACATCGTAAGATGTCTCCAACAGAATATCTGGACCCAGCACACTAACATTTTCCCTGCTGGCGGCTGGCAAGCCGTATGTTGGCAAGTCATTCCCCCCTAGTTGAAGGAGCTCTTCTTGGATGGAAATTAGCCCTTGGTTGTAAATGATTTCGGTGAACCCCACTTCTAAAGATGGATTTTGCCGTTTGGCTGTGCGGAGGAAGTCCTCGCACAAATCGTCCCTGTACTTCAGCCAAAGGGCTGAAGGGTTAGCTAAGCCATAATTGTGCAGCAAAAAGGCAAACAGTTCCCTTAATTTCTGTGGGGATTTCAGCAGAGCACCATCGCCGAGGGTCGAGTCCCATTGGGAGTCATCTTCCAAGAGACCAAGCCTAAAGCAGGCTTCTCGAAAAGTGTTGCAAAGTTCCCCGTTTACTGTTTTTAAGTCAAAGAAACCTTGCGGCCCCTTGACCTCGTGCAGAAGAATGCACAGGTGAAAGCACACAGGTTGGGTTAGGGGAACCGTGTAGACTCTACCGAGGCAGTCAGAAAATTTAACTCCCGGATGCGATTCAACTGCCTTACCAGTTTTTCGCCGTACCCAGCTATTGGGGCGCTAAGTGAAGTAGGACGGCACCTGAGGGTAAATTAGAGTTCTCGCAAAAGCGTCTACGTGACAGAGCTTAAAGAAAGCGGTTAACGTGGTTTCTTTGGGGTTAGCCGCAACTTGAGCAGCATTTGCGGCCGTAAAGTAAACCCGCTGTCCGTTCTCTAAGTAGACCGCCAGGTTTGTGATTTTGGGGTACCTTTCATGGATAGAAAAACCAAAAATTCGCCAAAACGCTTCGTTTGTACTTATGTACCGGGCCGATAGGTACTCACTGACCTCGTCCCGGTCGGACTGGAGGGCGAATGCGGCGGAATCGCAGCCCTTGTTGACGTACTTGCAAACATATTTAATCGATTTAACTGAGCTACAGAATTCCACATTAATGTGGGCTTGGAACGTCGAAGTGAGAAGTGGACAATAGGGGACCACCCATCGATTGTCGACTTGCTTGCCTCTTACAATGGCAGTAAAACAACCGTCTTCAGGCGACCGGCGCCTGTACAGGGGATAGCCGTTGTGCCCTGTCTAGGTCTCTGAAACAAATTTCCTAGGGTACCTCTTACTACATATCCCGTCTTTCTGACACGAATGGTTAGAACCCGGATAACAGGGTCCGTGTATCATGGAAGTCGTGACGACGTCGAAGAGTTCTTTGTCGGTGGCAGGGTTGGGGATCTCTGCGCAGATAAATTTGTCGATGTCGTTGGAGTTGATCTTGTTCTGCAGCCACAGTAACAGATGAATGTGAGGCAGGCCCCGTTTCTGCCATTCTACGGTGTACGTATGGCATCTAGCAGGGCCGAAGATGTTGGCTTTTGCACAACATGCCTTCATTTTCTGTATGTTCCTCTCGAAAGCACTCGCTATGAGGTCAAGGCGGTGGTGGTATGACTGCCCTGGAAGGAGTTCTCGGGTGATCTCATCCGCCTTCGGGTTGCACGTGAAGGTGATGAAGAGGTCAGGACGGCCGTAGGCCCGCACGTAGGTCATGGCGTCCTGAGTCCTCTCGTGCATGTACCGAGGTCCTCCAGTGAAGGTAGAAGGCAGGATGCAGACCTTGCGAATGTTTCGGGGATCCCCGTCGTTGGTCAAGCCGTCTCGCAGGTGTATGTAGCTTTCGCTACGCAGTTGCTGCTGGTGGGTTCGAATGAAGGCCAGTCGTTCTGACTCCATCTTTGCTGCCATATCCACCGCAAATTGGTTCAGTAGGTACTGCGATCTGTGCAAACAGTTGAAACAGTTTCTCCGAGGCATGAGTCGGTATGCGTAAAATTCCTCGCAGGACACGGTTTTGGCGGCAGCAACGGAGGGCTGGTTTGGCTAGCAGTGTGGAGTCTTGAAGTGGTAGCCGTCCTCGCCGCGGAGGAAAAGTAGAGGGTATTGGAGGCTGTCGTAGGATCGGTGTGTTTCGCGTATTCTGTGGAGGCCAGTTGCACGGTTGGATATGACGATATCCCGGGGGTTGTGCTGGTCTCCGTGACGGACGACTGCCACCTCGTTGCACGCGGGCGCGTTGAATCGACGGGCGTGTTCTCCGGATGGTCTTTTGTCGGCATCGATGACAATGTTGAAGTTAGGCAGGTCAGTAGTCTCCAAGGTGTACTTGAAGCTCTGCACGTAGCTGTTTTCGGAGTGTAGCATTTGCTGCAGCGCAAGGAGAACGTCTCTGTCCAGGTTCTCTCTAGTGCCATCAGCTGGGATGAGAGATGAGCGCATGTCAGCCTGCTTGTTGTAGTCAGCTATGAAGTAAATTTGCAGGAAGGCGGGTTGCGCTGACGGCGCAGGCTGTAGAGGACCGACATAGTGGTAAACCTGGCCCTGAACCTTAAAGGTTGGCATCCATCCGCTTTCTCGGACAATTTTGGCCCCGAACGAAGTCATCTGAAAGGCGCAGTTGTATTTCCTTATGTTGCCAAGGAAGTCTGTTGACGTAGAGGTCTCTCCGCTAAGAAGTTCTCGTAAAGGTTCTGGAGGGGCCGCCAAAGGAGGAAGTGAAATTTTCCCATTAGAGCAGCACAGGCCAGGTGGTTCTCCGGGTCACTTCTCTGCACCACAGAATTGGCATATGACATCCATCCTGCCTGGTTGAATGTCCGTACGGTCGGAGTATTTTACTGTTGGATCGTAGTTCAAAGCCTTCATAAGCCAAAATGACTCATGTGGACTCGTTGTTCCTCTGGCGGTGTCTCTTCGTGCGTTGTTTGTGTACAACCGAGCACGGCGGGCTGTTTGATGTTCTGCGGCACGGGAGGCGGCGGTGGATACAGCATTCTGGGACCTTCGGATGGCTGTCTGTATCTCGGTCTGGGATGCTCTGGCAGCTGCGGTGGAGGCGGAGTCCTTAGACCTTCGGATGGCTGTCTGTATCTCGGTCTGGGATGCTCTGGCAGCTGCCTTGGAGGCGGAGTCCTTGGACCTTCGGATGGCTGTCTCCTGGTCGGTTTCTGCGGCACGGGAAGCGGCGGTTAAAGCAGCGTTCTTTGACCGTCTGGTGGCTGTTTGCTGTTTAGTTTCGGAGGCCCTTGCAGCAGCAGTAGTTGCAGCATTCCTAGCCCTACGAAGAGCTCTTTGGCTGTCACTCTCTGCTGCCCTAGAGGCGGCTGTTGCAACTGCATTCCGACAATTACGAATGGCACGATTCGAAGCGGTAACCGTAGATAGAGAGGCGCTGGGTTGGGCTAGGAGTACTTAAGTTTGAAAGCGAAGTAACAGGGGTTTGTGGCCAAAAATGCAGTCCGGCATCCGTAGACTGCTAATTCAATCGCCTCTTTTTTGAAACAACAGACGATGTTTTCCTACGGCTAAGGGTACTCTTTCTTTTCAGTGGCATGGTTGCAATAGTACAGTAAACAGTAAAGGGGAAGCAGGTTTAGAGCAAAGGCAAAAAAGCGAAGGTGATAAGCAGTATTTTGGGGAAGGTAAAAAAAAGTGACAAATTGTTACAATTTTAAGCAAGAAAAAAGTAAACAAAAAACGTACTGGGAATGGCAAAGTCCGAAAGCGAGGTCACAAAATGTAATGCAGTGAGAGTGAAGCACACGTCTACACAGTAGCCTAACCAAGTGGCAAGTGTAGCGTTTGAAAACCAAAGCTTTGCAGGCCACTCAAATCAACGATAAGAGTCTGCAGAATTTTTTGATAGCAGTCTTGCCAAAACAGAATAAAAGCTGCCACCTCCAGCCGTCCAGGAAATTTTTTTTTGATTCAAGGCGAAAATTTGTCCACTTCTCGACCAAAAGAAAGCAAAAACTGACTCAACTGGTGCCAGGTGGTCAGAACTGGCAGGAACTGGTTTGTGTCACGTGAAGCTGTAACTATAGCAACAGTGGTTCCCTCGATCTCAAAGACCAAAGTAAATGGAGAGGGGAAGGTAATGTTACTGTAACACCAACAACGTCTCTTTCTATATTCCTCGCTCAATAAAGAAGGGGAGGGGGAAGGTAATGTTACTACAGCAACAGTGGTTCGCTCACTGACCAAAGTGGAGAGGGGAATGTAAGATTTCTGTGACACCCAAAACTTCTCTCTCTATCTTCCTCTCTCTCTCTCTAAAGAAGGGGGAAGGGGAAGGTAATGTTACTATAAGACCTGTTATTCCTGTCTCTCTATATACGAAGTGGAGATTCGACCTCGAGCTTCACTCTCGACCGAATTTCGAAATGATTCGAGCACGTCAACAAGATTTAGACTCTTTTCTACCCATATTAGCAAAAAATCGGGTCAAAAAACTCAAAAGGAAACATTTTTCACGCGTGCATAAAATGCAACCTCATCTCCCGATTTCACCCAAAATAGACAAAAAGGTGGATTGCAGGCTCCTGGGGGGACCTATCAAAAAACAAAGTAGCTTAAGCAATGTAAAGGGTCATGAGGAGTGATGTATGCAAATTTGAGCGAGATCGGGCGAGCGGTGTAGACGCCAACCTCGAATAATGTAGCATCCACACACACACAGACAAACACACATCCTCTGTTTTATATATATAGATGCACATTTAATTATAATTTTGGGGATATAGTCACTGCCTCCGTCTCTCTCGCTCTCCTCATCTCTCACTATTACAAGCGAATGGGCACCCACGCGCTGGCCACCCCTCAGTCTCTGCGGACAGAATAGAGAAGGCGTTTCTCCGGAGGATGGTGAAGGCTATTGTGAGCTTCGCGAGCTGGAATTGCTCGTTCAAAGCGTCTCTCTCACCACCCTCCGGGGAAATGACGTCCCTATTCTGTCTACCGGGGCGCGGGGCGGCCAGTGCGTGGTCTGCCATTCGTCTATAATAGTGAGAGACGGGGAGAGCGAAAGAGACGGAGGTAGTGACTATACACCCATCATTATAATTATATGTATATATATCGACAGTCGATCGACTTTCGTCAAATCGGACCGAGGAAACAATGTTTCCGTTGGTCTTTCCAATTGCTAGTACTCGCTATCGGTCGCAACTCCAGGTAGAAGGAGCAACGTGAAATAAAGTGTCTTGCTCAAGGACATAACGCATCGCCCGGTCCCGGAATCGAACTCACAACCTCACGATTAGGAATCTAATTCTCTAACCACTCGGCCACACGCCTTCACAAATATATATATATATAGGAACAAGTATGACCCCGACGGCAGAGCTCAAGCCGTTTCGACGGCTAATTCTGGACAGTCCAGAATTAGCCGTCGAAACGGCTTGAGCTCTGCCGTCGGGGTCGTACTTGTTCCTATTACCCACTCTACTACCCTAAGTATTGAGTACTTTGGTGCGTTATGGTCCATCTGGTTCCTTATCACATTTCCTTCGTTATATATATATATATATATATCAACTAGAAATTGATTGACATATATATCTATCTAAAATAAACACATGAAATAATAACAGGGGATAATTTGTAAAGTGTGTAAGCACACACAGCTAGGTAAGTACACACTTTACAAATTATCCCCTGTGATTGTGTCATGTGTTTATTTTAGATATATATATATGTCAATCAATTTCTAGTTGATATAAAATGCTCGGATCTATTCATTGGAATCTTTGAGCTTATTCTACGGTGGATATGGCGCATGTCTCGGACATGACACCCTTAATTTAATTTTGGATATATATATATAAGTTTATCCCGGGTTCAATCGGGAGTAACAACAGTAGGTAAGGTACTCAATACATAGAAGAGTATAAATATTTAATATAGAAATGACTTCTACAGGACTAGAACTGTTTCATTCGGGAGAAATCATCAGGAAGACCTGATGTTTTCTCCCGAATGAAACAGTTCTAGTCCTGTAGAAGCCATTTATTTATATATATATATATATATATATATATATATATATATAGTGTTACACATTGCTGTGGTCAGTTGAAGGTAAAAGTAAATAACCCCTCCTATGTAATCTAAGTTTAAAAGTCTAAAGCTCATTAGACCGGTGCTTATATCGATTTCATGGCGTGAAGTGATTTAGAGAACAAGTCTCCCCCTGGACAGGACACCAGTCCATCATAGGGTTAAAGCACCAGCTACTGTCGGTACTCATTTCCAGTCGAGTATACTGGAACAACGTGAAATGAAGTGTTTTGCTCAATACACAACACAGTCCGGGAATCGATCCCACGACATTATGATCGTACGTCAACACCCTTACCATTAGGCCACGCGCCTCTAATCTCCTAAGTAACAGATTATTGAAATTTGGAATGTCGAATGTTAGTTTATACGAAGTGTTCCAGTTGTTCAACTACTCTTGGGGCCCAAATAATGAGGAGGGGGGGGGGGGCTGGAATAAGTGGGGAGTCTGGTGGTAGGTGGCATAAGCTGTAGTGTTGGAATAAATGGGGGATTAGAATAATCGGGGAGGGAGGGGGATCGGTAATTTTTATAGGTTGTCTCCGTTGATTAAAAAAAAACACAGAATTAGTCGTTTAGTTTACATATTGAGACTCCAATCTATCCGATTTCTAGTAATGTACTTTTTTGTCATGTATTTTTTTTAGACGATCGACTTTCGTCAAATCGGACCGAGGGAATGATGTTTCCGTTGGTCTTTCCAATTGCTAATACTATCTATCGGTCGCAACTCCAGGTAGAAGGAGCAACGTGAAATAAAGTGTCTTGCTCAAGTACATAACGCATCGCCTGGTCCAGAAATCGAACTCACAACCTTACGATTGCGAATCCAATTCTCTAACCACTCAGCCACACGCCATGCTTTTAATGTATAGAGAAAATTAATTGTTGGGGGAGTGCTACCACTTAGAATAACATTTTGCCGGAGATAGATTAAAAAAAATTAATATGCAGGAGAGGTTGGAATAAAGACGGGGGGGGGGGGGGGGGGGAAATCTGAAAAGTTAATGAGGGGGGCATTATTCGAGTAACGAAATAATCTGCTCCTGAAATGAACGTTAATCCTGTATGTCATCTGTACATATATGCTGAACTTTTATGTAATTATATTCAAGAAATATATTAAGACATGTTTATCTTTAATCGCTTCTACATGATAGTAATCAACATAAACTATAGGGTTTCTCTTACGCAAAACATTAATCTATCAATACAAAAATTTCTGTTTGCATGATTGTTCATATATCCAATAACCCTGGTATATGAATCCTGGACTCTAAAAATTAAACACATTATATATATATACTAAGAACAAAACGAGGTTTCACATTAAGGTCATTATTGATTATGCATAGTTACGTCCGTTTTACAGATAGGTCGCTCATGATCCGTGTAAATGTTATACCCCCGACTACACCCCAAAATACTCATCAGATTAATTAATCAAGCAAAATCAAGAATTTCTATATATATATATCTAGAATAAATATATATAAGAAAGAGAGAGATTCTAGATTTTGCTTATTATGTGACTAACTTGTGGTTACTAGCGGCGACGCTAGTCGATGTACTCGATGCTGTTGCGGGGTCCGTCTCTCTTTGGGTTGTGCTCCAGGTTTAAGGTGGCTGTAGTTTGTTGAGTGTATATATACAGAGTGACAATAAGAATTGCAGCTTTTTGTGAAATTTTATTGCATATTACAATTCTTTGTATATTGATCATCACGGGTTTGATCAGGTGATCGGATCCCGAGTTTTAATCGACACTTCTTGAGATATTCGAGTTTACAACAAGGCTCCATCTAAACTCCTTGGATGGGATTAACCTTAGCGGGATTTGAACTCAGAATGTAAAGGGCCGTAACTCTATGTCACAAAGCATGTTATCCGACAGTCAATCGATACTGCCAATCCATCACCCTATTACGTATCTAAATAATAAGAAATGGCTTTATTTGTCCATCGAAATATTTTGGTTCATTATATAAAAGTCTCTCTCCGTCTCCCCCTCTCTCTAGACTTTGACATTTAGTTCAACAAATATTTATCCAATATAAACAAAATTCTAGGAAATTATTCCCAAACACTCCCAAACTCCGCCCTCATAAATATAAACTTATAAAACATACATAAAAAAAATATATATATAATAAAAAAAAAATACGTCGTAGCTGAAAAGGACTTAAAATAAAACATTGACAAGTTCACTGGTGCATGAAAGACCTCTGTGAAACTACAATAACTTGATGAAATGTCGGACGGGGTTGATTACTAAATACTGAAACCAAATGAACTGAAAAGAACTTTGTGCCAACAATAGATTATCTATTATGCTTATGAAAATGTAATTATGTGGTTCTGTGTTCTTTGTATTTCTAGTTTGGTTTTTTATAGCTTCATTTATTTAATTTTCTTTTCTATCTTTCTTTCTCTGGCTTTAATTTATCATTGGTTATTTAGTTGTTTTGTTAATTTTAAATAAAGCTAAATACCGTATTTAACTAAAGTTAGTTTAGCGTATAATAGCGGAACTCTGCTATTCACAGAGCTAACATGAAGCTCCAAAATAAGTTACTGAGTTTCAGTTCATAATTCTTTTCATGAAAACAGCAGTAAAGCTTTTCCTGGAACGTTTCTTTGTTGCATCATTGTTCTGTAAGAGGAGGCAGTCTACCTTTGTTGTACACATATTGTTGACCGAAACTATACAATGGAGATTTCATTTCAACAGTCTAACAAATATATCATTTCACTATAATCATTTCTCTACACTCTGATAGTCTTGTAAATACTGTAGGTTGCTGTTGCTGTTGCTGTTGTTGTTGTTTAGCGCCATGGTATTCCCGATCTAGTAAACATAAACCACTACAACTATCACAATAACCTTTATTTGCGTCTGTATAGGGAACACATGTCTACATTATCCAACATGTCATTTTATATGATGGCAGGCAATTTAGGCTACTATTTCTAGTATACGACCAACGGTGTAGAGGCTCCTTTGTAGGCTCATTTTTCAGTGGGTTAGATGAATGTTTCAAACCTTGAGGCTCATCAGGCTAGCGTTTATCTAAGATTCCTTGAATACAAGGCTTCCTTCCCCTGGACCGGACACCAGTCCGTCGTATATTTAACTCCCCAGTTACTGTTGGTACCCATTTTCAGCTGTGTATACTGGAGCAACGTGAAATGAAGTGTTTTGCTCAAGAACTCAACACATCGCCCTGATCAGGAATCAAGCTCACGACATTATGATTGTAAGTCCAACGCCCTTAACACTAGGCCATACACCTTCTCTAGGTAAAGTCATAGCAAATTAGATCATTCATGTTATTTTACTGATTATGTCAACATCAGGACCCTAATAGTGTACATAATGTAACAATATCGTGTAATGGTGTATATAATTTAACATATGCCACAAAATATTTGTTTCTACTTTTGACACAAGGTCAGCATTTTTTTGGGGGAAGGAGAAAAGTCGATTAAATTGACCCCAATGCATTACCGGTACTTTCTTTTATCGAACCTGAAAGGATGAAAGGCAAAGCTAACCTCGATGGGATTTGAACTCAGAACGTGAAGGGACGCAACTACATGCTTCAAAGCAGGTTGTCCGACGCTCAACCGAAACTGCCGATCTACCACTCTCATATGCCACAAAATAATAATAATTGTTTCTACTTTTTGCCCAAGGCCAGCAATTATCTCAGTGTATTACTGATACTTTATTTTATCGACCGCGTAAGGATGAAAGGCAAAATTAACCTCGGCGGGATTTGAACTCAGAACGTAAAGGGCCGTAATTCTATGCTGCAAAGCATCGCGCCCGACCCTCTACCGATACTGCCAATCCACCACAAAATACTACTAATAATAAAGGTTTTTTTTATATAGGCACAAGACCAGCAATTTTTGGGGAGGAGAAAGTCGATTAAATCGACCCCAGTGCATTACTGGTACTTTATTTTATCGAGCCCGTATCTGAAATCAGAACGTAAAGGGATATACCTATATGCTGTGAATCATTTTATCTGACGCTCTACTGATTACGCCAAGCCAACGTCCTTATCTAATGTAACGATGTTTTTAATATAGAAATAACTTTTGTATCAACACTGACAATGTAAACCTTTTTATATTTGACTTATTTTTTTACAATCTACATAAGTTGTTAAAACCGAAAAATAGAACATCACCACTCCATAGAATGGTAACAGTAGTGTGAATGTGATGGCATTGTTGGTAATATAAAACATGAAGAAGGGTGATGGATTGGCAGTATCGGTGGATTGGCAACATGCTTTATGGCACAGAGTTACCAGCCCTTTACGATCTGAGTTCAAATTCTACCGAGGTTAGCTTTGCGTTTCACCCTTAAAAGCTCGAAAAAAAAGTACCAGTAGTGCACTTTCCGTTTACCCAAAATTGTTGGTCTTATGCCAAAATCAGAAACCATGAAGAGGTCGGTGGATTGGCAGAGTCGTCAGAGGTTTCGACAAAATGCTTTGCAGTATCTGCCGAGGTTAGCTTCGCTTTTCATTCTTATGAGGTCGATTAAATAAAGTACCAGTCTCGCACTGGGGTCGATTTAATCGACTTTCCCCTCCCCCCAAATTGCTGGCCTTGTGCCTATAGTAGAAACCATTCTTATGGGGTCGATTAAATAAAGTACCAGTTATGCACTGGAATCGATTTAGTCGATTGCCCTCTCCCCTTTAAATTGCTGACCTTGTGTCAAAAGTAGAAACAATTACTGTTGTTTGTATAACCGACAGGGAGGTGTGTTGGTAATATCAGTAGAGCGTCGAGTAAAATGCATATAAGCGTTTAGTTACGGCCCTTTACGTCCTAAGTTCAAAACCTACCGAGGTCAATTTTGCCTTTCATTCTTACGGCTCAATAAAATTAAGTTTCATTTAACAACTGTGGTCGGTATAATCGACATTCCTCTTCCCCAAAAATTGCTGTCCTTGTGCCAATAGTAGAAATAATTTTTTGTATAACCGAATACCATGTCTTTGGATTCACTTGTAGCATATTATTTGATGTAACATCTATTGACTATCTCTATACAACTGCAACTATGCCTCGTGGGATAAAGAGGAAGGGGATTTTACAAACGTTTTACCTAAAGTATGAAGAAATCATTGTCAATGTAAGCTGTGAACTGTCTTAAGCAAACTGTCAAGATTAATCGGCCTCTTAATACAATTGTCTGTAATGTTACAGTACTAAGGTGGAAGAAGGAAACTATTGGTAAGAAAAGGTAAGATATCATAATAAAGACCTGAAACATGACAGCAACTATGGAGCTGTCAGATTTCTTCATGATGAAGGACTAATCAGTAGACAACTCGTAGATATAATCTAGGCAATTCTATTGAAAAGTTGCTCATATGTCAATTGTAGAGGGTCGACAAGTCAGTAAAGTCACATATAAATCGATTCCTGGCGGACATTAATTCTCAGTTCTTGTTGTAAATGATTAGCTCTATGTAGATTGTTCGATCTCTCCTGCTAGTTCTTTCACTTCTTTTATATTTTTAATGTAGCTGGCAAACGCAGAGATTGCAAATTCGTCTTTTCCCATTTTCGAAATAAATAGGTATAACAGAACATCGATTAAGGACACTGACTACAGAAAGTCAATCAATTAACTCCACAACATTTGTGAGCGATCAATAAAATATTCATTGGTTGATGAGATAAATATTTATAGAAAAATTTAGACTGTCATTCTGGTGATGTATCCACTCAGAAATACAGAACTATAAGGGCATATAAGTCCAATTAAGATAACATAATTTATATTAATTAAGTTTTCGACAGAGCTGTTCTGCTAGAGAACGGGTCCCATGTGGCGGATAGTGATACGGCCACCATATATGATGGTTAGTTGCTGTATAAGCGGCCAGTTGCTGGACGAATAAGCAATCCCGGACCAACAGTGGTATACTAATAAGGGAGATGGAGCAATCGGTGACACCTATAGCTCAAAAGAAAACTCTCACAAGCCAGTGGTGTAGCGATGACCAGGCTGGTAAATGCCGCCTCTAAAAAAAGACTATTCTTTGCAGGTTTGAGAAAGTACCATATTGGTGACTGGTGCGAATAAGATCACCAAAGCTACAATATAGTGAAAAGAACATTATCGGTTTGGATGGGCAAAAATCTTTATTGGAATGACGGAACATATCTTACAATCACTAACCGACTTTGAAAACGTATAACTATTACATCAAATTTAATAAATCATATTCATATTTATTTAGAATATAACCAAACTTTAACTATTCTAAACCCTTAAGAACCAAACGACCTCCAGCTGCCGGCAAGTTTGAAATTCACAAAACGAATTAGATGATCATTTTGAATACACATTGAATACATTTTCCACGAAATGTCATTATTAAATGAACATTTTCAAATAATCTCTTCGATACTCTAAACATAGTGGCTTAAACAATTCTTTCTGTCTGTAAGGCTCAGTTCAGTTATGATTTCATCATAATCAATATTTCAAGATAAATCTATTTTGTTAATCTTTATATCTAGATGACATCAAATATATTGATCTCTGCAGAGCATATAAAACATTAACTCACTATTATTTACTGGCACTCGTTTATTTTCCCAGACTATCTTTTTAATTTCACGTATTTCCTTCATTTAGTGATTAACTCAAACACATCCCCAAACATTAGCCAATGATTTATTCAATTACGACTCCGAGAAACTTTCTAACTTCCTATCAATACTTGTGTGTTTAGAAAAAAAAGAAACATATATATATATATATCAGCCCCCTCTCTCTCTCTCTATCTATCTCTCTTTCTCTTCCTCTCTCTCTCCCCTCTCTCTTTCACACAAATTCACACACACACTCACACGAACACATACACAGGTAGCTGAATCTCCGTCGTTTTCGATGACGAGTGATCCAGTTGATTTAATCAACGGAACTATCTATTCGTGAAACTCAAATACTAACATGTAAGTGAAATTATGGCGTAGTTCTCAGGGAGATTCAGCCTCTGACTCAATGTATGAAAAGGCTGGCTCCTTCAATTACTATATATATATATATATATATATATATATATATATATATATATATATATATATATATATATATATATATATATATATATATATATATATATATATATATATATATATATATATATATATATATATATATGTAGGAGGTGAGTTTTATTGTAGTACAATAAAGCAATGCAGATATCAGATAAGAAGCACTGTATGGTTTGTAGGACTGGAGTATACATAATATATAAGAACTCTTTTAACCATCTTTTGTTCTTTATATATATATATATATATATATATATATATATATATATATATATATATATATATATATATATATATATATATATATATATATATATATATATATATATATATATATATATATATATATATATATATATATATATATATATATATATATATATATATATATATATATATATATATATATATATATATATATATATATATATATATATATATATATATATATATATATATATATGTATGTATGTATGTACATACATACATACATACATACATACATACATATATATCTATATATAGTGAAGGCGTGTGGCTGAGTGGTTAGAGAATTGGATTCACAATCTTGAGATTGTCAGTTCGATTCCTGGACCGGTCGATGCGTTATATCCTTGAGCAAGACACTTTATTTCACGTTGCTCCTTCTACCTGGAGTTGCGACCGATAGATAGTATTAGCAACTGGAAGGACCGACGAAAACATTGTTTCCTCGGTCTTATTTGACGAAAGTCGATCGATAAAATATATATATATATTATACATTTCTATATATTTTGTCTGAGGAGAACATGTTTTGCCTTATGTTAAGATGACATGAAGTATATATCTTTCGTTTATTATTATTATATATATATACATATATATATATATATATATATATATATATATATATATATATATATAAACGAAAGATATATACTTTATATCATCTTAACATAAAGCAAAACATGTTCTTCTCAGACAAAATATATAGAAAATGTATAATTTTTTCTTGATATGCCGGTAGACAAACGAACTGGATAGATCGGTGGCCACCAGGTATATATATATATAATTCTGGCAATATTATTACAATATGACCCTCCCCAAGTATAACAATATATATATATATAGTAATAATAATAAATTTGAAGACTAAAATCCAAAGAGGGCTCGATAAGGATAAATATATATCAAATATATAAGAACCGTAGATCAAAAATTTATTAAAACACAGATTAAAGTTTAAGCAAAGAATCGCTGCTTTCACCCTTAACGGGATCTTCTGAAACTAACAAAGTCAATCTGTAAACGCAAAAGTGGATATTTAAAAAAACGTTGCAACCAGAGGAAGACAGGAAGACGATACTTTGGTTCGTGGAAACGTTCCCTTCACAAAACATATAGGTAATATACTTACCCATGCAAATAAGTAATGTTATAAACATAACATATACTTAGCTACCACAACAAGACGTAAAATATCCACGTATAGATCGTACTATCCGTTAGGGTATAATGTGGGGCTGTAATACGGCCTCTCGGTCGTCAATTACCTCGACGTTAACCTCAATTTATCGAATGGCTTGTATTACCCGTATAGAAAGCCGAATGATACGCTTAATTACATAAGTAAGCATTCCAACCATCCTGCCAGCATAACCAAGAACCTGGTAAGAAACGTTTCGTTGAGGCTTTCCCGTCTATCTACTAACGAGCATATTTTCAACGACCACTCCACTTATTACAATGAAGCTCTTGCTCGGAGTGGATTTGTCGATAAGGTAGCATATACAGAGTACGAAAATAGACCTAGAAGAAATAGATCCCGTCTGCATTATATGTTATAACCCACCATATAATATGGAGGTGGCCACACCATTAGCTAAGATCTTTCTATCCCTTATTACGAAGCATTTTCCCCTTACACATAAATATAGTAACATTTTTAATAGAAATACTATTAACATTTCTTACTCTACGACTCCTAACCTTGCATATAACATCACAGCTTTAAATTTAGCTAAACTACCTAGCCGTAGGAACACGTGCAACCCTGTAGTTAGTACTAACTCTAATTGTAGGAATCGGGTTGATTGCCCCTTATCCGGGAAATGCCTCTCTAGTAACATTGTCTACAAATGTAAGGTTGAAACACCCACGCCCCGTAGGGCCTACATAGGGTTAAACGCCAATAGATTCAAGCAGCGTCTTTACATGCATACCCATTCTTTTCGTTACTCTCTAAGAAGGAATATGACGTCACTTTCAGCTTATATCTGGAGTCTAAAAGACAAGCACACCCAATATAAGGTACACTGGGAGATTCTAGATAGTGCTAGATCGTATAACGAAAATAAAAGACCATGTGACCTCTGCGCCGCTGAGGCCCTGGAAATACTCTACGCCACAGACCACATCTTAAACAAAAAATCTGAGGCAATTTCGGTTTGTAAACATAAATTGCACAAAACTTTCCTGTATTACAGCCCCACATTATACCCTAACGGATAGTACGATCTATACGTGGATATTTTACGTCTTGATGTGGTAGATAAGTATATGTTATGTTTATACCATTACTTATTTGCATAGGTAAGTATATATTACCTGTATGTTTTGTGAAGGGAAGGTTTCCACGAACCAAAGTATCGTCTTCCTCCGGTTGCAACGTTTTTTTAAATATCCACTTCTGCGTTTACAGATTGACTTGTTAGTTTCAGAAGATCCCGTTAAGGGTGAAAGCAGCGATTCTTTGCTTAAACTTTAATCTGTTATTTTAATAAATATATATATATATAGTGAAAAATGGAACGGCAACAAAACAGAGAGGCAGTACGAACAAAGGTTTATTGGTTTCACGCTCTTGAGAGTGGGGGCTGGGGGTCGGGG
>OZ024743.1:71403169-71413169 GCA_964016885.1 Eledone cirrhosa
AGCAACTTTCGAATTCTCTATAGAAGGTTTTCTACGTGAAATAGTTTTGAACAAGTGTGGTATTCTTTTGTGTTTTATTAAAATACAGTGAAGACACAAATCTGGCAAATTGGCAAATTTTTTTAGAACAGCGGATTGAAAATGTATTGGAACATGTTGCGGCTTATTCCACTCTGAGGTCAACTTTGGCTTTTCATTAATTCGCGGTCGATATATAACAGTGCTGAGTCTCATTGTTCAACCTTCGTTCTATATTACTTTCTCTAAGAAGGACATATAGAGGAAGAATCGAGCCCATTACTAGACTGGAGCTTTTTTCTCGACCTTGAATGAATGAAAGGTAAAGTTAACCGTGACAAGATTTGAACTCAGAATGCAGGGACGTAACTTTAAGCCGAAAAGTATGTTGTCCGACACTCCACAGATTACAAGGCCATCAAGGTTTTGGAGAGGGGGGAAAGTAATTTAAATCAACCCCGGTGCATTCTTTTTCCTCTTGTCCCGTAGCTCCTGGGGGAGTCGTAGGGGTGCCGTATTGACATAAGGCGTTCCTTTGGGCATTTCTGAACATGGTGAAGCCCATTGCTCTCCAAATCTAAATACAGAGAAGGATAGAAAGAGAGAAAGAGATATAGAGGAAGCATCGGTCCCAGTACTAGACTGGTACTTTTTATCGATCTGGAATGGATGCACCCACATATCTTTACTTAAATCTATATTTATCATTGCTACAACCATGCTGTCTAAGTAACCAATACTGGAAACACAAAAATCACAAAATAATAAAACTAAAACAAATCAATAATGGTTTCTGATTGAGGCACAAGTCCAGCAAATTTTAAGTGAGGGGAAAGTCGATTAAATCACCCCAGAACGTTACTTCAGCTTTATTTATGGACCCCTACATGTCAAGCTTCTCTTATTGATATTGTCCAAGGGAGAAGCAAAGACCGAAACATAGACATTACTGACGGTGGTGGCGAACACAGAAGGTAATGGGCCATACAAAGGGCCATAAGAAATACCACCAGGTATCAGTTTAACAAATTAAGTATATCTACCACCACCACCACCACCATCACCACCACCACCACCATCATCACTACCACTGCCACCACCACCAACACCAACATCAACACCACCACCACTGTCACCCCCACCACCATCATCAATACCACTGACACCACCACCACCAACATCAACACCACCATCACTACCACCACCACCACAATCACCACAAACACCACCACCACCGCTTCCACCAGCACCATCAACATCACCAGCACCAGCACCACCACGACCACCACCATGACCACCACGACCACCACGACCACCACCACAACCACCACCACCACCACCACCACCACCACGACCACCACCACCACCGCTACCACCACCACCACAACCACCAATACTACTAAGACCGCTGATGCTGTCGATAGTAGTAAAAGTAATAATTTCTTTTATCAATAATAATAAAAGCATTGTTGTAGTTTATGGCAGGCAAATG
The DNA here is from genome assembly GCA_964016885.1 of Eledone cirrhosa. Taxonomy (NCBI): domain Eukaryota; kingdom Metazoa; phylum Mollusca; class Cephalopoda; order Octopoda; family Eledonidae; genus Eledone; species Eledone cirrhosa. The sequence goes on from OZ024743.1 coordinate 71,404,680, forward strand.
AATGTTTGAAGTGGCACATTTACCATATTAAAAAACTAATCACTGAAGCAACAGCTGTATATTAATGAGTTCTGTCAATAATTCGACAGCTTCCGGAAGTTAGTGGATTAAAGCGTTATTTGTTAACAAATTGGAAAACAACACTTGTTCCATATGTCTTAAAATGGAGCTATAAACACCAATCTAACGAACACTTTATCAGAGATACACATTAGTATCATAAAGTAACATGTTGCATGTATTTAACAACTATATGTATTTAACGGGTTTGTAACTCCATCCTTTCATACATATTACCTTGGTTTCTTAGAAACATTTGAAGTATTTCTACTTCATTTTTCTTTTCTCTTAATCCATAACTCTTGGGGGAGCCATAAGGCCATCGTAGGGGTATACAGTGTTTCTGGGACATTTTTAATACCTGGAAGCACCCATTTCCTCCTGGGTCGGATTTAGGCATTGTCGGGCCAGAGCACTTCAGGATTTGGGGCCCACTTCATACATAACAAATTAAAAGGCCCCCCCCCCCCAGTTTTACATATCAAATCCGCTTGGAACAAGTAATTGGAATTGAATAGTTGAATAGTTATACATGTGTGTGCGACAGCTCACACCTATGCAGGTTTAGCTGGCCTCCTCCAAGGTGTATCTCGTTGGAGGTGTCTTGGGTAATTTAATGATAGGGACTACAGTCCTATCATATCATTTCTACAGCTGAGTAAACTGGAGCAACGTGAAATAAAGTGTCTTGCTCAAGGAAATAACACATCACCCGGTCCGAGAATTGAACTCACAACCTTTCGATTGCAAGCCCAATGCTTTAACCACTAAGCCATGCGCTTTCACAATAGTTATACATACAAGTATTAAATTAAAAAATCTAACCATACTCATTTTACGTCCACTTTCCACACTGGTATGTGTTGGACAGATTGTCACAGTCTGAGACAAGGCATTTGATGTAATTTGCTACTGTAAGGATATTAAATATAGTTTTCGTCAAAGGAATAAAGCTAAAAAGCCCAGTATAGGGCTCATATAAATTGCTACGACCGTCTCTAGTTGGGCCTCTGCTGTGGAGCCCGAAAAAATTTCCCCCTTTTCACCCCCATTTAACCCGGCCCCGATCTCCTCTCCGTGTCAGAACACATTCGATTTCTTCTAGAGAAGGAGAAAGAGTGATAGAGGGGAAGTGATAAAAAAAATAGAAGAATAATTGATCTCAGTACAAGACTTGTACTTTTATTTATCGACCCGGAATAATAAAAGGCAAAGGTGATCTTGGTGGTATTTGAACGCAGAGAGCTGAAACGAATATCATAAAGCATTCTATCCGACGATCTAACGACTCTGCCAATTCAGCGTTTTCTTACTTTGCTAATGCTGCTAATTAATTGTTGTTAAGAATGACACAAATAACTATTTCACCTCTTCGCAATCTCTTTATATTTATAATTTAAATACATTTTTTAAACTTTCGTCACTAATGCATTTAGTAAAGTACGAGTGCCATAATTTTCTATTGAAATCTTATGTGAAATAGAAGTTAATATGGAGGAATATTTAATGTCATTGATAGATATATTTGCGCCTGAAAGAAAGCATATTTCAACCATTGTACAGTTTCCGAGTCTTTATTCAATTTGTTAAAAGTACGCCTGGTTAATGTTAAAGTAGAGGCATACTTTACAGTACATCTAATGTTAATACTATATTTTTCGCTGACCTTATTTTGTTTTCAAACTTTAATATTTGTTGTATGTATATTTTACCTCTACTTTGATATAAGATATAAATCTTATATGGCATGTTCTGAACTATAGCTTCACGTCTAGCATGCTAGAATATCAATGATATCGAGAGTGGCAAAGAGAGGATTGTTCGTGCAAATCGGGCAGAACAAAAACATCACAAAGTGTTGATCAACCCCAGGATACAGTAGGCAACCTTTGTGTAAGGTACTGTCCAATGAGGTCAACCACAGGATAAAGAGGGAATCCCTTGTGTAAAGTACCATCCAGTGAGGTCAACCATAGGACACAGTAGGCAGCCCTTGTGTAAGGTACCATCCAGTAGGGTTCGTTCTGAAAACACGTTGTTGCCAAGCGAATATTTCTTACCAACACAACTGTACCAAGTCCCCTTGAATATATTATTCCTCGTGGGTTAGCACAAATCTGTTGATATCCCACCACCGCCACCTAATCAACTGTGACTGTGAACATACTATATCTTTACTTGAACTAAGCAGATAACTTTGTGAACCCTATTGATGTCATCCAATAATCTATATACTAATAATATTTTAGCATTAGAATGATTTTCACATATACAAGAGAAACATGCTGAGTCACAGGTCGCTTGCTGGTGCTATCAATTCATATATTATAATGCTATGAGTAATTCAACCATAAGTAGTCGATTTCTTTGTCTTCATGTCATCAAGTAATATTCTACAATATATATTCCACGCAAATGGCTACTTAGTAATTCGTTTCTGTTTTATTTCTCTCAGTTTATTTATACTTATATTTTATCTTTGAAATCTTTTGTTATTTCTATTGGCGGTTTATTTGTAATTCATGACTTGTGATGTCTGATATTCCACAGATATTCTCAAATATTCATGAGGTATCACTATTTCTTCATATGAATTTATGTTTTATATCTGTTTAGCTATTGTTTTTGTACTTGCATAATTTCTGGAGCAGAACTTCTTTTTTTATTGTATCTGAGCTATAGGCGCACTTCATACACAGATTCTTTGAAGTTATTTTCTGTTTGTAATCAGTTGAACTATGCATTGATTTATGACCAGAGCTATAGCTGATTGATTTTGAACTATGAATTGATCTGAGTGAGAGCTGTAGCTGATTGATTTTGAACAATGTATTGTTCTGAGTGAGTGCTGTAGTTGATTGATTTTGAACTATGAATTGATTTGAGTGAGAGCTGTAGGTGATTGAACTATTTATTGATGTGTGGTAAGAGCTGTAACTGATTGAACTGTCTATTGATCTGAGTGAGAGCTGTAGCTGATCGAATTGAATCATGTATTGATCTGTGGTAAGAGCTGCAGGTGATTGGACTGTGTATTGATTAGAGTGAGGACCGTAGCTGATTGAGTTAAACTATCAATTGGTTTGTAAAGAGAGTTATAGTTGATTGAACTAAACTATCTATTGATCTGTGATGAGAGCTGTAATTTATTGATCTGTGAGGAGAGGTGATTGAACTATCCGTTGATCTGTAGTGAGAGCTGTAGTTGATTGAATTAAAATGTCTATTGATCTGTGATGAGAACTGATGTTTATTGAGTTAATCTATCCATTGATCTGTTGTGAGAGCTGTAGTTGATTGAAATGTTTATTGATCTATAATGAGAGTTGTAGCTGATTGATTTGAACTGTCTATTGATCTGCCAAGTGAAATTCCTAAAGCTCCTCTCTCACCGAAAGAAGAAGACATTAGCATCCTAAATGATTAAGTCCACCTAACTGTAAATAGGTTCAGTGGATGGTACAGCTCATTGCTGAATGACTGACTTGTGTATTATTACATAGCAGTGTTGAGATGAAATCATCCCATAACTGTTAATAAGAGAAGGATGAACGCCATCACATTCATTTACTCGGCCATACGACAGACGGAAGCGAAATCTTTAGTGGTATGAGACCCCAATATTATATGGGACGCACCATGGACAATTATTTGATATCGAACGAGCCAAGGAGAGTTCTGTACGTGCCTCTGTACCTGCTAGAAATAGCTGTCAAGCTTGCTTCGAATTACACCCAACTGCATGACCCCCCCCACAAAAAAACCGCAACAAAATGGCGGTTAAAGTTGGAATGCTTTTGATCTTAGTTTTGTTTGATCAGATATGATCTGCGGAGAAACAACAATAGCAACAATAACTGCATTGCATTTTTATATACAATAACTGCTAATGATTTTCGTTAATGTGTTCTATAAAATGTGATTGTCTCAATGTTTTATTACGTTTCCCCATACCTTTACCCTTACTATTCATCTTAATATCCTCCTTACTATATAAAAGTCTCAAGTCTGTCTCGAGCCCACAGCCTCACCAGGCCGGTGTTTTTCCCGATTTCATGGCGTGAAGTGACTGAGAATACAATTCTTGCCCCTGGACAGTATGCCAGTCCATCGTAGAGTTAAAGTCTGTTTTAAGCCCTGAGTCTCATCAGGGTGGTGCTCACCCCGGTTTCCGTGGCGTGAAGTGACTGAAAGTACAATACCTCCACCTGAACAGGTCACCAGTTCATCCCAGGGTTAATCCCTCAATTACTGCTGCTAAAGTGTTTTTGCTCAGAACACAAAACAGTTCAGAACACAACCCAGTTCAGGACTCGAACCCACGACATGAAGATCGTAAGTTAAACACCTTTACAACTAGGTCACACGTAGTAAGGGTGTTCGGCTATTCCCCCTAATATTGCCCTTACTATTCACATTGCTATTCCTCCTTAATATTCGCACCTCATTATTCGCACCTCATTATTCGCACCTTACTATTTCACCTTTCTATCCATCCTTATTCTTTCACCTCGCCGTTACTGTAAATACACTATGTATTGTTTCAAGATGGACATCTACAGTTAAGTTTCGTTCCATGAACAAATACTCTTTAAAGTTAATGCCCATGCAAGCAAAACACGGAAACAGTTTAATTGATTTATGCTTAATTAAGAAATTATCACCATCATTATCGAAATATTCTAGCCTGGAATCAATATTTGTGTGTTGTGTTCTTGAGTAAAACACCTCATTTCACGTTGCTCCAGTATACTCAGCTGAAAATGAGTACCAGCAATAGCTGGGGGTTTAACCCTGTGATGGACTGGCGTCCAGTCCAGCCGGGAGTCTTGTACTCTCAGTCGCTTCATTGTATTAAAATAGAATTTATTTCAATCATATTATAACACAAATCAGCTCAAATATACAGGCTAAATCTGTATTATGTATATAAACATAATTGTTTCTACTTTTGGCACAAGGCCAGCAATTACCCAGTGCATTACTGGTACTTTATTTTATCGACTCCGTAAGGATGAAAGGCGGGATTAACCTCGGCGGGATTTGAACTCAGAATGGCAAGGGCCGTAACTCTATACGTCAAAGCATGGCGTCCGACCCTCTACCGATACTGCCAATCCAGATATTATGCCAGACGGTAGCTACCTTGCGCTGGAGTAGAACCATTTGCTGAAATTTTCAAGCATGCTTCTGCATGTGTGTAGCACGGATATGACATTTTAGGCTAAGAAGAATCCTACGTTTCTTTGGCACAGATGCTACATATATGGTATTTGGTAACAGTAATCGATGGCTGGTTGCCATGAACTTTCATGTGCCACTTCAGGCTTCCTGCCGATTGGCACACTTAACCACATTGAGGGCAGGTTGTTATAACATACACACCAACGTAATGTGCATCGGTCCTTTTTACATTGCTCCTTTTGTGACTCTTTAATTCAGCTTTGCTGATGCAAGCTTTCCCAAACTTATTACATGTCAACTCTCCTTGATATTCCACAATTTCTGGCAATTCCACTTTTAAGTCATTCTTCACATCCCTTTTTAATCTTTTATAATTTTCTAGGGTGGTTTTAAAGTTCACTTTCTCATCATATACAGCTTCCCTCACAGAGTCAGATCATTTGTAGCGTGTTCCTAGTCACCATCGGAGATATAAACTTTTATCAGAGATATTTTCAGTCCTTGAACCTCATAGGTTTATGAGGTGGACGTTGGCTATTCCTCAGCTCACTATAAAGGCATTTTTTGAGTAAGATACAGTCCTTAATTTTCATCACATATCCTTCCCATCGGTAACTGTGTTGCAAGATAATCGATTAATACACATACCCCCCCCCCCCACACACAGACTTACACACAAACACACATATACATACATCTATATATATAAAACTGAGGTTGTCTGTCTGTCTATCGATTTTTGGCACACATCTCCTCTTAGAATCTCTCACGGAATTGCACCGAAATTGCTATACTTGTACATTGAGCCCTAGCGAAGACATCGGAAAAAAATATTTCAAATTGACCCGCCCTATCTGACGAAATCGAATATAATGTATCGATTTTTGAGCGTAAGTGATCAGTTATTTCCCTTTGTTCTGTTTACATTCAGCGTAGCGTTGACCTGCAAAATTCATCAGTTCGAACACTAAGCTTCCGTTTTGCTTCATTTCCATTTAAAAGCCTTTTAAAACAATATTTTTACTTGAAAACAAGTCTATTTAAAGACTACGTAAAACAAGCAAATATTTCGTAAAAAAAAGCAAAAATTATATAAGTTTATTTAAAATATATGTATCTGTAAATTTCGTTAGGCGTGCAGACAGACAGTCGTGCAGACAGACAGTCGTGCAGAGAGGTGATATAGGCGTGCAGACAGACAGTCGTGCAGAGAGGTGATATAGGCGTGCAGACAGACAGTCGTGCAGAGAGGTGATATAGGCGTGCAGACAGACAGTCGTGCAGAGAGTTGATATAGGCGTGCAGACAGACAGTCGTGCAGAGAGGTGATATAGGCGTGCAGACAGACAGTCGTGCAGAGAGGTGATATAGGCGTGCAGACAGACATAACTGATAATTTGGTTACGCTAATGTTTTTCTCTGCGTTGCAGTGGTTACATTTTCGATCTTTGTTAATAAATAACCAGTGCAGTTTTTATCCCCAGCACCCTCTTTTGTTATAACATTCGGGTTATCGTTATGTTTTCTTAACTTCATAAGGCATATTGTTGGTTGAGGGAATATTAATCAAAAACACCACATGCAAGTCTGCACAGTAGACACTACAGTTTTTAAGCCAAAAAAGAAACTTAACATTGTAACTTTAACACAGCTACTGAGCGACCCCGAGCAACGCCGGGCTTTACTGCTAGTATATATATATATATGTGTTTGAGGAGTGTCAGAAAAGCAACAGGACTTAGTGTGCTGTGTGAACTATGAGTGGGGTAGCGATTAGTAGGTTGCGTCACAGTCTGGCGTAATATCTGGTGAGTACATAACTGCGATCTCAGCTCCCTGCGGCCATTGCATATTTTTTTCACGTGCTTATATTTACCGCACCTCAATTTTAGGCTGTCAAGCGATGGGCACAAATTAATGAACCAGCCTGAAGTTTCTGGTCCGGCAGCGGCAAACCCCATCAGAAGCACTCGGAATACTGCAGCAAGTGTACGGGGATGAGACGATGTCGCGCTCACGATTTTTCGAGTGGCACAAAAGGTGGAAGATGTCCTCAGGAGCGGAAGTCCTTCAGCGAGCATGACTAAGGCCAACGTTGAGCGTGTGAGGCTGGTGATTCATGGCGATCGTCGGCTGAATGTTCGACTGATGGTAAGTGACCTGGGTATGATTCACGACAGCGTTTGGAAGATTATCACCGAAGATTTAGGCATGCGGAAGATCTATCCCCGAGTGTCTTGAAACTGGACCAGACTATATTACCTGGGGAGAGTCCTCACCGGTGATGAGTCATGGATCTTCGAGTACAACCGGTTTTCCGGACGTGGAAGCCATCAAGAGGGCCTCGACGACAGAGCTGCGCAGAATCCTGAGAGAATCCTTCCAGTAGTGCATGGAGGCGAGATGGAGAAGGATGATGGGTAAAGTGCGTTAGGCTTGGGAGGGGAGTTTGTAGTTTGGATTTGAAATACCCAGATAACTGCTTGTGATAGCAGGTTAAGATAAGTGAGGGTCCGGACATTTTGAGGATATGAGCTAATACTTCCAAATAGTGCAAAAACCCATTTAAATGCCATCCTGGAAACAGTAAAAACTATAGAGTGACAATCCCAGGACTGGTCGCACCAGTTACGGTAACTTGATATATATATATTTTCATAGAATTGTAGCATTCTCAGCGCGAAGGGTAGATGTAAACAGCTGAATACTGTATGTATAGTAAAATGTCGGGTTAAGATATAACCCGATATTGAAGAGAGAGCGGGAGAGAAAGGAAGAGTGTCTAAAGCATTCGATGAGAAATGTGTGTGTGTGTGTGTGTGTGTGTGTGTGTATAAAAACCCAACACTAATAACAAAGAAGACGACACAATTCACTGAAGAAATATATTAGTTTAACACTTGAAATAACAGGAAAAGAGTCTTAACGTTTCGGACACTAGTCCTTCATCAGAATATAGAATTAGAAATAAAAAATAAAATAGAAAGATAAAGTGTAAGAAGAGGGATGAACGGGACCCCCCCTCCCCCCTCCCCCCCCAAAAAAGGGAAAAAATGAGAAAAAAACACACGTGCATATGTAGTCAGTCATTCTGGAGATTTTCTATATATAGAGAAAGATAGACAGACTCAGTGAGGCACATATGACAACAACACTGTGGCAGAAAACGATGACTTCTGGCAAAGCATTTAAGAACTACTAGAATGTTTTCAACATTTACTACACCCCAATTTCTGTCATAGGTTT
>OZ024743.1:71418169-71448169 GCA_964016885.1 Eledone cirrhosa
TCAAGTACAAAGAGTAAATTAAAATCCGAATGAGCCGAATTACGAAAGATAACTGTTGTCTTACTTAATGATAACTCTTGCTTGTCTTACTTAATCACGAAAATTGACACAAATAACCGAAATTTTTTAATGTCGCCAAAAGCCCCAATATCGATTTCAAAGAAATCGCATGAATGGTTTAGAATATATGAGCCCCCATTAAAAAATTTCCACACACACATACACACACATACAGAAAACTTCGTCGTTATATATATATACACACACACACACACACACATATATATATATATATATATATATATACGATTGGAAGGTTAATGCAATCGAAGTTGTGGCGGTCGGCTAACATCCACGAAAGAACAAATTTCGGAGTTTGCACGAAGCACTCAATAAAAATGTAACAATAAATCGATAGGTTACACCTTAGAGTCATAAACATATGTTAAATGGCGCGACAAATTAAAAAAAAATGCGGTTAAGGGGAGCAAGCCACAGAAGTCACCACAACAACGAAAATACAATCAGTTTAAATACCAAATCTGGACCGTATCGGAAGGTATTATGCAATATCCTAGATTGGTTTCTATGAAATCAAAATCAACAATCCGACTTGCGCAATATGCAAGATTTTGGTATTTGTAGACCGAAACGCGGACCCATGTTATCAACAGGTTTCTGTTCTCTGCCACATTACACCCCCCCACCCACACACACATATATATATACATATGTAACCTGGCTCTCCATCGGTTACGACAAGTGTTCCAGTTGATATCAGTTTGAAACCGTTGTATAACATATTTTCCATAATTCTTTGCAGGCACCACAACGCATGCACACACATACACACGCGCACTCACCCCCCCACACAATAATTCTTCATTTAACGACCATCTCATTTACCGAACATTATCATACCTCTGCCAGCTCTCACACATACAACTGTTACCATGCGACTGCCAACCTAACCTCACTATCACGCTACGAGAACAGCAACAAGGAAACTGGCTAATACCATCAAATATCTGTGTTTCATTCAGTCAATCATTGTTTACTGTATCGACAGTATGTCATTCCTAAATACTAAAATTTTACATCTCAACATTTATAACAGGTTAACCATTTGGCATTTAAACCGGCCGTATCTAGCCAGAATTCTCTGACCTCTTTCTGTTCAAACCGGACATAACTGGCCATTCATACTGGTGTTAAGGTATTGTTCTCAACATAAATAATATCAAAATCTCGTAGACTTGATATTATGTGAAATAATTATGTAAGATAAAGCCTTTACTGTGAAAATACAATAGCAAATATAGAGTAATGTAAATGCTAAAGGGTTAAACATATAAGTTGATTTGTTCATTTCTATAAGATTCCAGCTTCGATAGCTTCAGTAAAGACCGAAGGTTATGTAGTCTTGATAACAACTAAGAAGTGAGAAACGGTAGCATCGTTGATTACTTCCCCCTGCCTTTGTTGAAGCTAGGTATGTGACGTTCATTACCTTAAAATTCATAGCGAATGGTCTTCACAATATTTTGAAATAAACATACAGTATATTGTTAAACATAGAATACCTACATTCATATATATATATATATAAGGGATAACAAGTTATCGTTTTAGGTAATCCAGTTAGAGGTTGTGAGTACTCTGTACTATGGACAGTTTTAACGTACGGCGGTGATTGCCTCAACAAGAGGTTTCCTTAGTTAGGTAGCCAGTATTCCGATGATTTGATCAGAGACACACACTGTATTTAAGGTCGAGTGACGCAAGTTCGAGTGATTAGCGGCCTTTAGACTCACCTGATCAATGAAACAATTGTTAATACTGTAAACAAGACCCTTTTTGTACAGCCGACCATGTTATTCTTCACTCTTTCACTATATATATATACATATATATATATACACACACACATATTCAGGCATATAATGTTGTGTATGTATATATATAATGTTGTATATATATATATATATATACTCACATATTCAGGCATATAATGTTGTATATATATATATATATATATATATATATATATATATATAGAATACAAAGAAATACACAGACACATGCGAATACATACATATATATGCATATACCCACATATATCCCTGAATTTGTGTGGTGCCAACCTTAACCGTTGTTGCTCTATGAATAATAGGGACAAAATAATCTGAATGGATTAGATTGATTCAATATCAGAGCTATCTCGCGTCCTACGGACGTGTTTTTAAACTCTACATGAGATATCCTCTTGATAAGTCGGCAAACCTCACAAAAATACTGCATCTCTATGATGTAATGTTTTTGCATAATAGCCACGAAACTACGTAGTCGAGGATAATGAAGGAAGTTAGTTATATTATATCTTTTTATTTATATCTAATGTTTCTTCTTTCTTTATAATATATTATATATATATATATATATATATAGCTCTACGTTTCTTATATATTTGATATATATTTATCCTTATCGAGCCCTCTTTGGATTTTAGTCTTCAAATTTATTATTATTACTATATATATATATATAGTTTAATGTTTTGTATATTTATCTTACTATTGGTTCACCAACATGAGCATTCAATGCATAAGCAGGTCTGTTTTAGTATAATATGTGGTGTTGTACGTTTATTGTTATACTGTGGTCGGTCTTCTTCATAAGCAGAATATTAATAATAATAATGAGTAGTTTCTTTAAACCACGAGTTTGATGAGCTATTAATTCCAGAGTGATGGGTGATTGATACGGTCGTACCTTGAGCTGATAAATCGCGAAACGTGCGTCACACGTAAATAAATGTAATTGTTTCTACTTTTGGCAGAAGGCCAGCAATTACCCCAGTGCATTACTGGTACTTTATTTTATTGACCCCCATGAGGATGAAAGGCAATTCGAAACAGTTCTAGTCTGTATAAGCCATTTCTTCACCCCCCACATATATATATATATATATATATATATATATATATATATATATATATATATATATATATATATATATATAGAGAGAGAGAGAGAGAGAGAGAGATTGGTATCTGTATAGTGAAAAACATATTCATCTCATATATGTTGAGGATATAATTTATATCCACACATGCTTTAAAGACATAAATATACATATTAGTTAGATTTTGAATGGTAAATCTCATAATTTTAGTATATCTCTATGTAAATATACATATATTCAAACACATAGAAACACGCACACACACACACACACACACATATATATATAGACATAGCCCTAGAGGCAGACACAGGCATAGAGGCATACAGACAGACAGACTAGACAAGCTTAGTGCCTGGAAGAAGCAAAATGTCCTTAGTGATTACAGTAAGAAATGTTGAGATATGGTATCAAATATTATAAATTGGTCATCTACAGTAAACTACTTGATGAAGCAACGATAGATTAACTAATGTTAAGAACCAGTTAAGTATATAATACTACGGCAGAGAGAGATAGAGATCGATAGATAGATAGATAGGTAAGTAGGTAGGTAGATAGATATCTTACTTTATTTGCCACAGGGGCGCACAAAAATGGGACATTACAAGACGTGACGGCGGGGGTTTTACATAAAATCTTTAACAATGATAAATAACAATAAACAATATAAAACAATATAGAGAGATAGATAGACAGATAGATAGATAGATAGAGAGAGAGGGAAAGAGAGACAAAGAAAGGGAGAGAGAGATAGAGAGAGAGATAGAGATAGATAGACAGATAGAGAGAGAGAGAGGGGGGAAAGAGAGACAGCGAGAGAAAGAAAGAGATAGATAGAAGATAGAGAGAGAACACGAGATAGAGACACAGGCAGAGATAGAGATAGAGAGAGACAGTGAACATGAGTTAGAGACAGAGAGGGAAAGAAAGAAATAGACACATAGATATAAAGACAGAGAGAGAGGGAGATACAAACACAGAGAGGGATTTGATCTCACCAAGACCCAACATTTTTGTATTCCTACATAATTAAATACGTATATATAATAAAACACGTGCATGTGTGTTTAACTGTTTATCTTCCAGCGCGCACGCACACACAAACATATATACACACAAATACACACATATATATATATATATATACATGCACAAATGTTTGTATATATATATATATATATATATACACAGTTCCAGAGTAAACCAATCTTAAAGAGAGAGATGGCGATAGGAGAGGGGAAGAGAGATTGGTGAAGGTGTTAGAAGCCAAAAGCGTAGAGGCATGTGCTCGATGTGCAATATGCAGTGGAAGGCAGCTAGAGGGCTGGGTTCATGCAGAGATTATGTGCACAGAGCTGGAAATAGATTATTCTTAGTCCTTACATTAAACTGCAACTATGTTGACACTCTTTAACTAACGTCCCCCTTTAGAATTTTGTGGTCTTGTTTTGCTTAACTAATGAATATATATATATATATATACACACACACACGTGTGTCTGTTTCTCTCTCTCTCTCCCTCTCTCTCTCTCTCTCTCTCTCTCTCTCTCTCTCTCTCTCTCTCTATATATATATATATATATATATATATATATATATATATATATATATATATAAGCAGAAGGGATATTCAATTTGTTGGTAATTCAACAAATATAAATGTTTATAACTGATTCAGAGCACTCAACAGTTTTTCTGGAGTATAATATACAATGAAATTAAATAAATGGAAACTATATTTATAAAACCATATTTATTCTATTATATATTTTTCAAGGGTACCAAAATTTTGGTACGCTATCATCAGATAAAATACGAAGTGTGTTTTATAAATTTTGATATAACCAAGGAAAACTTGAACCGTTAAGGTATATTTTCCTTGGTATTGTCAAAATTTATAAAACACACTTCGTATTTTATCTGATGATAGCGTACCAAAATTTTGGTACCCTTGAAATATATATATATAATAGAATAAATATGGTTTTATAAATATAGTTTCCATTTATTTAATATTATTGTATATATATTGGCAGTATCGGTAGAGGGTTGGACGCCATGCTTTCTAGCATAGTTACGCCCCTTTACAGTCTGAGTTCAAATCCCGCCGAAGTTAACTTTGCCTTTCATCCTTACGGGGTCGATAAAATAAAGTACCAGTAATGTACTGTGTATTTGCTGGCCTTGTGCCTAAAGTAGAAAGAATTATTGTATATATATATATATATATATATTTACACACACATACACACATATATATACATACATGTACATATGTCTGCATATGTATGTGTACATCTGTGTCTGTATGAAGATGGTTAAAATACACTCAACTGCCCTGTTCACCTACTTCGTGATAAGTACCATGTCATTCAATGATTTTTTAGCTTGCAGTGTCGAGTTCCATATATTGCTAAGCTATCTCTACCAGACCTTCTACACAAAATACACAAGTAGAACAGAATTTAGACGTTTTTCACTTCCATATATTTAGAGCAAGCTGTATACGAAACATATATATATATATACAAATACGTGAACATATTTACATACACATACACACGCGCGCACACACACCCACCCCCACACACACACGCACACACACACACACGCGCACACACACACACACACACACACACACATATACACACACACACGCGCGCACGCACACACACACACACACACACACACACACACACACACACACACACACACACACACAATAAATGCACGCATACACAAACAGAAACACACACACAAACACTACCTTGATATTAAATCGAAGGTTATTTTAAATAAAGGTTATTTTATATAAATATGGATTGCAACTAGCCAGTAATATTCTAAGAAATGTTGGTACCCCTGCATGGCCTCAACTAGTCGAAAGGAACTCACAACTCAGTAATATTACCAAATATTGATAAAGGTATTTTCTCATCATTGGGTGAGATTAGAATTAGTAGTTTTTCTCATTATAGTAATAAGCAGGGCTGTGGGCTGACACTATCGTGGCATAAAGTTATTGCCCTTTACATTCTGATTTCAAATTCTACCCAGGTTAGCTTTGCCTTTGATATTAACATGGTCAATAAAATAAAGTACCAGTAACGCACTGGAGTCGATTTAAACAACTGTCCCCTTCCCCCAAATGTTTGGCCTTGTGCGTAAATCAGAAACCATTATTTTGTGGCATATGAGGGCAGTGTATTGGCAGCATCGGTAGAGCATCGAACAACATGCTTTTCGGCATAGAGTTACGCCCCTGCTAGCTTTGCCGTTGATACTAATGGGCTCGATAAAATAAAACATCAGAGACCCATAGGGGTCGATTTAATCGACGGTTCCTTTCCCAAAAATTGTTGCCTTATGCCTAAATAAGAAACCATCATAGTAAGTTTTTAATAACGTTTTCACAGACTAAATACAATCCATGATCCCCACAAATGCGTTCATTTCAAAAGGTATTCTGTATGAAATTCTGAACCCATATTTCAGTGACTTATTAAGTTTAATTCGCTACCATTTATAATAAAAGATAAATTTAATTTTAATAGGAAATTTGACCTCGAATTTTAATTCGGAAAATCTGCACAAATGGATGCTAGTGTGAACTAAGTGTAAACTTTTCATCAAAGTATTAAACATTCTTATCAGCAGAAACTTCTGGTGCCCTTGGCCCTAGGACCACCTCCCTACTCACCACCATCAGCAGGAGTTGGCTACCAGCAGGTGTGAGCCACGCGAGCTGGAATGGCTCTTCCAATGCGTCTCCCTCACCATCCTCCGGGAAAATTCCTTCTCTATTCTGTCCACCAGGACGGTATTGCGGCCAGCGCGTGGGCACATATTTGCTTATAATAGTGAGAGATGGGAAGAGCAGGAGAGACGGAGGAAGAAACTGTGGGAGTTTGGTTCCTTTGTGTTCGGACCTGGTGTATATGTATATATTTATTTAACACACCACAAAGACCGTCAAACACTTTTAGTTTCCATGAACTAAATAAATTTGCCATTGAGACATGTCACATACATTACTTATCCACATTGATGTTTAATGATTTCATTCTGTCTATTTGCATATACAGAAAATCATTCTAACTAATTACACCCCTCTCACCCATTTCCACACTGAGCTTTATTAAAATCTCACATTCTTTTTGACTTTCTCCCTTTGTTACTCTTTCACGTGAAGATTGTGTTTTTCAAATATGGTGACAAACGCTAGATACATACATACAAAACTACATACATATATAAATACATACATATGATGGCTGCAAACCCTGCTAAGAGTATTGCGATCGCTAGTCAGATTATAGAGTTTGCTGCACTTTTAGGCTACGGCCAACCACACGAACCTGTAACATATCCTGAACAAGCAATGTCTAAGCTTTGAAGGTTTTTTAAGTGGGGAAAGGATTTGTACTCGACTAATCCCACTCTCTGAGCATCGAAAACACTGCCCGAAAGGGAGAACGGGTCAACATCATCGGATGCTTCTGAACCACAGGTTTTTTTTTCAGAGTTTCCCTCAACAACTGGGGACCTTTCACTCCCAGGTGGTAAAAAAGGTACTATTTGGATGGCCGTTGATTCTGTTGAGTTCCTCCGCCCTTTGCCGGGTCTTGTATTTCATCCAGCAGGGTGTCCAAATATCACCCTCCTCACCAAGCAAGCTTAGTGTGGTTGCCGGTTTAGTCGCCGACGACCCGACCATGAGACAGGTAGTACTGGGTTACATGTTACCAGTAGCACTTGAGAGCGACCTGATATACATACCAACATATATATATATTTATATATATATATATACATATATATATATATATATATATATATATATATATATATATATATATACATTCATACATACATTCATACATACATGCATGCATAAAGAAACAGATCATACAAATATACCAAATCAGAATATAGTAACATATACAAATAATAAGAATGATATAACTACTAGAGTAAAGCTAGTGGCTTAGTGGTTAACATGTTTGGTGTGTCATGTCCTTGAGCAAGGTATTTATTTCACGTTATTCACATCCACTCTTCTGCATACTTGCCAACCTCTAAAAACCCAAACGGGGAGTACCATGAAATAAAGTTCCCCAAAGAGAGAAATGTGGCAAAATAGAGAGATTTTACATAATGAAAGCTATGCCCATTTTCTAAAGAGAAGATATATCTCACACATGGGTGGGAGATCTCCCCGTCGGATGGAGAGAGTTGACAGGTCTGCAGCTGGCAAAAGTGTGTTGTACCTGTAATTCATAAGGTCAGCCATGTCAGCTACTGTGGTACGCTGAATCTCACAGAGAATTGCATTAAGTGTACTCGTGTCTGTTGATAGTCCACACACTTAACCGTTCATTTCATGAGCTAACTGTTCCGCTGCTCAAACAACATAACACTCATCGTCGAAACCCACGGAGGTCCATTCAATATTCCAGAATGTGACGAAACAAAAAAAGTAAAGAAAATATGCAGACAGCCACAAAGAAGGTAATACTAAGGATAAAGGGATAGAATGTGATTTGTTTTACAACGGATGTCTTGGTTCAAATGACAGTTATAAATTTGTCTTGTTTTGTTGGCAATTAATGCCTTCCACCAGTTAACTAAATGGAGATGAAGAATTATTAATGTCTGACTATCCAAGTAAACGGAAGTCTGTGGAACATAGACGAAAATAAGATTGGAAACGTGCTGAATTTTAATTTTCTACAATAAATTTAAAGCAACGTCACAGCTACAACGATAAATAGCTATAGCTTTAGAAGCAAATATTTGAAAGTATTTCATTGTCTGGAAGAGGCCATTAACAATTTTTTAAAAAAATATATAAATAAACAAAATATTCCTATGCAATCGTCTGTCTTTTGTGTAAGATTCAATGGACGACACCTGGCGGCAGAAATTCCTACAAATGTATATTTTGTCAAAACGCTTCAATAGAAAAAATTGCTTACCGGAATACAAGACTTTAGCTAAATTTTATCTATTATTCATAATTTTCTTCATATTTATTGATTTATTAAAAAATTATAGAAACAGATAAAGATTATGAAAAGTGAAGAAATCTCAATTCCAACTGAAAGTTGGTCTGTTGAGAAGATTGACAACTCCTGCTTGTATTGTCTTCTATATATTCCAGCAGAGAAAATAAAATGTTTCCCTTTTTAAGACAAAGTTTAACTAAATTAATAAGGTTTAGAGAAGGGATGGGCACCAATGAATGATGACACACGACTACTACTAAGACTACTACGACTAATACGACTAATATCTTCACCACAACCATGGCGACGACGACGACGACCACCACCACCACCACCACTCCCAAAGACCCTTCGGAAGAAACACATTTCGGTCGCTTGTGTTCGTGATCGTATTCTTTCGGGCATTACCCAAGATTCACGACTATAGGTAAGGGTTGGCAGGAATACCGAATTGAAGATAGGGAGTTTGGCTTTTACACCCTTCTTTAGATTACCAAATGTTGAATCTGGTACATTACTGCATCAGTTACTGCATTGCTTGCACTTAATTCAGCCTTCTCCCTTCCATCAGTCGTGAGCACGGACCCGAGATAGTTGAATTTCTCTACCTGCTTTAGTGGAACTCCTTTCACATGTAGAGTGCACTGCGCAGGTTTCTTTGAGAGGACAAGTGTCTCAGTTTTCGCAGCACTGATTTTCATTCCAGCCATACAGCTCTAGGCATCAAACCTATCACGTGTAAATCGGAGATCACCTTATGTTCTTCCACACACTGTTCTTGAATAATGTCTCATGTCTAAAAATAGTACAATGTCACAAATTTGGAGAACTATGTTTTAATCAATCCAAAATATGACTGATCTTTCATTATGGAACTCGGAGAAACTAGAGTTATAAGATATTGAATGAAATAACTGCAATTTCGACATTGATATGGTTTCAACTTTGACCCTTTTGTCACGGGAACAATTTTATCAATGAGAATAATTAAGATAGAAATATATAGCTCTATACACATAAGTATGTAAAGTTTGTATATCGGATAATATACGATACGTTTACGTAAAGACAATTGAAAGCTTTTAGCTATGGATTTTTCAAAGATGGTGGCAGGGAGCCGCCTACTGAGTTCCAGCAGAAGCAAGGGAATATTACCGACAGCTGTTTCTGGCTTATCAACTGTTGTCAACGTAACGCTCCCTCTACCTCGCTTCCTAGCCGATAAGCCCGAAACAGCTGTCACTAACATCCCCATTGCCTCTGCCGGAACTCGCTAGGTGGTGCTCTGTCACCACGTTTTTAAAATTCATAGCTAAGGGCTTTCAAATGTTTATTCGTAAATATATCGTATAGTATCCGATATATAAGATGTTGAATTGATAAGGAAAGTAACCACGTTGATGATAAGGATGATGCTTATGTTTGTGAATAAGAGAGATAAGATTTAAATAACAGCTGAACCAAGAGAAACTGTGTTAATCTAAACAACAAAACTAGTGAGAGCCAACTAATTTGAAATGAAGATCCTCTCTTGTGCGATCCACATGTTCAATTTAGAGATTATAACCCCATAATTCCTTCATCTCAATCAACTCAAACATATATTGTGTAAGAAGAAAGGAAAAACTATACGAAAATACAATAGGAAGTACCTATTCAATGCTACCAATCTTATATAGCTAGAACTATAATATATCATATATAGAAACACTTTTCTTTGCTGATGAGGCTACTGGGAGAAGAAATATCTAAGAGTAGAAATATCAATACCCTAGGAGTAGATTAGAGAAGAATTATTATATTAAGATATACGTGTATATATTGCATAGAATGAAGTTGAATATGATAAATTTTGTGATATTATTTTCTTTAAACTAAATCCTAAAATCTATTCTATAAGCATTCAAAGAAAGCTCGGATTGTTTTGCAGTAATAGAGAATATATTCCCACAGAGAATATATTATTTAATACGACATATTGCTTACGTAATTTTGCTCGTGAATTAAATATATCTTCTACATAGTCAACTTATTTATAGTAGCTAGTGATTATTATATAAACATCGATATCTCAGAGAGACAGCATGCATAATGAAGTTGATTGAAACGGTGATCGATCATTTGATTATTAGAGCTGCATTTTGTCTGTCAAGGTTATATCCATAAATAATTTGAGAGCAAGATTGGAAATTCTTACTTGTATTATATTATTTGTTATGCTTCTTACTTCGTAGGTATATTGGAAAGTTCGAATAATGAGACGGAAATTGTGGACTCATGGTTCTATGAAAACATCACGAAAAATGAATTGGAATTGTTCCCCATGGAAATTGAGTCGCTGGCCAACGTAACTCGCAAGGACATGAAAAGAGGTACGACTATTTTAATACATTTACCCTTTTCTACTTAACCTACCATATATATATATATATATATATATATATATATATATATATATATATATATATATATATATATATATATATATATATATTTACATATATGTAGAAGATGTATTTAATTTGTTGGAATTCCGCAAACATACATGTTTATAACTGATATAGAGCACTCAACAGATACTGGAGTAAGTATTCCAAGATATTAATAAATGGAAACTATATTTATAAAGCCATATTTATTTTATTATATATATTTCAAGGGCGACCAAGCCACCTTGGTGCGCTTTCATCAGATAAAATACAACATTTGTTTAATAATTAACGACATACCCATGGAAATCAACATTAACGGTCGGAAATTCGCTGGATATCCAGCGAATTTCCGACCGTTAAGGTTGATTTCCATGGGTATGTCGTTATTTATAAAACAAATTTTGTATTTTATCTGATGAAAGCGCACCAAGGTGGCTTGGTCGCCCTTGAAATATATATAATAAAATAAATATGATTTTATAAATATAGTTTCCATTTATTAATATCTTGGTATATATATACATATATATCCTTATATCCTCACAGTGATTTTGCCTTAAATTTTATATATATATATATATATATATATATATATATATATATATGTGTGTGTGTGTGTTTATATATATAAATAAATATTCATTTTATTAAGGTTAAATAGTGAGTCTTTTTACTCTGGAGTTTAGCTTGTTTATCCTTAATAAAATGTATTCAGCTCTTTCCCTCAGCCGTCAATCAAATACGCATATATATATATATATATATATATATATATATATATATATATATATATATATATATATATATATATATATATATATATATATATATATATACATATATACTTCACATATAATTCACATAGTCAACTGTCTCTTCCAAATTCCGTCTCAACTGCTGATGTCCCTGCAGTCCTCCGTCCTGCGTTTATACTTTTTTTTATTTTCGTTTTGCTTTGTTTCCACTCGTTGCCTAGTCCCCTCTTTGTTAATTATCTTAATATATATATATATATATATTATTCAAAATATTAACAAATGAAGATATTCACATAATCAAAATATATGCTTTATTATATATATTTTGAAGGTACTGTGTTGTTTTTTCAGTACGTCTTCAATTTCAATTCCTGTATTGGCAGACTTGATATTTCAATTCCTGCCAATACAGGAATTGAAATATCAAGACCGTAGAGGTATGTTATATATCAAATCATATATTTTATCTGACGAGGAGGTACTGAAAAAACAACACAGTACCTTCGAAATATATATAATAAAGCATATATTTTGATTATGTGAATATCTTCATTTGTTAATATTTTGAATACTATAAAAAACTCCAGGATAACCTTTTTGTTGAGTGCTTTTAATCTATTGTAAAACTGTATTCATTGAGTAATCAATGAACCATATTAATATTTGGTCATATATATATATATATATATATATATATATATATATATATATATATATATATATAACCAAATATTAATATGGTTCATTGATTACTCATATATATATATATATATATATATATATATATATATATATATATATATATATATACATATATATATATATTGGATTCGCAATCGAAAGATTGTGAGTTCGATTCCCGGACCGCGTCATACCATATGTCCTTGAGCAAGACACTTTTTCACGTTGCTCCTTCTACCTCGAGTTGCGACTGGTAAATAGTATTAGCAATTGGAAAGACCAACGGAAACATTGTTTCCTCGCTTCGATTTGACGAAAGTCGATCGACTGTCGATATATATATATATAAATAAAATAATGGGCGGCTGGACTATTGTAAATCCTTGAAAGGTTTATTATACTATGATCATTTCCATGACCGGGTTCCGTATGAATCCGGTGATATCATCAGGTATTTGAAATTTAACAAATTATATATATATATATATATATATATATATATATATATATATATATATATATATATATATATATATATATATATATATATATATTTATATATTAATTTATTAAATTTTCATTGAGCCACATAGTGACCCGTTGCAAAACACGTATATGTATATATGTATATATATATATATATATATATATATATATATATATATATATATATATATATATATATATATATATATATATGTAAACCTTTATATATATATATATATATATATATATATATATAAATAATTTGTTAAATTTCGAATACCTGATGATATCACCGGTTTCATACGGAACCCGGTCATGGAAATGATCATAGTATAATAAACCTTTCAAGGATTTACACCAGTCCAGCCGCCCGTTATTTTATATATATATATATATATATATATATAGATTACAATAATCAAAGTTCAGTATAAATCGCCATGCTATATCATTATGATGGATGTCATCCTACTGTGGGTCAATATATGCATATGTTTTTATATGTCTCTTGTGTTGAAAAGGAGGTCAAGTATGTTATAGATCACTAAATAGTTGCTCCGAAGAATCCAAACCTCGATTTGGAGGAAACAATTGTAAGCAAATAAATGATTTAAACAGAACTTTGATTATTGTAATCTCTATATAACTGCTCTGTAAAACAACCGATGTTATTACATTGTGTTATTTATTTTACTGGTAATAAGATAGTAATAAATGACTATCTTCCACTATTTGGGGTTTGTATAAAAAAGATATATAACCACAAAAGGTTTTATTATATACATAACCATAAATAGTATCCTTAATACTATATATATATATATATTTTTTTTTATTATTTATTTTATAGAAGGAGCTTCTACAGGACTAGTACTGTTTCATTCAGATGAAATCTTCAGATTTCATCTGAATGAAACAGTACTAGTCCTGTAGAAGCTCCTTCTATAAAATAAAAAAAATTTACTCTGCCATGTATTGAGTACCTTACTTACTGTGGTTATCCCCGACTCAACCCGGGACCTACGTATATATATATATATCGACAGTCGATCGAATTTCGTCAAGTCAAAGCGAGGAAACAATGTTTCCGTTGGTCTTTCCAATTACTAATACTATTTACCAGTCGCAACTCGAGGTAGAAGGAGCAACGTGAAATAAAGTGTCTCGGTCCGGGAATCGAACTCACAATATTACGATTGCCAATCCAATATATATATATATAAATATATATATATATATATATATATATATATATATATATATATATATATATATATATATATATATATATATGACCAAATATTAATATGGTTCATTGATTACTCAATGAATACAGTTTTACAATAGATTAAAAGCACTCAACAGCGTGTTATCCTGGAGTTTTTATATGTGTGTGTGATGAAAATTGCTGTCCTATAGAAATAAGACACACAACTTCCACTTCATTCTCCTCATCATCCACATATATTAGTACTTCAGTAGAATTGATGGATCTCCGTTGGTTTAGACGTTGTGTGTTCAAATTGTTCGATCAATGGAACAACTTACTCATGATATTAACGTGTAAGTGGCTGAGCATTCCACAAGCACGTGTACTTTTATCGTAATTTTCAGAGTTTCCATAGACACATGGATGGCCTTTTGAAATAGAGGAACAGTCTATCCGACAGACATCGAGACATTCAATGTCTACACAATTTTACTCAGAAAGCATGGGTTGAACTGAGCCTATGGTAAATGACAAATGTCTTGAAGCCAGGCTGTGTGAATGAACCTCAGACCAAATGATTGCGAAGTAAAACTCTTAACCATTCGGCCATACTGTGTCTACTACTACTACTACTACTACTACTACTACTACTACTACTACTACTACTACTACTACTACTACTACCTCCACCACCATAACCAATACTGACACTGCCATATGATCTGGCTAAGATTCCCAAGTGAGACTAGCCAAGTTCTTGGATGTTATCCAACCATCTTGTTCGTAGTCTACTGGGTCTCCTACCTGTTGATTTTGCCCTTAAAATCTGTCCAGCGATTCTTTCCCGAGACATTCTAACCACATGTCCATAGTATCAGCTGTAATCTCTCAATTCAGAGAAGTAGTGGCTCTACCTAGATGACTCTCTGATCTCCGAGCTCCGCACTCTATCGAGTAACGTTATTCCAAAGACCTTTCGGAGGAATCCCATTTCGGCTGCTTGTATTGGTGGTCATATTCGCGATCTTTCGGTCATTACCCAAGATTCATGGCCATAGGTAAGGATTGGCACAAACACCGAATTAAAGATAGCGAGTTTGGCTTTTACACCTACCTCTCTTCTGATTACAGAATACATGCCCAAATATAATAATATAGCAAGAGAGTAATTAGACTAAATTCTAAAGCTACAATAAGGAAGTTTATTTCTAACATATAGTATATGACGAGAGTAACAATCATCACTCTGCTTATCAATATAAGATGTGTAGTATATCCGTATGGTGAACAAATGGGGTCCCACGTGCTGGCCTTCCCACAGCCCCGGCGGACAGGATGGAGAAGGCGTTTCTCCGGAGGATGGCAAGGGAGATGCGCTGGAAGAGCCATTCCAACTCGCGAGGCTCACACCTGCGGCTGGCCAGCTCAGCACCTATGATGGTGAATAGGGAGGTAACCCTAGGGCCAAGGACACCAGAAGTCTCCACTGCTAAGGGCTCGACCACGAACCTGTCGGAGAGCGACCGGTACTTGGAGAGTTTGGCCTCCTCAGCTCGACGTGCAGCAGTACCTGGGCTAGATTAATAGGCAAATTTATAAACTATTGTAAATAAACCTTGTTTCATACGAACAATACAAAAAAAAAAGATGTGTAGTGAGCTGGGGCATTTATATATTTCACTATTTTAACGCAGAGTTGCTGATTCTAATTATTATGGTTCATATTATAGCAAATCGTATATTTTTGATAGACAAACAACATATTTACACATATACATAGGTTGGTGTATGGAGACCATATTTTATCTAACTTATCAGAAACTCAAAGATAATTTCGATTCTGAATGATGAAGATAAAGAGTTAACATATCAAAATATTTGTAGTTTTCTAAAAGGAATATAACTTGGTCTGGCTCCACTGAACTGTAAACACTCGAATCTATGTAATTTCTAAAAACATATCCCTTCCCACATTCTCTGTGCACACACAAGCACAGACAAACACGATGTATCTCCCTATATAAATACATACCGTATATATATGCGCATATATATTAAGATGAATACCTATATTTGCATATATCTCCTTATATATATTATTACTATTTATATATATATATATATATGTCTATATATATATATATATATATATATATAAATATATGTGTATATATATATATATATATATATATATAAATATATGTGTGTGTATATATATATATATATATATAAATATATATATATATATATCTATATATATATAACAACCTATCTATTTATTATCATCTATATTCTTTCCCCTTTTTAAACTCACATACATATACACATACATACATACACGCACACATATACGCTCACATACCATTCCGATGTCTACAATTGCTTGCGTAGAATATTGTCCGTTATTAAGTGAATGAATAAATATATATTTCATAACAATGAATGTTGATGATGACAATAACATTAATAATAATAATAATAATAATAATAACTGTTTCTACTATTGGCACAAGGCCAGCAAATACCCAGTACATTACTGGTACTTTATTTTATCGACCCCGTAAGGATGAAAGGCAAAGTTAACCTCGGCGGGATTTGAACTCAGAATGGCAAGGGCCGTAACTCCATGCGTCAAAGTATGGCGTCCGACCCTCTACCGATACTGCTAATCCACCGCCCGTATAATAATAGTAATAATAGCAATAATAGTAATAATAATGATATGAAGAAGAAGAAGAAGAAGAAGAAGAAGAAGAAGAAGAAAAAGAAGAAGAGGAAGAAGAAGAAGAAGAAGAAGAAGAAGAAGAAGAAGAAGAAGAAGAAGAAGAAGAAGAAGAAGAAGAAGAACAACAACAACAACAACAACAACAACAATAACAACAAAAATAACAACAACGACAACAACAACCAATGGTGATGATTATGATGATGATTATGATGATGAAGTTGATGGTGATGATGATGACAGCAGCGCTGCTGTATGCCGTGTTGGTAGTCGTAAAATTTCTAGCTTCAGTGAATTCTATGAACGAATACATAAACAGAAAGGAATAGGAAGAATAAGAAAAAAATCTCCTATATATTATTGTGAATAAGATTTTCTAGGTTTGGGATTCTCAAAGCCTATTACTCTTTGAATTCATGGTATGAATACACATGAAATGAACCCACGACCGTCTTTAAACATTAATAAAAGATTGTTTTCATACATTTATTATAAATCCTTGTAAGGTTCAATATTGATATACGACATTGGAAGAATTTCCACAGAGAATGCTTCAGTTAAAATGCCAAAACTTCGAGTTAGTTATCTCGAAGAGAATTAAGACAAAAGAAAATTATGAAATATTTTGACAAACCTTCAAATAAACCCCTCCACACATCATACACACGCGCGCACGTACACACGTACACAAGTACACACGTAGACACACACACAGTCGCTCACTCATGCATGCACACAGATACATATATACACACACACGCACACACATAGACACACACGCACACATACACACACACACGCGCACGTACACACGTACACACACACACACAAGCACATACACTCGCACACTCATGCATGCACACATACACACATGCACACACGTGCACACAGACACATATACACACACACATGCACACGTACATACACACACACGCACACACATACACGCACAAACACACAAGCACATACACTCACATACTCACAAACACACACAGAAATACATGCACACACACATACACACACATACACACACATACACACACATACACACACACAAACAAGCACATGCACTCGCACACTCACAAACAAACACACAGAAATACACGCACACACACACATACTCACACATACACGCACACACATACACACACATTCACCAAGAAAAAGAGTAAAGATTCAAAAAATAAAATTAGTAATTTACTCTATTGGAGTGTGTGAGTAAAATAGACCTCCGTCGGTTTCGACGATGAACGTATCAGTTATTCGATCAACAGAACAGCCTGCTTATGAAATTAGTCTGTAAATGGCTGAGCATTCCACAGATACGTGTCCACTTATTGTAATTCTCTGAGATATTTAGCCTGATACAGTATACAACAAAGCTGACTCTTTGAAATATTAGTATACTTCATCCAACAGGCTTCCAAGTGAAGGCGCATGGCTTAGTGGTTAGAGCATTGGGGTTGCAATCGAAAGGTTGTGAGTTCAATTCTCGGACCGGTTGATGTGTTGTTTCCTTGAGCAAGACACTTTATTTCACGTTGCTCCAGTTTACACAGCTGTAGAAATGAGATGATAGGACTGCGGTCCCTATCATTAAATCACCCAAGACACCTCCAACGAGATATACCTTGGAGGAGGCCAGCTAAAGCTGCCAAGGTGTGAGCTGTTACACACGCACAACGGGCTTTGAACCAGTTTCTGTTTGCGCAATTTCCCTCACAAGGCATGGGTCAACCTGACGCTATGGTAGATATCTGATGCTCTAGATGCCACGCGAAACATGGAACCTAATGCGATCTTCTTAACCATTCGGCCATGCTACATCCACGGTTGCAATTAGTAAGGTATAATCGAATCAAGGGCGATGGATTGGCAGTATCAGTAAAGCGTCGGACAACATGTGTTATGGCATAAGGTTACGCCCCTTTACGATCTGAGTTCAAATCCCACCAAGGTTAACTTAGCATTTCATCCTTACGGGGTCGATAAAATAAAGTACCAGTCATGCACTGGATCGATTTAATCGACTTTCCCCTCCTCCAAAATTGTTGGCCTTGTGCCTATATAAGAAATCATTATTACTATTAGGGCGGTGGATTGGCAGTATCGGTAGAGGGTCGGAGGCCATGCTTTCCAGCATAGTTACGTCCCTTTACGATCTGAGTTCAAATCCCGCCGAGGTTGACTTTGCCTTTCATCCTTTACGGGGTCGATAAAATAAAGTACCAGTAATGCACTGGGTAATTGCTGGCCTTGTGCCTAAAGTAGAAACAATTATTACTATTATTATGGTCTGAGTTCAAATCCCGCCGAGGTTAACTTTGTCTTTCATCCTTACGGGGTCGATAAAATAAAGTACCAGTAATACACTGTGCCTAAAGTAGAAACAATTATTACTATTATTATAGGTAGAATGATGGGGGATTGGCAGAATCGGTAGAGCGTCGGACACCCTGCTTTGCAGCATAGAGTTACGGCCATTTGCGGTCTGAGTTTCATTGTTATGAAGTCAATAAAATAAAGTACCAGTAATGCACTGGGGGCAATTTAATCAGAAACCTATATATATAACCAATGCCATTGTTGTTTCTCATCCTCTAATAATTACCCCTTCATCGTTAGATTACTTTGTAAGGGGTATAGCTTATTAATTAGCTTGACAGTATCGGTAGAAGGTCGGACGCCATGTTTGCAGCTTAGAGTTACGCCCCTTTACGGTCTGAGTTCAAACCCTGCCAAGGTTAACTTTGCCTTTCATCCTTAGGGGATCGATAAAATAAAGTACCAGTAATACACTGGGATAATTGGTGGCCTTGTGCCAAAAGTAGAAACAATTAATTAGCTCACGTGCTAGTCTTTCGAGATTTTAATCGTGGAGGCGCGTGATTTAGTTGTAAGGGTGTTGGACTTACGATCATAATGTCACGGGGTTGATTCCTGGGCTGAGCTGGTTATTGTGTTCTTTAGTAAAACACTTCATTTCACGTTTCTCCAGTTTACTCAGCTAGAAAAAAAAATGTGTACCAGCAATAGCTGGGGGTTTGACCCTGCGATGGACTGGCGTCCTCTCCAGGTAGGTGTCTTGTACTCTCAGTCACTTTACGCCACGAGACCAGGATAAGCACCGGCTTCACGTGTCTTCTGGCTTAAGCCAGATTTATATTTCACTCACTCTTTCCACTCGTAATAATATGACGGATCGATTCAAACAAATATATACCTTCACCGCGCACACAAAATTAGATGTATGTCATCTATCCCACTATATATATATATATATATATTTTTTTTTTTTGAGTATATGTTGGTTGTATACCAACACCTCATATGATTCCAGTTCCTCAGTGAAATAACAACCCAACCAGGAACTGGGAATATCAGAGTATTGACAAAGTTAAACACCTCAAAAACATGTGTACTCATCTCTACCACACTAATTCGGACTGCCTGAAGAGGTCACAGCCAAAGATGGCTGTCACCTAAATATATATAGCAGTAATAAACGAAGCCAAATTTTAAATATTTGACTTATTTATTTTAGTTTATTTTATTTTATATATATATATATATATATATATATATATATATATATATATATATAAAATATTTGACTTATTTATTTTAGTTTATTTTATTTTATTTTATTTTATTTTAGTTTATTTTATTTTATATATATATATATATATATATATATATAATTGGTGTTGGATGCTTAAAGCGTCCGTATGCAGTAGGCCGTATGAGCACTCAATGTCCTCGTATATATATATATATAAAGTTGTAGTTCCTGTCTGTTTGTTTGTTCACGAACTCCTTCTATGGTTTTGGAGATAAACCCCCATAACCATATATATTCTGAAACTACATTACCCAGGGTACCTAATCAAAGGGTTCTCCGGGGGTACAAACCACCGCTGAAAATGTTTTCCCTTCGATTTATATGAAATTGAAACCATAGGTAAATGACAAGATATGATGCCTATTCACAAAAGTTTTGAATTGATATTTTGAAAATAATTATTTACAAGAAACAAAATAAGAATAAGATTTAATAATGTAATTTTGATTTGATATATTACAAAAAATAATGTTTTCCAATTTTTCATGCATTACATTTTAAATTGAGTAATATTGAAATTCAGAGTTTTTCTCCATAAATTATATCACTGATTTAAAATCAATCATCATTTTCTTACAACCCCCTCCCCAAGAATGTGTGAAACGCAGGAAGGCGCGGGTAATTCGCCTAGTATATATATATATATAACTGCAACAACAAAAGAAAAAAGAAAAGGATTTTGTTTTAGATGAATCACTGCTGAAGCTATTCGCTTCATATATTGTATCATTAATGATACTGTGGAAAAGCAAACCATAGTAATTCACCATTGACCTGTCCATAAAATATCTCAAACTTCCTGTTACTTTAGATAATTACAAGACCGTAGCCGGTCGAAACTAACTCACTGAATATATTTCCAGCAATTAAAATAGTTGGTAGTATTGCTGAACAACCAAAAGTAATGTTGTTCTTTTTCACAATTTTAATTTTGTCTTGCAATTTATGACCTTTTAATATAGGCAAATGTTATGGACAGTCAGTTATATAGTTGGCATTTAATTGGGTTGTAAACGCAGTTAATAGAATGAGGAACCTGAAAACCCACATCTCTTACCATTGAGTAAATCTTATTAGATATATTTTCGCTGATTTCAATAAATATAATAATTTTAATGATCTGTAGTACTTTAGATTTTGTAGCAGAGTAAGAAGTTTATAGCTGCCAGCAGTTAGATAATATAAGATTATTATTATTTTTATTTCAATACATTCTGTAACATCATTAGCAATTCCATTTATATTATTGTTTGAAAACTAAGATTATATTTATATATCAAGTGAGCAATGAAGTTTGTCATAATCATCCGTTTTCCTTGGGTCGGATTTAATGGGGTGCAAAAGGGGCAATTGCCTCTGGCCCCACTGCAGTGTGTGGGTGGGGAGGAGGCACCACCGACGTTCGTAGCAATTTATTTGTGCTCGCGGCTGGGTTTCTTAGTTTTAGAATCTTTGAATTTAATACTTGTATGTATAACTTCAAATTACTTGCGCCAAGCTAACTTTGATATGTAAAATTGGGGCGGGTGTGTGTGCTGTGTATTCTAATTGTTGGTGTATGAGAGGCCCTCCTAAAAAAAAAAAGCTTTAGGTGCCCCGGCCCCCCAAGGACTAAATCTAACCCTGTACGTATGTGGTATACAGCTTCACCAAAGAATAAATATCAAACAGGAATTTTGTTTTCAGCAATATAAACTGTTGTTATCGTTTTTAAAGCTTTCACTTATATCTTAACTATACTAGAGAAAGCAGTGCGGGACTGCATCCAGAATATAATTTTTTATCCCGTTTGTAAAATAAGTTGGATTACTTTGAATAAATAATGAATGAATATTACATAATTTATCTGTTAAATTTCGTAGCTTTTGATTATTTTATTGCTTATTTAAAGATTCGCCTCTTTAAAATGTTCAAATGTCTACACTTCCGGTTACCGATCGCTTAAATAAACATTCATATATTTCCGTCACTAATTTTCTCCTAATGCAGTTTATATATAATATCGACTTTTTTTTTATGTATCGTGGATTACGTTACTGATTACATAAGACAGTGTAACGCAGTCTTCGTTCAATTTCTGTGTATATTGTCAATTGCGATTTTATTTTATATATCATATCTACATGCATATATACTTGCGTATAATATCAATATACACACTACACATGCTAGCAGAAAACCACTCGAAGGGTGATTTTTCTGCTAGTAGATTTAATGATAGCGTTTTAGTGATAGGGCCTCAGTCATCTTGTGAAAAGCACTGTGAAAGGAGGTGTCTCTTGCTCAGCAGCAGAATGTGCCAGCCGGTCGAAGAATCTAACTTCCAACTTTATGATCATTAGCCAAATAGCCCACCCACTAGGCTACATACCTTCAGAAGAAAACTTAGTTAAAACAAATGTTTAGATTTATTTCCAATATCACTCTGTTTGCCTGAGGCTGTTGGTAGGTTCGTTACTTGATTGTAAATTAGTGTTGAATCTAAATTATCATTTATTATCTATTATCTCAGTGGTGTTGATTGTGGTATAATCAAGGTAGACTAAAAAAAAAACTGTACAAATCTGGCTAAGTAAGCTAGATGGCGTTGGTGTTTCTTGATAGAGACAACAGCAAGTGCAAGGAGGATTGGTTTGTAACGAAGTAAATTCATAAAACCACTCTGGTATTGAGGATAATGTGGAACATCGTAGAGAAATAAACACATCATTCATTAATGGAAAAGAGGCATAATAAAGGTAAAAAAAAGAAGAAAAACTGTGTTAGTTTGATGAGACAATACAGTTAAAGAATGCAATGAAATTTAAAATCTCTATGGAGGAAACATTATAACAGAAAAGAAAACAAACGAGAGTAAAACATAATATGAAATTCTTCTGGAACAATCTTCTAAAGTTGGATTTATTTTGGCTATTTCATGAATAAGATGCGACCTTAGGCTAAAGCTGAGTTTTTGGTATTCAAGAGGAAAACATAGTCTTAGAAGATAATGAATTTAATGCGAACACTTGATGGAAGCAATGTCGTTCTAGGAGACATAGCCAAAGGCTGACTTTGTACTAACATTTGTATGAAAAGATGATTGTCATGAATGAAAACAGAGGTATTGATTGGGATCGATTGTTACGAAGACTGAGGAAAAGACGTCGGAATGCCAACAGGAAGCAGGTTATCTTTATGCGAGAATTTGATATTCCTGCTTCAACCTATTTGAACATATGGAGGTTATATAGTGCTCCCGCTGTTTACAGCCTTCAACCATGCCCCATTCTACAATCAGTTGACTGTTAAATGGAATAGTACATTAAGAACTAGTTTTTGTTTTGTCATAGAAAACATTGCAATGTTAGTGACGATACTTGTAGAAACTTCGATCAAGTCATTGATTAAGTAACCATCTGGAACTTTGCTTAGATGATTGACTCCTTTATGATCTGGAGATCGATCAGATCAATGACTCCCTAATGATCTACAGCTTTGATCAGATGATTGACTCCCTTCTGGATCTTCAGTCAGAAAACATAACTGACTCCCTAACTATTTGTAGCTTCGATCAGATGATTGACTCCTTAATGATCAGCATCTTCGATTAGGTGATTGATTCAGAAACGATCTGCAGTTTCGATCAGATCATTGACTCCCTAATGATCTGCAGCTACGATCAAATCACTGACTCCATAATGATCAGCAGTTTCGATCAGATCATTGATTCACTAATGATCTACAACTTCGACCAAATCACTGATCCCTAATGACCAGCAGTTTCGATCAAATCACTGACTCCCTAATGATCTGCAGATTCGATCAGAACATTGACGCTGAAACGATTTGGAACTATTTTTTTCTTTCACTTTATTTCCCGCTTCTCTGCATATGTTAATATATGATATTTGGAATGTGATCGCTGCCATGCAAGTGACCATAATAATAATTTCGTTATCCTCTAAAATTCTCGGTTAGCATAACATAATTGAACGATTCCTTGCAGGCGGCTCTCTCCTATTTATTCGCTACCAGAGGTACTTTACACGATCTTTTTAACTATCATTTATAATAATCGACTATTATTAAAGTCATATGCGGTGGATTGGCAGTATCAGTAGAGGGTCAGACGCCATGCTTTGCAGCATAGAGGTATGCCCTTTTACGGTCTGAGTTCAAATCCTGCCGAGGTTTACTTTGCCTTTCATCCTTACAGTGTCGATAAAATATAGTACCAGTAATACACTGGGATAATTGCTGGCCTTGTGCCAAAAGTAGAAACAATTATTAAAGTCATGTGCGTTGGAATGACTAGATTTCAATTTTGTCTCCAATACTTCTTAAGTCAACCGATTGTTTTAACGTCTAGCTACTGGCTTAAAATAAATCTTCTAAAAAGACGGTATTAGTGAATAACGGCTCTTTACGGAAGTGGTAAAATTAGTCACTCGGCGAAGCGGGGTTCGAATCCTGGCAGATGTCTGTCTTTGGAGGGGGTGGTTCGATTTCTGGCAGATGCCTGTCTTGGGAGGGGGTGTCGTGTAAGAAAAGAGGTAAAACAAAACTTCAGAGATACATGTATTCCAATGTTGTTTGTCCTCGTTTAGAACGAAAGTTTATCACACGTAAAAATAGATTGAGTAGACATTAGCTTTGACTGTGTCTACCTTGTGTTGCTCACTCACCACACACACACACACACACACACACACACACACACACACACACACACACACACACACACACACACACATATGCATGCATAGCTACATACAAGTATACATATATACGCAAACACACAGGTACATATATATATATATATATACACATGCACGTATATCAGAATGAACTGTCAAATACACACACAAACACACACATATGCATGCATAGCTACATACAAATATACATATATACGCAAACAGACAGGTATATATATACACACACACACACACACACATACACATGTATATCAGAATGAACTGTCAAATACGCACACAGGCATACACACACACACACACACACACACACACACATATATACATGTATATTTATATATATTTATATACACACAGGTATATTTATACTCACACACATCACAACGGACTGTCATATTTAATTTGATGCTCAGATGAGCTTAGTGCGATTTATATTTGATATATTTTTCTTCAACTAAAAAACATGGTATATATATATATATATATATGTGTGTGTGTGTGTGTGTGTGTTTGTGTGTGTGTGTGTGCGCGTGGGGAGCGTCTGTCAGTTTGTTTGCTTACCAATTCATCTGATTATGCATAAATATGTTCGGTACAATATCCATGTATATATATATATATACATTGAGAGAGAGAAAGATATATATATATATATATATATATATATATATATATATATATATAGAGAGAGAGAGAGAGGGAGAGAGAGAGAGAGAGAGAGAGGAGAATATGAAAGTTTTATAAACCGTTTATATATAATTAACATAGAGCAATCTCGCTGTGGATATCCTAAGCAGTGATCACTTCCGTGATCATTTGGAAATGTTTAACCCTAGTATTTCAGGTCCCTTATTTATCTTCAGTGAGTTTTATTTACTCAGTTCTGGGGTAAAATAACTTATAAGAGCATTTTGGAAATAATACATGTATGGAAATGCTCAATTACATAGAGTGCGTGTTTGAAGCTTCAGTATTTGACAGGCTAATATTCTCGGCCAGTTATACTAACACAGGGGACGAATTAGCAGAGTCGTTAGAACGTCAGCTAAAATGCTTTGCTGTATTCGTTTCGGCTCTCTGCTCTCTGAGTTCAAATCCAGCCTAGGTCAACTTTGTCTTTCATCCATTCAATATCGATAAAAAAGTACCGAGGTCGATTCTTCCTCTATCTCTCTTTCTTACTTCCATTCTCTCACTCCCTCTCTTTTTCTGGAAGATATCTGCTGTATTCAGACATGGAGAAGAGATGGGTTCCGTCAGGCTTAAAAGAAAAACGACAAAATGTGCTAGAAATTCCGTATGTCAATACGGCACCCCTACGACTCCCACAGGAGTTGTTTGTCTAAGGAAAGACAACGTGATTCACAATTGAGGCATATAAAACATGTTTATGTATAATATATATATATACATAAGTCTCCTGAAGACCATCCACAGTATTATTAGATGGCTTGGAATGAATTTTCTCTGAGTATTTGTTTGTTTTCAACCTCCGTCCAATCCCTTTACACGTTGTCCTTATATTCTGTACAAAACTGTTTTAAAATTGCATTAATGTTGCCACTCTGAGACAAGGGATTCTATCCGTTTATCTGAACGCTTTGCTTCCCCGTGCTCCAATGTCTGGCAACTGACTTGGTAAACACCCACAAGATTATCAGCCCTGAGCACTCTTTTGAATGCAATATGCCTAACACAATTGGACATGCTTACAAAATCAGAAAACAGTACAGCTCCCATGGCTTTCAGAAACAATTTTTACACTCAGATTTGCTGAAGCATGGAACAAACTACCTGCATCAGTTGTTAGCTGTCGGGATACTGCATCCCTCAAAACATCCATGCTTCCCGAAAATCGTCAACACTACACCTGATATTCCTATTCGATACACACGTACACATGTATGTGAATCTGTGTGTATATCATGACTCATACACTGTTCACTTTTCTGATATGTGTACAATATTCTCTGTACTATACATGTACCTTTGATTAGGTGTAGTGCACCACAACACTGTTCACAATAATTTTCATTATTTGGATTGGCAGTATCGGTAGAGGGTCGGATGCCATGCTTTGCAGCAAAGAGTTACGGCCCTTTATGATCTGAGTTCAAATCCCGCCGAGATTAACTTTGCTTTTCATCCTTACGGTGTCGATAAAATAAAGTACCAGTAATGCACTGGGTAATTGCTAGCCTTGTGCCAAAAGTAGAAAATTATTATTTTATCATAGTCCATATTTATCGACTTGTGTGGCTTTTCAGTAACGCTGATTACGGTCAATTTCTACAATAGATGTTTATGTTTATATTTTCAGTGATTGATACATTGGAAACAGAAAAAATTCGAGCAGTTCTGGGAATTTTCAACCCAGTGATGGCTAAGGCGACACATCATTTGAATATACCTTATTTTGTGACATCTTTGGCAGTCTCAGATCGTGCAAAGGAACATAATTTGATTCGTCTGTTTCCAGGAATTTCTACATTCTTCAGAGCCATCAAGGATATGCTGGATTACCGAGATAAAAAGCGGATTGCTATAATCTACAATAGCCTTGAAGGTCAGTTGGAAAATTAAAAACAATTATTTTAATTTGCCAGTTGGAAAATTAAAAACAATTATTTTAATTTGCCATAATTTTATATTATTGTTCTCTTTTGCTGTTGATTGCTTCTCTGACAAATTATCTTTGTAATATCGCCTTAACCTTTTACAATTGACGATCATTCCACAGTATGTCTATATTTGATTGTGTATTCTACATGTATGTATATGTGTGTGGTTGTATATGTGGATGTTTCTGTTCACTTATGTATATGTGGTTGTTTGTGTACTGTACACATGTGTGTGTATGTTGTTGCTTGTGTACTGTACCCATGTGTGTATGTTGTTGCTTGTGTACTGTACACATGTGTGTATGTGTGTATGTTGTTGCTTGTGTACTGTAAACATATGTGTATGTATGTATGTTGTTGCTTGTGTACTGTACACATATGTGTATATGTATGTGTGTATGTGATTGCTTGTGTTGCCTACTTGTGTATATGTGGTTATTTGTATACTGTCCACAGTATGTGTGTATTTGATTGTGTATTGTACACTTATGTATATGTGTATATGTAGTTGTTTGTGTACTGTACACTAATGTATATATGTATATATATATATATATATATGTGTGTGGTTGCTAGTGTACTGTACTCGTAAAAATATGTATATATATGGCTGTTTGAGTACTGTATATTTATGTATATGTGTGTGTATCTGTGGTTGTGTGTGTACTGAACACTTATTTGTGTGTATGTTTGTGTACTGAACACTTATGTGTGTGTATGTGTGGTTGTTTGTGTACTGAACACTTATGTGTGTGTATATGTGGGTGTTTATCTATTATCCACATGTATATATGTGCATATGAGCTTGTTAGTGTACTGTCCACGTGTATATATGTGTCTGTTTGAGTTCTGTACAGATATATGTATATGTGGGTGTTTATGTATTGTCCACATGTATATATATGTGTCTGTTTGAGTTCTGTACAGATATATGTATATGTATATGCGCTCACAAACTTGCAATGAATAGCAATAAACATCCATAAATTGTTTGTCTACTTTTTCTTCTTACAATTGTTGCTAATGCAGCTATTGTTATTAATATTGTTAATCTTTCTTGATTATTGAAGAAATTATATATTTAAATTGTTATATAAAATCTATCATATAATTCAAATTATATTCTCTTTGTCTATATACATACAGTGAAGTAGAGAGTGATATCAAGAGGAGTGTGTCTGCAAAGCTAAAGAAACAATGTTTGATGAAATAAATATATTTATGGCTGTCAGCAAATAGAGAACATTTTTAAATCGTTAAAATCTTCGAAATATCCACCTTTGATGTGGGTGTTTTTAAAGAATCTAGGCACATACCAGTAGAATATTGACAGAATTAATTGATAAGCTATAGATATACACTTTTCTAAATAGACATCATTTATGACCACTGGTTCTTTAGCGTAGGGGTTAATGCACTTGCCCGGGATCTGAGAGATACGGCTTCGATTCATAGCAGGCGCCTATGCCCACGTTTTTCATTACCAGGGTCACTGTACCTGATTTTCTCAGCTTTTATTCATATTGATCGACTAATATTATTATTATAATTATTAAGGGCGGTGAATTGGCAGTATCGGTAGAGGTTCGGACGCCATGCTTTGCAGCATAGAGTTACGGCCCTTTATGATCTGAGTTCAAATCCGGCCGAGGTTAACTTTGCCTTTCATCCTTACGGGGTCGATAAAATAAAGTACCAGTAATACACTGGCTAATTGCTGGCCTTGTGACTAACGTAGAAACAATTATTATACCTGTAATGCACTGGTTAATTGCTGGCCTTGTGCCTAAAG
>OZ024743.1:71453169-71458169 GCA_964016885.1 Eledone cirrhosa
GAAAAACATAACGATGGAAGCCCTTGCTCTTTGAGCGCGAGAAAGAGAAAAAAAATTGGTGTTGCTGCATTGACTGTAATCCAGCAAAATATAATATATTAAATACATAAAATATGTACTCGGCATTGATATGTTTGATGCTGAGTAATGCATGGCTGAAATGAAAATCAGTGCTGCGAAAACTGAGACACGCGTCCTCTCAATGAAGCCTGCGCAGTGTACTCTGTATGTGAATGAATTTCCACTGAAGCAGGTGGAGAGGTTCAAATATCTTGGGGACGTCTTCACGAGTGATGGAAATCAGGAAGCTAAATTAAGTGCAAGAATTGTAGGAGCTGATGTAGTAATGCGCCATCTTCACAATTCGGTAATCAAAAGAAGAGAGGTAGGTGTAAAAGTCAAATCCAAAATTTTCAATTCGCTTTCGTGCCAACCCTTACCTATGGTAATGAATCTTGGGTAATGACCGAAACAATACGATCACGAATATAAGCAACCGAAATGTGGCTCCTCTGAAGGGTCTTTAAAGTAACGTTACTCGACAGAGTACGTAGCTCGGAGATCAGAGAGTCACTTCAGGTAAAGCTGTTACTTCTCCGAATTGAGAGATTACAGCTCCGATAGTATGGGCATGTGTTTAGAATGTCCCAGGAATGAATCGCTGGACAGATTTTCAGGGCAAAACCAACCGACAGGAGACCCAGTGGTAGACCCCGAGCAAGATGGTTGGATAACATCCATGAGCTTGACTGGTCTCGCTTGGGGATCCAGCCGTATCAGTTGGAGACGGTAGCTTCTGACAGGACACATTGGGAGGAGTGTTTGAGGACTCTGCCCCCATGACTCACTCAGGAATAAGTGCTAGGAGAAGACGAGAAGAAGAAGAAAGAAATATACTCTTCATGAATGGATCATATTAGACAAATACTTCAATCTTTGATAAATTTTAATCTGAGCATATTTTGTCTCTCTTGAATTGTGTTTTCCCTAGTTGCTTATTAAGAGAATCAATACTCTGTTTACTGTGACTATAATTTATTTTTCAAAGAAATCTTGGCTTTGTCATTTCTGAAAACAGTCTGTCATTCAGTAGCTGATGAAATTGTGTACGGTATAGAAATACAAATTGTATTTACGTACGAAAATATTTGCTGCAATTACAATAAATTTCGCCCCAGAAATAAATTTCAGTTTATTTTTGACATCAACACAGCAAAGAACATACCTAACAAATCCATGAAAAAAATGTCATCATTGTTCCTTACTATAAAACAACAATAAGTATCCCAACATATATATATATAACTATCAATCCTAAAACAGTGATGGGCATATACTATTCGTACAACATTGATTGATCTCTACCACAGATATATGAAGCACACATATGATGTATGCAAATATATTCTTTAGCTTCCAAAGATAACATAATATATTCAAATCATTGAAAGATTTCGATCAAACCCTTATGAAACCGAACAACAAGAAGGAAAAATAATTTTCTTTTTATAAATACATCTATGTACGGACTTACATATCGGGAAGCATGTGATGTATCCTTTGTTTCATTAAATTGATTTACTTCTCAAATGGATGATCTGAATGATCTTAAAATGAATCACAAGAAAAAAAAAATCCTTTTATTAAAGATTTTTAAAGTAAAAATTATTTGAAAGACGTTGAAGATATGCACCGGAAGCTTCCGCTTAATGTCCGTTAATCGGATTTGAGAGTGTAGTTATTGCATGGGAAATGTGAAGTTCAAGGAGTATATAGTCAGACGTTTCTTTGGACTTCGTCATTTTCCATTCTATATCTGCTCTGTCATTGTAACTCTGCCATTTGACTCATCGCTATCATCTTTACTGACTGATTTCTTCCGCCATTTTATCGCTTACATCAAATAAAGTGAAAGAAATATATTTGTTATTTCGTTTTTAGTAGTCCGCACGTAAAACAACTTTTATTTCTATCCACCTCCTCTCTCTATCACTCCTATCTATCTGTCTGTTTGTCTTTTCTCTCTGCTTGTCAGCCTCTGTCTATGTGGTTACGGCTGAGAGAAAGGCGTGCTAAATAACGAAGTAGAGTTTTGATATTCATTTATATTTTGGCTAAAACTGTTTCAGGGTAACAAGACTCACATTTTAGCCTTGATATAAATGAATATATATATAATAAATGTAATCTGAGTTTTTCGAATATTAATAATAACATTCGATTCATTTGCAATTATACAAACAAGCCTCAATTTTATAGTCATGTCAGTAGAATGAACCCTTCATTCTTGCTCTTGTGTTGGCATGTGAACATGAGCAAGAATGAAGGGTTCATTCTACTGACATGGCTATAAAATTGAGGCTTGTTTGCATAATTGCAACCGAATCGAATGTTATTATTAATATTCGAAAAACTCAGATTACATTTATTATATATATATTCATTTATATCAAGGCTAAAATGTGAGTCTTGTTAACCTGAAACAGTTTTATCCAAAATATAAATGAATATTAAAACTCTACTTCGTTATTGAGCACGCCTTTCTCTCACCCGTAACCACATAGACAGAACGAACATTTTCTTTTTTAATATATATATATATATATATATATATATATATATATATATATATATATATATATATATATATATATATACATACATGTATATATATGTGTGAATATATATATATATATATATATAATATACATACATATATATGCATATATATATGTATATATAGTATATATTATATATGTTACTATATCATGTGCATGTATATTTATCTGCCTCTATGTTCGTTTATATATTAGGACATGTTTTATAGGTATATATGAATGCGTATATTATGTATAGGTGTGCGTAGATATATATTTGTAAATATTTAATTCTTTATTATTTATTTATTTATTATAATAATAAAGAAATAAAGAAATATATATTTACAAATATATATCTACACATACTTATACAGCCACAATATTGACTAAATGTTTCTATGTATATTTACACAAATGTACATAAACAGATATGCACATACATACATATAGATGATTGCACATACGAATACACTCACACAATCTCTCTCCCTTACACACACACACACACACACACACACACACACACACACACACATACAAACACACATACACACGTATAACGATACCTCGCAAAAGCCTCTGTTCACGTCGTATGTGACCCCGGGTACTTTACCCGATATTTTCAACTATTATTCTGATTTAGGCACAAGGCCAGCAATTTGAGGGGAGGGCAGATGCGATTAAACAACCACAGTTCATTACTGGTACTTTTCTTTATCGACCCCGTAAGGATGAAAGGCAAAGCTAACCTCGGCGGGATTTGAACTTAGAATGGCAAGGGCCGTAACTCTATGCGTCAAAGCATGGCGTCTGACCCTCTACCGATACTGCCAAATGATTACCAAAATAATAGTTTCTGATTAGGTACAAGGATAGCAATTTTATGTGGTAGGGGAAAGTCGAGTAAATCGACCCCAGTGTGTTACTGGTTCTTTATTTTATTGACCCCATAAGTATGAAAGGCAAACATAACCTCGGCGGGATTTGAACTCACAGTGCAAAAGGCCGTAACTCGATGCCGCAAATCATGGTTTTCGACGCTCTACCGATAATTCACGTTGGGATGGACACATTTTAAATAAAAAAAATGTTTACTAAGCTTCTTAAAGCAAACGTTGTTTACCCTCCTCCTAGCTACTGGCTAACATCTTCTAAATAGACGGAATTAGTGACCAACGGCTCATTAATGTAGTGGTTAACACACTCACTCGACATTCGAGAACCGCGAGGTTCGATGCTTCGAAAGAGCTTTTGTTCATATAGTTTCTTTTCCAAGGGTACTTTACCCGATTTTCTCAACTAATATTTATAGAATTCAACTGCGAATTAACCTCCCTCACTATATATATACAGTTCAGCTGAATTGGTCTGTCCCGGTTATTCATTGAGCAACATCGGTGAGGTTGGCACCCTTAACTCGCAGTTGGGTGCGGATGCATTCATATATATATGTGTGTGTCCGCATGTATCTGTGTGTTTCTAAATATATTGTTAATAACTCCCTCTGGTCGAGCAATCTTTGAGGTGTGGGGACAACTGGAAAGCTTCCATTACTCATACTTCTAGCCTTCTTCACCACCTCTTCTACGGCCTCGATATGAATACCCCCTCCGCCTCTGTGGTATTTTCTTCGTGGTTATAAGAGGCTTAGCTCTGTTTCTCGACCGTTATATCGCGTGACTATCTCCCCCTCCGCCTTTTGGGATTCTTTCTCACGTCGTGTAGACGCGTTCTTGAGACTAGTAAAATGAGGTATCCTCTTGATAAGTCGGCAGACCTCGCAGGGACTCTATATCTTTATGATATATTGTTTTTGTTTATGCCACGAAACTACGTAGTCGAGGAATTTAGGAGCAGTTTAGGTATGATACATTTTATTACTAATTATATCTAAATGTTTCTTCTCTCTTCATGATGTATATATTTATATATATATATATATATATATATATATATATATATATATATATATATATATATATATATATATATGTGTGTATACATTCTTGTCTCTCTCTCTCTCTCTCTCTCTCTCTCTCTCTCTCTCTCTATATATATATATATATATATATATATATATATATACTAGCAGAGGTACCCGGCGTTGCTCGGGTATTAAATAGCAGTTGTGTATACCATTTATGTCAATACTAGTGCTGCTTCGAAAACTATACTTTTACAAAATCATCGGCTTTTTCCAAAAGGGGGTTCCTGCCCCAGGGGTCCCCTACTCAATATGTGCCAATTCTGAGAGTTCACATTTATCTGTAGGACAAACGTAGCCCATGTGTCAAGTTTTGTGAAAATCGGTTGCGAACTCCAGAAGTTATGACGTTTTGTTGCATTGCACTGCAGTGCTTCAGTCGACTCCAAAGAAGTGGTTAAAGGGGGTTATCTGCC
>OZ024743.1:71463169-71510669 GCA_964016885.1 Eledone cirrhosa
CGGACGATAGCCGGATCCGTTCTACACGCGACAATAGCTGTTCGACATAACCCCACAAGTCAGCAATGCACGGACACTGGACGAGTGCGTGCAGAACGGTTTCGTCGCTCTGCGCGCATCTCGGGCAGGTTCGTCTGACAGCACTTCCGTGCCTGTAGAGTTTATCCCGAACCGGCAGCGCCCCCCGGTAGCACTGCCAAGCGAGGGATTTCTGGAAGTTATCCATCGTCCCCGGCTCGAAAGTCCTCCGGAACATACTGGTCAGTTCTACTTCGTTGACGCCCAGAGCCTCTCCTAGTACGTCATCGCACTTGCCCTCCACTAATCCTCTATAGAAATCTTGAGTGGAAGTTCCACTGACCGCATTGCCCACCTTGCAGAGTGCAGTGAGCGCCTGGCAACATTCCAGATGCCAGTCGCCCAGTCTCGGTCTCTTCTTGACCCAGGACTGCAGCTCAGTCAAAGAGATGAGCTGCGGAAAGGCCCGTCTAACAAACGGCGACCACACCTGTTCACCGTTTAGGCAAAATATCTGGAGATGTCGCAGCCTCAGCGCATGTCTGCGCATCATTAGCCACGGCATGCCCAGCCCTCCACGAAGAGGGTGCTGGCAGCAGATGGACCGCCTCACCAACGGGACCCGTCCCCTCCACAAAAATTTGAAAAGG
The DNA here is from genome assembly GCA_964016885.1 of Eledone cirrhosa. NCBI lineage: Eukaryota > Metazoa > Mollusca > Cephalopoda > Octopoda > Eledonidae > Eledone > Eledone cirrhosa. The sequence continues at coordinate 71,463,838 of OZ024743.1, forward strand.
AGCCGTTCCAAATTGGCGAGGCGTGGACGGGGGCAAGGCACGACGGTCAGGCGGTAGTAGATGACGGACGCGATGTACGCGTTCGCCACCTCCGCCCGCCCTTTCAGTGATAGCTTTCTCTCAGCCCATTTCTGGGTGAGGTTGGCTATCCTGCTCGTCACCTCGTCCCAATTCTTATCCACCTGGAGGTCTGGTCCGAACCAAACCCCGAGCAACTTTACCGGTCCGTCTGTCCAGCGCCCAACGACGCTGTTGGACGGCATGGACTTGCCTCTCCAGGTGCCGAGCTGCAAGCCCACCGACTTTTCCGGGTTAAGTTTTGCTCCCGTCAACCTTTCATATTCCTCCAAATGGGTGCGGATCACCTCGATTTCCGAGGTGTCCGACACCATCACGGTGATGTCGTCCGCATAAGCGGACGCAGCCTTTCTACGTCCCGGTTCGAGCGGGATGCCCTGCAACAACTCCAGCTTCCGCAGTAGAGGCTCAAGAGTCAATACGTACAGAAGTGAGGAGAGAGGGCACCCTTGACGGACCGATCGAGAGATCTGAAACGGTTCCGAGAGGTGGCCATTAACTTTGACCACCGAGCGGATGCCGCTGTACATTGCAGCGATCCAGCTTCTGAAGACGGGGCCGAAGCCAGCCGCCTCGAGGACAGCCTCCAAGTACCGATGGTCGACCCTATCGAATGCTTTCGATTGATCTAAATTGATCAGAGCCCCACCGAAGCCAGGTTTGCACCCAACCCTCTCTATGATGTATCGCATGAGGTGGAGGTTGTCGTGTATGGACCTGGTCGGGATTGCGCAAGTTTGCGCCTCCCCAACCAAATCTTTGACGACAAGCGCCAACCTTTTCGCTAACACCTTGGCCAAAATCTTAAACTCTGTGTTGAGCAGGGTTATGGGCCTGAAATTATCTAGTGTGTCCCTCTTGTTCTCGTCTTTCCTTATCAGCGTCACTACGCCACGGCTCACAGAACTGGGAATGCTCCCGTTCTGCTGCCAGTTGCAGTAGAGCGCTTCGAGGAGATCGGAGAACAAGTCTGGCATATTTACGTAAAGCTCGTAGGGCAGACCATCCAAACCGGGTGACTTGCGACTCGAGCAGCCGACAAGGGCGTCCTGAATTTCGGCTGATGTTATCGGCTCTTCGCAGCGCTCAGCGTCGGCCGTCGAGAGGCGTGGCAAGCCGTCGAGGTAGGGACTGAAGTCCGCCGCCATCTCCGACTCACCCATCCTCCCGAACAATCGAGCAAAGTGCTGGCGAAAGGCCTCACACATCCGCTTGGAATCGCTCAGTTCGTGTCCATCTCGATCCGTCAAAGACCGAATTGTGGTTTTATTTCCACGCTGCGTCTCTGCAAAGCGAGCCCATCGGGCAGCTTTGGTTCCCTCGTTCCTCAGAGCACGCGCCTTAGCTCTGACAATGCAACCTTCGTGTTTCGCATTGAAGAAATGGTCTAGTGCCATTCTCGCCGCTAGCACGTCTGTTGCAATGCCACTACAAATAGCCTCGTCTAACTTAGCTATCAGCCCCTCCTCCTTTCTATTTTTCTCTATTGCTACTTCTTTGCTAAATCCTATCGAGGTTGCTCTAATCTCTCTTTTGAGTGCCCCCCACCACCTGTTGTTGACAACCCCCCCTGTCAACTTTTGCTTAACTAAGTTGTTGACCCGGTCCCTGTAAGCTTTACGTGCCGGAAACGACATGTTTAGCTTCCAGTAGCTAGGTCCTAACCTACGTGTCTTATCTAGGTCGACCATACAGATCACAAGCTTGTGATCTGAATAGGCAACCGTTTTAAAATGTGGACATCCTACACTATTTCTATCTCTTTTCCTAATGAAAATCCTATCTATGTACGATCTAGATGACCCTATGCGATTGGTCCAGGTCCATACTGGCGCATTAGGGAAATCTAGTCGGTACCTGTCAGACAGTTGAAACTGGCTGATCAGGTACTTGAGGCTTTTGCACCCCCCGCTCCTATCAGATACTCCCACACAATCCCAGCGTGCTTCTAAGATGCCATTCCAATCCCCTATTAACAGTAAAGGGCGAGACGTAAGCAGAAAGTTTTCCAGGCGCCTAAAGAAGTCCGGCCGACCGGCCCCAGTAGGGGCGTAGACGGCCACCAGTCTAAAGGCACCACCTTCGCTATTGCTCACGTCCAGGACCACCAACTTTCCGTCAGGATCCCGGAAGATTGACCTTACCTCGAGATCCAGACATTTCCTAAACAGCACAGCCACTCCACCTCCCATTCCCGGCCGACTAACAGATGCAAAGATCTGATAATCGTCGAAAATCGGCGCCAGTGCGCGTGTGTCGGAAATTCTGGTCTCGCTGATGGCAATTACATCCATTCCTAGTGACCTGAGGTCGTTGAGCAAGTGACCTTGCTTCCAGGGCGACCCCAGGCCACGAACATTTAAACTTCCTACTCTTATGGCCATGCTGGCAGGATGAATGGGAGAGGAAAGGTTTACTTACCTTCCGGGGTCTTGTGAAGGTCGGGTGGTTCGACCTCCATGGTTTGTGGGGTTTCTTTTGGGAACCCCTTTAATAGTCTTGACGTGGGTTTTACGTTCGGGGTTCCCACATCCCGAGGAAAGCTCTTTCGAATTTCTTTGTATGAAGCGAGCGACATTCGCATCAGAAGCAAATTATCTGGTACGCGAAATGTGCTCGCTTCAAATGTTTCCCCGTCTTTTTCGATGTTTGTGCTTCGTGCTACATGGGCCATCAATTCCTTGTTGGCCCTTCTGGCAAGCACGAAGTTTTTAATGTTTTGTTGCTCGGGTTTTATTTGTTCGTGTGATTGTGGTGGTGATAGCTTTGTTAGTGTTGTTTCTATTGTGTCTGCGTTTGTTGTGGGTGGGGTGTCTGTAGTTTCTGATGTTTGTGTGTCTATTTGTTCTTGTGTCTGTTTAGCTTGTTTGCGTTTGGGGGATTTTGGTGGTTGTGTTGGTGATGCTGTGGGGAAAATGTTTGTGTGGGTGGTGTGTGTATTTTTTTTTGTGGGGGTGTTTGTGCTTTGTGGATTTCTTTTTTTTTTGTGTTTTGTTTTTTGTATTTTGGGGGACTTTGGTTTTCCCTCATCTTCACTGCTGGAGGATGAGGGGTCTGTGGCTGTGAGCGTGTTTGTGTCTGAGTGAGTGTTTATGTTCTTGTTCGTGTGTGTATTTTGGGGGGGAGGGGGAATGGGAGAGCTTTCCTCGTTTCCCCCCTGGGTGTGCAATTTTGGTGGTTCCATTGTTGACGGTGTTGCTGGTGGTCCTTGTCCCGGCGTCGCCAGCAGTGGAATCTTTCGACCCCTTGCGCTTTTCGGCAGTTGAGGGCAGAAGGCTCGCAAGTGTGTCGTTTCCCCACAAAGGAAACAATGCGGCCTTTTGCCCTCAGTCATTATATGCAACACCCTCCCGTTTTGGAGGCGGATGTGGTCCGGGATTGTTTTTACGTTTTCGGGTCTGATTTGGAGCAGTATCTCCAGATCAACCCCGGACCAGTCGTCCCTGGCAGTTCTCGTTGCCTCTACCGGGACTGTATCCGTTCCTTCCACGATTACGCAACCCAGGAGCCACCACATATCAAGTCCTGGTGGAATCCTGGGAATGCGCACACGTGCTATTCGTTTTCCCATGTGGGAGGGGTACATTATGACCTTGCTGGTTTTGCAAGGGGTCATTGAATGCTTCACAGCGAGGGCTTCAGACTTGAACAGCACCGAAACGGTGCCGTATTGCCTGCCCCTCTCTATGAAGTCTGTGTCCTCTCTGATGTATTTCAGTGCGGCTTCTATGTCAGCTTGGGCGATTATCGCTGCCCTCTTTGTCTCTACTGAGATGCATCTGAAATGCACCGTTCTTTTTTCCACTGCCTCAATGGCTTCTGCCGGGACAGTTAAGTTTGCCCAGGTCTGCTCTTGGTTTATGATTTTCCAGGCCTGGGCCAACTTTTCCTCTCTGTTGGTTAAGTCGATGCTGTAGCATGGTCTCCTTTTAGCCGCTGCCACAGCAGCGAAAGTGTTCTTGTTGGTGTTGTCACTGTTGTTGTTCTTGTTGGTGTTGCTGCTGCTATTGCTGTTGTTGTTCTCCCCTGTGTCGTGGTTACCTTCTGTGCTGTTGGCCTTGTTGGTGCTCTCGCTATTACCACCTTCTGCGCTGTTCGGCTTGTTGGTGTTGGTGTTGTCGCTGTTACCACCTTCCGCGCCGCTCGGCCCGTTGGTGCTGGCACTGTCGCTGCTCACATTCGTGCTGGTGGCGCTCCTCGCCTCACCTCTCCTCTCAACGCTCAAGTCGCCGTTGCACGACAGCAGACCCGCCTCTAGGGGGCGTGGCTCCGCCATGTTTTTTTGAGAAAAAAATTATTATTTTTTTCAAAATAAAGTTCAAATATTTGGGCCAAAAGGCCCAAATATTATGAGTTATTCCTTCACAGGATACAAATTAATGTCTTATAATGCTTCAGCGGTACAAAAAATAAACAATTCTCTACAATTAATCCTCAAAAATTGCTTACTCACGGAGCTTCAAAAAACGTACATCCACTTTCGTCAATAATAATAATAATAATAATAATAATAATAAACAACGAAAGAAACTTCTACAGAAAAATTGGTAAGTCAACAATAACTGCTAAATCAATACCACCCAAGTGCAAGAATTCTGGGAAAAGATCTGGGTCGAAGAAAAAGTTCATAATATACATGCCCCATGGATAGACAGACAAATGAAAGATACAGCTCACCTTGAGGAACAAATATGGGAAAATATAACAGTTGAACAGATGCGTTTGGCTCTAAGAAAAACCAGCAAATGGAAATCCCCAGGAAAAGACAAAATACAAAATTTTTGGATAGATGCCTTCACAGAGTCTCATGAGCTGTTAGCCCAACTTTACAATGAAATAGTTAAGGAGCCAGAAAAATACCATCATGGCTAGTTAACGGCATTACATTCCTGCTTCCGAAAAATGATGAGACAAACAATCCCAAAAATTACAGACCGATAACTTGCTTGACCACAATGTATAAAATTTTAACATCAGTCCTAACTGAATATACATATGACCACCTGATAACAAATGACCTATTTCCCATTGAGCAGAAAGGGTGTAAATGAGGCTCATATGGCTGTAAGGATCAGCTTTTGGTTAACAAAATGATACTGGAAGATTGTCATAATAGACACAAAAATCTATCAATTGCTTGGATAGATTATAAAAAAAGCATTCGATAGTTTGCCACACAGTTGGATTGAAAAATGTTTAGAGATTTTCAAAATATCTCCCGTTGTCAGGAGGTTTTTGTCATTCAGTATGGAGACATGGAAAACGAGACTCCTTTTGAATAGTGAAACAAAATCACTGGAAGCTGGAGAAATTAATATTAATTGTGGAATTTTTCAGGGTGACTCTTTATCACCGCTTTTATTCTGCATCGCACTTATAACATTAAGTAAAATGCTTAATGAAACAAAACATGGATATAAAGTCTATGACAAAACCATTAATCACTTGTTCTACATGGATGACCTGAAACTATTTGCAAAAAATGATGAACAATTGCAAATGATGAGCAATTGCACCGTGGAGCAGTTCAGTGATGACATTAAAATGGAGTTTGGACTAGATAAATGCGCCAAAGCAACGTTCACCAGAGGAAAGCTGCTGAAAAGTTCAGACATTAATCTTGATCGGGGGAATGTGATAAGAGAACATAATCAAGAGGAAACTTACACATATCTAGGTGTTTGTGAAGGAGACTGAATCAGCACTCGACAATGAGGGAAAGGATAAGGAAGGAATGTTACCGCAGAGTAAGAGCAATCTTAAGAACGGAATTGAATGCAAGGAATAGGGCCGATGCCATAAACACGCTTGCCATACCAGTAGTAATCTACAGTTAGAATGTCATCAACTGGTCAAGCACAGAGATCCGTAGGCTCGATACAAAAATTCGAAAATTCTTAACCATGCACAGAATGCATCACCCTAAGGCAGACATAGATAGAATATATCTCCCTAGGAAAGAAGGAGGACGTGGGTTAATCCAGTTAGACATTGCGTTGAAAACTGCAACAATTGGATTATCTACATATCTAAGGGAATCACATGATTGGATGATCAAACTCGTTTTGAAACACGAAAGCATCAAAAGATCATACTCCATTACAAAAGATGCACAAAGATACAGTAATGGACTACAAATTTCAGAAGTCCCATTTACTGCTGAAATGGAAAACACAGAAAAAGCAAACCAGGTAAAAGTAACTGCAAAGAAAGAACTGCTACAGAAACTGGCTAAGAAATGGCAAGAAAAGCCTCTCTATGGAAAATACCCAGAACGAGCTAACAATCCTGATGTTGACAAAACTTGGTTGGCATTCTCTGGACTGAAATGAGAGACTGAAGGACTGATTATATCAGCACAAGATCAGTGTCTGTCATGAAAAAATTACCAAACCAACATAATAAAAAATGGATGCAGCCCATTATGCCGTGTATGTAAAAAACAACCATAGGTCATTGACCATATAATTTCAATGTGCAGTCCTATAGCTCCAACCGAATACCTAAACAGGTATGACAGAGCTGCACAATACATACATTGGATAATGTGTAAGCATTTTGACCTGCCCCATCAAACGAATTGGTGGGAGCATCAACCACCGCCCATACTTGAAAAAGATCACATCTCAATCTTGTGGAACTTTAGCATCCAAACAGACCGAAAAATAGATGCAAATAGACCTGATATGATATTGAAGGACTTTAAAAAGAGGGTATGCCTGCTAATTGATATGTCCATTCCAATAGACAAGAATGTATCTAGAAAAACATTTGAAAAATTGAGCAAGTATAAGGACCTGGAGATAGAAATTGGAAAAATGTGGAAATTGAGAACTAAAACAATACCAGTGGTTGTAGGCGCTCTAGGAATGATACCTAAGGGGTCTAATGATTACTTATCGCAAATCCCAGGAAACCCGCATATAGGAGAAATACAAAAGATAGTACTAATGGGAACTGCCCATATACTAAGGAAGATTCTGTCAATATAAGTACATCACAAGTCTAAACACCTAAAGATGCATGTGTGAGTATATATGTTCTTTCTTGAACATGGCGGACCTTGTTGTCTCTTGAGGTCACTGGTTGTGACTTGGTGATAACTCGTATGAACATAAAGCAAGATAAATGCAGCTGTAATAATAATAATAATAATAATAATAATAATAATAATAATAATAATAACAATAATAATAATAATAATAATAATAAATAATAAAAAATACCCAGAAAGAGATAGGAATCCTGATGTTGACAAAACTTTAACCCATCAGTGGTTGGCATCCTCTGGACTGAAATCGGAGACTGAAGGACTGATTATAACAGCACAAGATCAGTGGCTGCCAACAAAAAATTACCAAGCCAACATAATAAAAAATGGATGCAACCCATTATGGCGTGTATGTAAAAAACAACCAGAGATCATATAATTTCAATGTGCAGTCCTATAGCTCCAACCGAATACCTAAACAGGCATGACAGAGCTGCACAATACATCCATTGGATAATGTGTAAGCATTTTGACCTGCCCCATCAAAAGAATTGGTTGAGCATCAACCACCTCCCATACTTGAAAAAGATCACATCTCAATCTTGTGGAACTTTAGCATCCAAACAGACCGAAGAACCAGTGGTTGTAGGCGCTCTAGGAATGATACTTAAGGGGTCTAATGACTACTTATCGCACATCCCAGGAAACCCGCGTATAGGAGAACTACAAAAGATAGTACTAATGGGAACTGCCCATATACTAAGGAAGATTCTGTCAATATAAGTACATCACAAGTCTAAACACATTATGATGCATGTGTGAGTATGTATGTTCTTTCTTGAACATGGCGGACCTTGTTGTCTCTTGAGGTCACTGGTTGTGACTTGGTGATAACTCGTATGAACATAAAGCAAGATAAATGCAAATAATAATAATAATAATAATAATAATAATAATAAGAAGAAATTTGTTTAGAATCTCCCTGAACTAAAGAGAATATATTTACGTTACCTGAAGAATGTTCATCGTTCGGTGAAGAAGGAGGTGGGGAAGGTGGCATATATGACCCATTATTGTTTCAACGCTTCCAAAAGTCCAACCTGTTATCTGAGTGGATGACTTTTATCTGAGTGAACATTACTAATAACTGTTTCTACTTTTGGCACAAGGCCAGCAATTATCCAGTGTATTACTGGTACTTTATTTTATCGACCCCGTAAGGATGAAAGGCAAAGTTTTACCCCGGCGGGATTTGAACTCAGATCATAAAGCATGGTGTCTGACCCTCTACCGATACTGCCAATCCACCGCCCTACATTAATAATATCACCTGTTGATCAGGTGACGGTTTTAAACCGGGTGACGGATTGAGCCTACCTATCAAGAAATCGTAACAAGGGACGCCAGAACGTAGGCGGCAAAGTATTTCATTCAACACCCTAAAACCCACGACAATCCAGCACCGTGGACTGGTACTTCATTTTATCGCTCCCTGAAAAGATGAAAGACAAAGCTGCCCCACACTCCTTGTGCTACTTTCAAATTAGATTGCTAGAAAAAAATACCAATACATTTTCTTATAGATTCTACCGATTCTTCCAATCGATCCTAAAGTAATTCTGAACGTCAACGTGCTAGTGGCTGAGCATTTCATTAACACCTGCAGTATTAATGGAGTTCTATATGAGATTTAGCGTGACACTGTGTGTGACAAGACTGGCTCTTTGAATATAGGTACATCACCTCTTCTGATACCACCAACACAACGCCAACATCGTCTCAATACCATTTCCACCTCCCCAACAGCACCACTTTTTCAATGAGCGTTAGATGCTATAAGGTTGCTATTGCTAGAAGGGCGCCTGACAATCTAGACTCTAGATTCTAGAGCAGCGTTTCTCAACCGGTGTTCCCCGGAACCCTAGGATTCCGCAAGATGTCGCTAGGGGTTCAGCGAGAACCAGTGATAAATAAACTAATGTATTTCTTAAAAGTAATTTTTGTTTAATTTTATATTCGTAATTTTACTATGCATTTACGGCATATTGTCGGAAAATCCTTGTTTATTTTAAGAAAGACTTCAACCTCTTATATTATTTAAAACGAGGTCAATATAAGAGATAGATATTAATAATGGTATATAATAATTTTTATGTAGGGGTTCCCTGAGACATGAACCTATTTCAAGGGTTCCACAAGGGTAAAAAGGTTGAGAAACGCTGTTCTAGGGGAATCTTCGTTGGCCTTTGTACATACAATGACGATCATTTCTGAAGTATTAATTTTCAGAATATTAGAAATGGACCTCCATTGATGTCGGCGATGTGTGTTTTAGTTGTTCTTGAGAATGTCCTATATTGCATGAAACTTGTCAAAGAAAGTTCTACAAGCACACTATAATAATTGCATACAATGTAATTTAGTATTCAGTTGTTTAATAGCTAAATTACTTGCAAACTATTACACACACACACACACACACCTGTCTGTCTTTCATATAATACTTATATGTGTATATATGCACACACACACACACACACACACACACACACACACACACACACACACACACACACACACACACACACACACACACACACACACACACACACACACACACACACACACACACACACACACACACACACACACACACACACACACACACAAACACACACACACAAATATATATATAAGAAAAGGAATATTTAATTTGTTGGTAATTCAACAAATATATACTGTATATTTATAATAACTGATTCGAGGCACTCGACAAGTTTTCTGAAGTATAATATCAATGATATTAATAAATGGAAACTATATTTATAAAACCATATTTATTCTATTATATATATTTCAAGGGTACCAAAACTTTGTTACGCTCTCATCAGATAAAATACAAAGTTTGTTTTATAAATATTGACATATCCAGGAACGAGATCTTAACGGTTCGAGTTTTACCTGGATAGTAAAAGGAAAAAGGGGAAAGAGAGGAAAAATCAAATATTTCAAATTATTAAGATGAATATGCAAATGAGGTTGAGGTATAGGGCTGAAAAAAACTTTATTTTTAGACGCTAGGTAGATATAAATAATTATTAGGATATACGCGTATATATGTATGTGTAGGAAGAAGAAAGAGAAATAAAAAGAAAGAAAAGCTTGTATTTACGTGAATTTCAAAAGATTGAAATGTTAAGAATTAACAGTTTGTTGGAGTGGTGGAATATGATTCCAGAATTTAAAAAAATATTTAGCTAAATTATGAGTTATAATATTATATATATAATCAATTATATTATATGAAGAATTATGGTTGTAAGTACATTTTATCTTATTACTTTGCAACCGGTAGTAAGTATATATATATCTATATAGATTAATAAGTGTATAAGTGTATTATTGGTGATTATATAGATATAAAAACACACGTATTAATTGTTTACATTTCTAATATAAGTTACGAAGGATATTGATTTTTACATTTTACATATGTATTTAAGAAAAAGACGTAGTTCAAATTATAAGAGAAGAACAATTTGTAGATTCAAATATTTTCATCCAGCATTGAAAATATTTTCAGAACATTATTAATTTAGCGAAATTACATAATTTATCATACAAGTTATTATGTTTATGTTTGCTCAATTGTAAAGGAAAAGATAACTCTATTATTTTTTGTTAAACTATTAATATTATTTGTTAAACCATCATTCTTCATATAATCTAATTGATTATATATATAATATTGTAACTCATAATTTAGCTAAATATTTTTTAAATTCTGGAATCATATTCCACCACTCCAACAAACTGTTAATTCTTAACATTTCAATCTTTTGAAATTCACGTAAATACAAGCTTTTCTTTCTTTTTATTTCTCTTTCTTCTTCCTACACATACATATATACGCGTATATCCTAATAATTATTTATATCTACCTAGCGTCTAAAAATAACGTTTTTTTCAGACCTATACCTCAACCTCATTTGCATATTCATCTTAATAATTTGACATATTTGATTTTTCCTCTCTTTCCCCTTTTTCCTTTTACTATCCAGGTAAAACTTGAACCGTTAAGATCTCGTTTCTGAATATGTCAGTATTTATAAAACAAACTTTGTATTTTATGTGATGAGAGCGTACCAAAGTTTCGGTACCCTTGAAATATATATAATAGAATAAATATGGTTTTATAAATATAGTTTCCATTTATTAATATCATTGATATATATATATATATATAGTAATGATAATAAATTTGAAAACTAAAATCCAAAGAGGGCTCGATAATGATAAATATATATCAAATATATAAGAACCGTAGAGCAAATATTTATTAATATAACAGATTAAAGTTTAAATCTACTCCATGAATATTGCACGCGAGAAGAACACCGTTCTTCACCCCATACCCACGGGATAGCTGTTACAACACTGAAATCTGCTAGATGTCCAAGAATATCGAGTGGATATCGGCAGAAAATTCAATTCTGCTATATCGGACAAAAAGCAAAAGAATTCGCCATCAAATATTACCTCCCTTTAGTCAGAAAAATTTTGTAGAACTCTTTTAAAAGGAAAAAGTACAAGACGCCAGAAACGTATTTTAAAACAAAGCCTGATGATTGATGGTCTTCTATCACATAGGGTCGTGAGGGAAGAGTCCTCAAGCACCTCGTCCAGTGGGTCCTGTTAAAATTAACCGCCTCCAATTGAGCCGGCTGATCCCAAGTAAGATCAGCTAAGCTCATGAATGTTATCTAAACATCTTGCTAGGGGTCTACACTTGGGTCTCCAGCCAATTTGTTTTACCCATAACCGCTGTCCAGCCATTCTTTACCACACGTCCGTAATATCGGAGCTGTGATACTTTAATTCCTAGTAATGTCTCTCTCTACACTGAGTGATTCTCTGATATCCAAGCTACGCACTCTATCGAGTAATCCCATTTCGGCCGCTTGTATTTTCAATCGTTTTCTTTTAATCATTACCGAAGATTCATGACCATAAGTAAAGGTTGACATAAATACCGAAATGAAAATAGCAAGATTGGTTTTTGCACGCATCTCCCCTTTTCTGATTGCCGAATGATGCAGATGGCCCATTGTTGTACCAGCCATTCCTGCACTTAATCAGCCTCCTGCTTTCTATCACACGTGACAATATCTCCAAGATATTTGAACTACTCTACCGGTTTCAGTGGAACTCCACTCACACATAGAGTACACTGCGCAAGCTTCCTTGAGAGGACGAGTGTCTCAGTCTTCACAGCACTTGGCATCAAATCTATCAAGTGCATACCGGAGATGGAATTTAGGTGAGTTATGTAATACTATGCCGTCCACAAATTTCAACCAACTGATCTCACACCTGACAGTTTTGATACCACTTCCTGCTTAGCTGTGCATGTCAATCCTGTCCACGAAGACAGGTGACAGTACGCATCCTTGGTGAAATTTGACACCTTCATTGAACAATTTTCACTTAGAATCATTTATCCGAACCCAAATACAAAAGTATTCATACAGAGACACCACGGCTCCAAGAAGCGGTCTATCTATCCCTTACTCTCGCAGAACCTTCCAAAACTGGTAACCTGAAACGCGCCCTTATGTCTTTTAGAGATCTAAGAATTAAACATCCCTTGGCAATATTTGCACGGTTTCTCAAAGACTTGACACATTGGAGGTTTGGTCAGAGTGAAACCTCACTGTTCGTCAACTAGCTTCGACTCGACAATATCGCTACTTTTCATTGCCAGACAATTAGCATAGATTTTATCAGAGAGGCTAAACCCGAAGATCCTTCGATATTTGGAACACTGTTTCTTGTCTCCCCTTTTGAAAATAGGGAATATCAATCCCGATTGCCATTGCTTAGGTGCCTTTCCAGAAATCAAGTCCACCTGGCACTGACGAGTCAGACAGAGAATATTTTCTCTATTTAAAGTTTTTAAAATCTAGGACCGAATTTCATTCTCCTTAGCGATGTTGACACTTTGAACTCCTTAATCTCTCTTGTGGCCTACGCGAGGTTAGTCATCGCTCTAAGATTGACATCAAAAGATGCTGTCGTGACCGGGTTTAGGAGATCAGCAATTATCCTCCTCACCTCGCGAGGATGCAACACACCGAAGAGAGAAGAATCCCAGATACTTTCCCTATAGCAGGCGTCAAGGAAGACTTCTTATTATGAAATAGGTGGATGGTCTGCCAGAATAATTTATTCGCTTACCTGAAGTTACATTCCAAATTAACTTCAAAGTCCCCTCATGTCTTAAATTTGGACAACTTTACTGCCTCCCCGCTGTAACCTTTGGCGCCTACTTGTACCGCAAGTACAAGAAGAACCTATTTCCAACCAAGCTTTGTAAGCCACCTTCATTGGTTGCAGGGCATATTTCAACTCTTGATCGTACCACCGGATCCTCCTAACTCTCGGTGCTTCACCAAGCAGCTTTCACCTGCAGAATTAAACAGCTCAAGCAGAAATTGCCGTTTCAACGTCCTCAGTATACTCAATGTTTTCTCTGAATTTGAATGCGATAGTACCCGATTACCTGGTTCTGACAATCTTCTCTCACAGCAAATCAATCCAAATTCTAATCCACTCCATAGGGAACATAGTAATGTTCAGAAAGTTCTGAGTATCTCTAAGGAGCCATAATGGCATGAAATGGCCAAGCAGGCACAGGAAGCAACAGATCGCAGAGACTTCGAAACATTTCTTTCATTTGTAAAATACTTTTGTGGTCCAAAATCATCTTCAATCGCACCTGTCAGACACCATGGTAGAAATGATCTTGTGTATTGAGTGTATTGATTAGTCAAGTAACACACACACACACACATACACCCCCCCACACAGATATATATATATATTTGTTTCTACTTTAGGCACAAGGCCAGCAATAACCCAGTTCATTACTGGTACTTTATTTTATCGACCCCGTAAGGATGAAAGGCAAAATATTGATAGATAGATAGATAGATATATGTTCTTTACGTCTCTTTTTACGTTTCTTCCTACATTTCTCTCGCCTATATAGCTATCGAAACGGCCAGAGCTCAGCCGTCGGGGTCCTGACGCTTTTTCCTATAAATCTATATCTATCTATCTATCTATGAAAACAGCCAGAAGCTATTAAGCATAGCAAAAGACGGGCTGAAATATAACTTCATGAGATCGGAAGAACGATCAGAGAAGGAGGGCGAGAGAGAGAGGTAGAATGAAAGAAAGAGAGTCTAAATCATCAGATGAGAAACGAGAGATGTGTAGAGAGAGAGAAGAGAAGAAAGCGGGAATGAGCAGGATAGGGCAACATTTCTTTTCTAGGACGATTACGAAAGAGGAAAACAAAAGCAGTAGAAATAAGATGAAAAAACGTAAACCATTTCATTCAACCCCCTCGCCCTCCTTCTCTGGTCATTCACCCGATCTCATGTGGTTATATTTCAGCATGTCTTTTACTATACTTAATAGCTACTGGCTGTTTTCACAGCTTCATCCGCGATTGAGTTTCTTATAATTTTGTTTGCATATCTGTGTGTATATAGGAGAGTCAACGGCTATCCTGTTGTTTTTTTTTTGTTTTTTTTGTGAGTGGGAGAGTCTTAGTCTTCATTAAGAGATTTATCTAGGAGATGGTCACTCTGATATAAAACATACGACTTCGTTTGCATCCAATGAACAGTTCTTCTTTTGGAGTAAATGCATTTGATGTTCAGCGAGTGGGATTGGACCCGTGGAAAGACTTTCCTCACTTAAAAAAGGTTCAAACACAGACATCGTTTGATATGTAACATTTTTTGCGAGGCATGGTACTGCTGGCCATAGGCAAGTCCCTAGCAGGATTTAAAAAAACACGTCTGTGATGCAATGCTTATGTTTCAAGCTATAGCATTACCCGAAAACGAGTTATAGCCGCCATACATTTGAATATATATATAAATATATATAAAATATTTGCCTGAGTCCAACCATTTTCGTTGCTATGGCAATGCGGCTGGACTGCCGATCACTATATTTGATTTGCAAAGCTGTCTAAACGTATTGTTATTACTCTATGGTATCATTCTCTATCGAGTGCTAAAGCTACATTCCGAATATGCATTAGTTAGCCTAGCCGCTGCCTAAAGCTTCGTTAATGCTGTACTAAAATTTTTATATATATATATATATATATATGTAGATAAATCTACCAAGAGTTTACGGTAGTGTCCAATCCGTATGAAGAACTCAATGTATTCCGGATATCATGGAAAGAAGAGGTGTAATGAAAAATCACTTTCGGTGAAAGATAAACGGTATACAGAGTCAAGATAAAATATTAAACAAATAATGAATAAAACAATGAAACAGTTCCTTATATTAAACAAAAAAAGTTCATTATTTAACGATCGTTTCTAGGATATATATGTGTTAGAATTGGCATGCATATTCAACAGATCTATGTACAAAATTATACAAAATTATACAAACTATCAAGATTAAATATACATACCAAACACACATATACGCCGTCTATGTGTATATATGTATATATATATATATGTATATATATATGATGTATATATATATACACACACACACATATATATATATATATATATATATATATATATATATATATATATATATATATATATATATATATATATATATATATATATATATATATGTATATATATATATATATATATATATATATATATATATATATATATATATGTATATATATATATATATATATATATGTATATATATATATATATATATATATATAAACCTTTATTTGTCTGCCTCTCTGTTTTATTCCCGTATAAATTTGCACTATATATATACATATATACACACATATATATATATAATATATAATATATATATATATATATATATATATATATATATATATATATGTGTGTGTGTGTGTGTGTGTGTGTGTGCGTGTCTTTGTGTGTGTGCGTATGTGAATATATATTTATGTATATACATATATATTTGTATGTATATATGTGTATATATATATGTATATATATTTGTATATATATATATATATATATATATATATATATATATATATATATATATATATGTATATTCTACCTTTGCATAAAATAGAATCATCTGACAAGTAGTAAGGAATTATTTTAACATAGTCTTCTTTCCATGATAACAATTACGAATTGGGAAAACCATTCACCGTTACTTTAAATATTTCCAATAAGAATATCAAAATAAACTCTCCGGAAGCTCACAAAAATATCTTAAATAAACAAGAAAAAAACAAGCAAGAAAATACTTACAGCAACACTACAAAAATATTCCAATTAACTCATCACAATTTTCTTGAAGAAGTTTGCGCCAGACAAAGAAATTATAGTCTCCAAGACATATATTGGTTAATATAGAAAGTATTCTTACATTCTCACTAATATTTACTTAAATTTTTTCGTTTCTTTCTGGGTAGAAATATATAAATGGTAAAAAAAAAAAAGAAAAGTAGTTTGAAAAGAAGTTAAAAAGCTTAGGTGTGAAAATCCATAACGAGTTCAGTTAAATATGACGTTGAAGAACTTAAAAATAATTGCTGAATTTCAACTTGAAGATTTTCTTTCTATTTTATATATTTAATTTAAATTTTAGATAGAGACCTTATTGGTATTGTAGTCTCTTTATAAAATTGCTTTTGGCTGAAGAATTTTCTCCAAAAAAAACAAAAAAACTTGCACTCATGCATAAACCTAATATATATATATATATATATATATATATACACACATGTGTGTGTGTTTATAAGTACGTATATATATAAATATATATATATATATTCATGTGTGTGTGTGTGTGTGTTTATAAGTACGTATATATATATATATATATATATATATATATATATATATATATATATATATATATATATGGGATTATTTGTATATCTGTCTTCATTTTACAAGACATTCTCTCAAGACGTATAATAATTGTTTCTACTTTTGGCACAAGGCCAGCAATTACACAGTGCATTACTGGTACTTTATTTTATCGACCCCGTGAGGATGAAAGGCAAAGTTAACCTCCGCGGGATTTGAACTCAGATCATAAAGGGACGTAACTCTATGCTTCAAAGCATGGTGTCCGACTCCCTACCGATACTGCCAATCCATATATATATATATGGGATTATTTGTATATCTGTCTCCATTTTACAAGACATTCTCTCAAGAAGTATAATAATGATGTCTATATATAAATATGGAAGGAAATTTCTGAATGCCCCACTTGTTTATCTTAATTAACGTTGTACATAACAGAGTAACATATGCCTCTGTTGATGTCAGACACGCCACGCACACACATATATACATACATACGTGCACACAAATATACATACATAAATACATACACACACACATACACACATATATATATATATATATATATATATATATATATATATATATATATATATACATACACATATACATATACATATCCACACTCACACACACTTACATACATACATATATATATATATATATATATATATATATATATATATATATATATATATATATATATATATATATATATATATATATATACAGAAACATATATCCTATTATAGTCTTCGTAGTCTTGTATGCCGGCAGAAAAGTTCACAGTTATGTATGTAGGCAAGTTCGATGTTGTGATATGTATTTTCACCTCACAAAAATAGAACCTCTTTAAATTAAGTTAAAAGTAATTTTCTTCTATTCATATCTGCACAAACATATATTTGAAAGTAAGGAGTGGAGTGAGTATATGTGATGAATCTCACTCTCTTGTTATTCATTTCATATTGAGGGTGAGGTTAGGATCTACGAGTTTTTCTTGTATTTATTTAAGGAACTGCGATGATGGCATCTATCAGCAACAGGATCAAAAGAAGAGATTTTTTCCATGTTTCCACGAGGCTGTAACTTAGCGACTTGTCCTCTTGGGGGATGTTTAAATGATGTTAATATAGTGGAAAATTGTTTCAAAACACAGAAGAAAATACAATATCTATTTTGACACACTGCATGAATTAACAGAAATCTAAGCTGGGATTCAGTATCGTATTTTATTATTATGTAAATGAAGAGGGTAGAGGATTGGCAGAGTGGTTAGAGCATCGGAAGAAATACAGTATATATACATGTTGATGGCTGCCCCCTCGTTATCGAGTATGGCCATTGCACGATATACCATTATTAATAATTATTAATTAATTCTATCGTGCAATGCCTGTGCGTGAAGATATTTTTTAAAGTGAGGAAAGTCTGTGCACTGAGCCAATCCCACTCTCTGAGCGACAGTAGCTATAACCCGAAAAGAAGAAAAGATTAACATCATCGGTAACTACTGAGCCGCAGGTTTTATATGGGAGTTATCCCAGTTTCCTGAGTTCCCTTCTCATAGAAGAATGCCCTGACAAAGGCTAGGAGTCCTTCACTCCCAGTGGTTTAACCGCGCGATCGGGTCTCCAGCCCGACTATTTCTACATACATACATACATACATACATGATGGCTGAAAACTCACGCTAAGAGTATTGCAATGGCTTGTAAGATTCAGATGTGTGACGCTCGGATATGGCTTTTCAAGCCTGCTAGAGAATTGCACTCCTTCGCACATTGACGACAACCATGTATCGCCTCAGGTCTTGCATCGGGTTGGCTGTAAACCTTCACAATTACATGGAGATCATAGTTAACTGGTTCCCTCTGAACATGGCTGCGACTGTGGCTCCTGAGACCAGATTTGCTGAAGCAAATCTTTCCACACTCAGAGAACACCAATTCAATGGAGACAACTATCGTTCCGAGAGATACACCAAGGCATTGCTTACGCACATCCCGTTTGATCTTCTCGTGCTCCATGCGTCTGTCCTCAAAATTATGGACCCCATCATTCACCATTCCACGCCAAGTTTCTCTTTCAAGAGCGTTTATATCCCAGTCAGCCACCATCAAACCAGTTTTTTTCAATGAGTCCTTTACACAATCCTTGAATCGAAGCCTTGGCTTGTGAGGTGGTCTCGTACCTCTACAAAGCTCGCCATACAAAAGTTGTTTCGTGATTCTAACGTCCTCTATTTTGCAGAGGTGTCCAGTCCATCGCAAACGTCGTTGGTGGATGATTCTTTCAATGCTCCGACACTCACTTCTCTCAAGTACCTCAACATCACTGACATCCATCTGCCATTTGATACGGAGCATCTTTCTGAGACACTGTTGGTGAAATCATTGCAGTCTTTTGATATGCCGTTTGTAGGCAACCCATGTCTCACACGCATACATCAATGCTAGCAGTACGTATGCGGCATACACTTTCACTCGTTATCGAGTATGGCCATTGCACGATATACCATTATTAATAATTATTAATTAATTCTATCGTGCAATTCCTGTGCTTGAATATATTTTTTAAAGTGAGGAAAGTCTGTGCACTGAGCCAATCCCACTCTCTGAGCGGCAGTAGCTATAACCCGAAAAAAAGAAAAGATCAACATCATCGGTAACTACTGAGCCGCAGGTTTTATATCGAAGTTATACCAGTTTACTGAGTTGCCTTCTCTTACATACATACATGCGTTCTGTGTTCAAAGTCAGCCTTGGTTTTTTGCCTTTCATCCCTTCAATGTCGATAAAATATAGTACCAATAAAATACTGGGTTCGATTTCATTCACTTTCCTCAACCCTCACACAGCTGACCTTGTGGCAAAATTAGAACCAATTATTACACATATCCTAAGCTATGCCTTTGTCATTGTCATGGACATGGCCACGATTATAGCCTTGAACCTTATCTCAGTCGGAATAAGATAGAGGAATATAGTAGTTGTGTAAATATGAAGCAAGCATTCTAATAGTTATCACTTCTAAGATTTCACATTTCATTAGTTTGCCTTTTAAGCGGATTTCGAAACCAAGTCATTTATGAGACTAATTTTGTCCAATAAAGGATATATAAGGCAGAAAATATTAGATGGAGTATGGATGTTACCTTTGGTCAGGACAGGAATGACCTTGGTTTTGCACATAGAAAGTTCCCCTCTGAAGTACAAGCCTGGTCAAAGTTGTTTTTAAAAGATCAGCTCTCACCCATGCATGCGTCTCCACGACAACGTCACCAATAATAGACATCTGGAAATTATTTTCCTCTATCTTAACATCTAATTAACTTTGTTTACATGTGAGCATTACATATCGGCGGTGAATTGGCAGAGTCGTAAGAACGTCAGATAGAATATTTTATTGTATTTGTCTCTGCTCTCTGCGTCCAAATCCCGCCGTGGTCAACTTTGCCTTTCATCCATTCATCGTCGATAAAAAAGTACCAGTCTAGTACTGGGGTCGATTCTTTCTCTATATCTTCTTCTCTATATCTTCTTCTCTATATCTTCTTCTCACTTCATTTCGCTCACTCTCTCTATCCTTCTCTTGAAGAAATCTGCTGTATTCAGGCCTGGAGAGAGGAGATGTTCTCCACCAGGAAAAAAAAAATGTGCTAGAACCGCCATATACCAATATGGCTCCCCTACGACTCCTACGACTCCTCAGGAGTTACCGGCTCATACCATACCATACCATACCATACCATACTATACCATACCATACTATACCGTACCATACCATTATATTACCTAGGCGGTGGATTGGCAGAGTCGTTAGAACGTCGGATAGATTACTTTGTGGTATTTGTTCCGGCTCGCTAATCTCTCAGTTAAAATCCCTCCGAATTCAACTTTGCTTTTCATCCATTCAAGGTCGTCAAAAATGTACCAGTCGCGTACTGGGTTCGATTCTTGCTTATATCTCTTTCTCATTTCTATTCTCTCACTTTGAAAAAAACTGCTGAAGAAGAGATGGGCTCCAACAGTTTTAAACATTGCCCTTAGAAACGTCATATGTCAATATGGTGCCCTTGCATCTCCCTCTAGAGTTACGGGGCCATGCATTATATTATCTGTGAGTCAAATTACAGATAATAACTAAGAATGATGTAAATAGAACATACTTCACTGACTGGATTACTATCATTATGAAGAACATCTCACCAATCCTGAAACACTGATTGGTTAATATCCACTAAAACCACCTACTGATCCATCTCCATAGTGTCGGACCCTCACCTCAACCCATCATATTCTTTTTCATAGAGCTGCAACTGTAACATCTTCAGCGCAGTGTGCAGCAATTTAGTGAGCATTTATAACCATCAGTTTAGACTGTTAAAGGTGCACACAGCTTTAGAAAAACATGTCAGAATTATTAATAAACGAAATATTGAATATCAACCTAGCACAACCTGGGATATCAACCCCACCTCTCGCTCTCACACACACCTATATATACATATATACATATATATATATAAAGAATGAATAATAACAGGTAGACATCATAAAAAGGTAATTTATTCCGTGTGCTTACAAGTGTTTCCACGGTGGTACTACAGCCTAGTTATGCTATGTGCAAATTCACAAGTACTTGCAGAACTCAAATATCCAATGCTGTGACCACTGTTTCCTCAGAGCAGAATGGTAAAATTACCATTACTACATCTTGGATAATCCTATACCTAATATATATATATATATATATATATATATATATATATATATATATATATATATATATATATATATATATATATATATATATATATATATATATATACACTTACGGTAAATATTGATGCAATTCAATTGAAGCACTCAACGTACTTTTTCCACATAGCAGTGACGGAGTATATTTAGAATAAGAAAATGCGAAGTAGTTTCAGATGTTAAAATCCTTTAATGATAATGATATGATGCATATTTCAATGACGACAGTAGCCACATGATTACGTGTGAAAGAAACTAATATTTTATGTAGGAGCCAATGTTACGTAGAACTAAGCGATCTGCTACCGGAATAGCGACACTGTAATGATTTCAAAAGGGACTCTTTAGTCCCCTTGGAGACAATATTTCAAATGGCCAACGGCTTCATCCTTGTGATAAAGGAGGATAAACTGTGGCTTGCTAAACAGCTTCCGAGTAATGTTCGGAAGAGGATTCAGGACACACAAACAACACATTTTCCCCCAATCAGAATTATTGACACACAGCATCATATAGATATTGCCGATGGTCTCGGACCCTCAGCGTCAGCAATGAGGATGGGAAGAGACCAAAACTCTTGATAATGACGTGGCTATCAAATAATCTCTATTTGGCTCTGAACTCTTAATAGAATCATAGGTGACCCATGCTGACATACAGCGTGTTTTGAGCATTACCCCTAGCAAAGCCTCTATTGTTTTAGGTCTGCTGGGAGTTGATATATTCTAGAGAAATAAAAAGAAAGAAATTTAAAGAGATAGTGAAAGAGCTCCAGTACTGGACATGTACTTGTATATTTATAAATCTAGAAAGTCTGAAAAGCAAAGTTAACCCTGGAAGGGTTTGAAGTCAAAATGCAAAGGGTGGTAACGAATACTACAAAGCATTATATTCGTCTTTCCAACAACTCCACCAGTTCAACATCTTGCATGTATGACTAATACTTCAGTTTTGAGAACATCAAGATAGCAGAAATAGTTTGTGTCCGGATTAAGTTCATTTTTACATTTTATTTCTCAATGTTGTGTGACAATCTTACTTGGAGTGGCCTCCACTTTTGTCAGTCAATGGCCAAGTTCAATTTAATAGGTCTCCATCTTCTTTATCAGTTAGCTTTTCTCATATAAGAAAACATTTCATGTTTAAAATAGTGGAAAAATCAAGGGTTAAAAAAGTTACTAAATCACTAAAACATATTTATCTTAAAAGCTTCTAAACGTCATATTTTCAGATCGCATGAAAGAATAAAGTTGAATTTTATAAAGCATCATATGGAATATTTCCATACAAAACACTCGAGAATACATTTCTTAGAATTGAAAGTATCTTTAAATATGTGGCTTCTGTAAATTTCAATAAAGAACATGCAATATTAAGTTTCCAAATATAGTTTAAGTTGTTTTATAAGATTTTATCTAAACGGCCATGCACATATATTTTAGTTTTTAACATTTTCGAATTAATGTATGGAATTTTGGAACCAAATGAACAATAAATATATAAAAACTATTTTCGTAAATTTTCCACACTAAACCTCAAAGATAAACATTTAGTTTCAGTTATATTTCATCTCGTGGTTCCCTTTCATATTGTTATTGACAAGATATTATTGCATGTGAAGCTAACGTCTTTTAAAATAAATTTATAATTGTATTAACCACACATGAACACAAATTGCAGAGAGTTGAATTACGTTATAAACTACCAAATATATTTCACAAAATGTCGAGCCATTATGTTGGAAGCAAACAATCTTTGTCCCTATAGACTGTTTACAGATTATTACATTTGATTGTTTACGTAGGAACTATATTTAAACATGCATAAATAACGAGTCTATTTAGTTATAATTTGTCACAGGATATGTTGATCTTCATAAGGTCATAAACTTGAATACGGTTTTACAGAATCATTCTAAGTGGTAATATACCTGGGTGGTATTTCAACGCTGAGCGCAGAGTCAGAACGACTACTTAAAGCACTCTACCCAACTTGTTAACGAGTTCGCCATTTCAGTGCTGAAATGCACGACAACCGATTCCATAAATTTTAGCATGTTGTAGCAAGGAACATGTTGCCCACATGGCAATAAACAAATTAATAAAGCTTATTGGAGGTTAGTACATATTTAGATATAAGTTTGGTGATTCAGTTTCAAAATGAGGTATTGTATATAAAGACATATACTTTGTCTTCTATATCTATAGTGGGCGCTGTAAAGTTTCTGGCATAAAGGTATCACCAAAGGACAGAGCTGTTATCTTTACAGGGGAGGTAGGACCGCTGCAATAAATGTGTGAATCTCAGAGGGGAATATGTTGAATAACATCATAACTCATCCACTTATATTTCTTTTAACTGATCCTCTTATATTTTCTTTTATCCAAAGAAAAGGAACATTTCAGCACTCCGGTAGGTTTACAGAGAGGAATATATCTTTATAGAATTCATATAACTATTTCTCGAAAACTACAAGAAAATTGTCCCCAGGAAAAGATAAAAACGTCACCGTCTAGAGCATAAGTTTCGACAATAAATAATCTAGTTGTTTGGATCAAATTAACAGACTAATGAAATTAAAGTGTAGTTGGTTGAGAATATCACAAAGACGTTTACTCACAAGATAATTCTCTGAGAGATTCAGTGTGACAAGGCTTGCCCTTTGAATTATATATACAGTCCACCAGACAGAGTTCTGAAAATTCCTATTACAAGTCATAGCTAGATATAGTAAATGACACATGCATAAGATGTCATGATTGTGAATAGAACATCTTAACCGTTCGGCCATAATCACACACACACACAGACACACACACACACACACAGACACACACACACACACACACACACACACACACACACACACACACACACACACACACACACACACACACACACACACACACATATATGTATATATATAAGGAAAAGAGTCAGAATCCCGACGGGTGAGCTCAGGCCGTTTCGACAGCTAGATACGAACTGATCTAGCTGTCGAAACGGCTGGGGCTCAGCCGTCGGGGTTCTGACTCTTTTCCTATTACCCACTCTACTACCCTAAGTATCGAGTACTCTGGTGCGTTATGGTCCACCTGGTTTCTTACCACACTTTCTTTGTTATATATATATATATATATATATATATATATATATATATAATATAAGTTAAAACAATGAAATAAAAAAATCAAGTCATTAGAGATATACTTCACTGCTTTACGATCGTTTCTAGATGATGATAGTACATTGTAGCTATACTCAGTAATTGATCTATGTAAGGTTATTTACTAACTATCAGAAAAAGAGAATATTTACTTACATGCATATCACCAGCTGTTTTCAAAAGCAATAATAATTTTATTCAATAATTTCTCTATTTTCATATATATATATATATGTATATATGTATGTATGTATGTATGTATGTATGTATGTATGTATGTATGTATGTATGTATGTATGTATATATGTATATATATATATATATGTATATATATATGTACATACATACATATATATATATATATATATATACATATAAATGAAAATAGAGAAATTATTGTGAGCAAGAACCCAACAATATTTCATAATATATAAGTGACTATAACGTCAAGATGGAAATATATTTAACGTAAGATATGGGAAAATAATTCAAACTCAATTCAAAAAGAGTCAAGACAGAAATTCTATCCACAGATTTTGTGAAATCCAGGGAAAAAACCAATAGAGCCTTAACTCAGAATAAAATTAAGGTTATATATATATATATATATATATATATATATATATATATATATATATATATATATACATATACATATATATTATATATATATTAATTAAGTGCAAGAATTGCAGGAACTGGCGCAGTAATGGGCCAGCTTCAATATTTATGAGAAAAAAATGGGTAAGTGTAAAAGCCAAAGGCACTATCCTTAAATCGGTATTCTGGCCAACTCATACCTCTGTTTATAGATCTTGTGTAATGACCAAAAGAATGCGATCGTGAATACCAGCGGCTGAAATGAGGTTCCTCCAAAGGGTGTTTCGAATAACAATTCTCGATAGAGTGCATAGTTCTATAAGAGAGGCGCTCCAGGTAGAGCCGCTATTTCTCCAAATTGAGAGATCACATCTCCGATATATCGGATATGTGGTTAGAATGTCTGAGGAAAGAATTGGTGGTTATATTTTACGGGCAAATCTAACTTGCAAGAGACCCAAGCGTAGAATCTGAGCAAGATGGTTGGAAAACATCCATGAGCTTGGTTGGTTTCGCTTGGGGAATCTCATCAATCAATTAAAAACGGCCGCTTCTGACAAGACCCACTAGAAGGAGTACTTGAGGAATCTGCCCTCACAAACCTCCCACCAATACGTGAGCGAAGAAGATATATATATATATATATATATATATATATATATATATATATATATATATATATATATATATATAGAGAGAGAGAGAGAGAGAGAGAGAGAAATTATAGAAATTACATTAATCAAAGTTCAGTTTAAATCATTTATTTGCTTACAATTGTTTCTTCCAAACCGAGGTTTGGATTCTTCGGAGCAACTATTTAGTGATTTATAACATACTTGACCTCTTTTTCAACACAAGAGACATATAAAAACATATGTATATATTGACCCACAGTAGGGTGACATCCATCATAATGATATAGCATGGCAATTTACAGATAAGGGTTAAAGGACAAAATTAAAGTTAAAATTAAAATAAAAATAAAATTAAAAATAAAACATTGGCAGTTTATGAAGATAAAGCAAGAGGAAAGTTTAGAGTAGTCAGTGTATGAAACAGTCTCACGTGTGGCATGCACGCGTGTCTTATTTATACAGGATCATAGTGCGGCAGATTGTTACATGTAAAAACAAGCATAGTGATAAATATATTTAATGAATTTCAGGACCTAATTGAGCCATCTTAAGAAGACGTATATATCATCCAAACAACCAGAAGGAAACGGCTAATTGATGAGTTAATATACTCATTCGTTCTTAATAGTATTCGGAAATAAACATATCAATAACCATTTTTTTCAATTTGTGTATAATTATATACACATTGGCGCAGTCTCAGTTGTAAAATGTGTATATATGCAGATATATCTAAACCGTACACCTCGGCTGCTAGCGCACGTCATAATATATATATATATAATTTTTTCATTACCATTGTAAGGGATCTGACGAGCCACAGATTACAGATTCGGGATAGATCGATACAGATCGAACCATGAGCTGATCAGTGGCGAAACGCGCGTCACCAACCAATAAACTAAATGAAGGAGTAACCAATCGTCCTTGTTTTATTTTACTACAATACACTCTGTCTAACTCTACACCTCGACACAGAAGTGAACATAAGCATCGAGTGAACCTACAGTAACTCTAAGTTATACTCCCTGGATATATATATATATATATATATATATATATATATATATATATATATATATATATATATATATATATATATATATATAATTATAAAATGTGGAGAAGGAACACATGAGTTGGAATATATATATAAAGGGAGAAAACAACGATTATTAGGAAGAAAACATTTTTTTTTTCCTTTATTTTTTTCCTCTTTTTTCTGGGTTAGAAAATGTTTAAAACAAAATATTTTACTTTGTGTGAAGTGTTAAGGTATTAGTTAATTTATTTATTAATTAACAATAGCATTGATTTATTTATTTATTAAGATATTTATTTAATAATTATCAATTACCAGTTTCAGCATTTTATACATTATCAAATTATGTGAGTGAGAGAGAAAATAAAGGGGTGAATTTGTATTGGTATAACATGTAGGAGACAAGATAAGGTGATGTTGAACATGTTATTGAAATGGGAAAAAAAGAATAATATTATTTACAAACAAGGTTTTTTAAGTAAAAAAAAGGGTGATGTGGAACATGATATGGTAATGGGAAAGAAAAATAATATTATTTACAAGCATGGTTCTTGAGGATAAGCAGTTCAAAAAGTGTTATTATTGCAGGAGCGCTTAGAGAAGTTGATCGATGATGGAGGCAAATGTGTGCCTATATAAATATATATATATATATGTCATTTTAATGGAGTATTCTAATATTACTTTTGGTAAGGTGAGAGAAGCTCAATGCACATTAAAATCCTCACATCGTGAGGAATTCAAAACATGAAATATTCTTCTAAAGTTAAAATTCTTGTTGTTGAGACCAATAATAGTAGCAGAACAATAATATTTAAAATGAAGAAAACCAAAAATACATTCTTTAATTTCTACCTCAATCTATAATCACAATCTCTTAAAATTACGCACGTTAAAACCATTCCATGTACTGTCTAACTTAAATGCTTGCCTTACGCCCAATATTTGAAATGGTATTTATTCTTATTACTTGAATTTGGTAAACTTTATTCCTTCTTAAATTTTCTGAAGATGTGTAGATATATGGTAATTAACTGTTTCTGATAAATTATTGTTTGTATATACATTTACCATTGTCATTTGTATAGAAACGTACGTAGAAATTAAAGAATGGATTAATATATATATATATATTGTGGTCTACCTGGTTTTTACCACACCCTATCTGATATATATATGTATGTATATGTATATAAATATATATATATATATATATATATATATATATATATATATATATATATATATATATATATATATATATAGGGTAAAGTTTAGTAGAAAGTTCCCCTCCGAGGTACAAGTCCGAGCAAGGTTGTTTGTGGCAGACCAGCAGTCACCCATGCATACCATCGTCACTTCTCAACGCCACCAATGTTGTCTAAGGGAAAGGCAATGCTTAATACAGCTTTGAAGCAACTCAATTCTACATCTGAGTGAATTGGAGCAAGGTGAAATAAAGTGTGTTGCTCAAGGAAACAACCTTCTGATTGCAAACCACTAAGCCATCCGCCTTATGTATATATATATATATATATATATATATATATATATATGTGTGTGTGTGTGTGTGTGTGTGTGTGTGTGTGTGTGTGTGTGTGTGTGTGTGTGTGTGTATGTGTGTGTGTGTGTGTGTGTGTGTGTGTATATATATATATACATTCGGTATATAAGGATGTAATTCACTTCAACCACTCGACGTCATATTACTTCTTTAAAATAAGGATGACGCTGTATATTTATAAAGAGGAAAATGTGAAGTTGTAGATGAGTCTTTTATTAATTGAGCCGTTAACCTTGGATGTTCGGGTTGTGAAGTCTTAAATGTTTTTTTTTCATGATAATTTATATACCATAGCATTGGGTAAGATTCTCACTTTGGTGTTGATGATCGGTATAATCACCCACCATAAACGAGTAGTGGGTACACATGCAGTGGAATTCTGCTGGACACCAAAGTCAGCAGTGAATGAATTTGGCTGGACTGAAGTCCCCCTGACCGTAGAGTTTTGTGGGCTGAGGTGGTGGGTGACTGGTAGCTAGAGAGAGCAGCTAAGGTTAGTAGTATTCAGGGTGGTATTTGAATGGTCAGCCTCCCGCACATCTGCGTATGCGCAGAGCTGTCGGGAGGTCCTGAAAGTTAGAAGGGAGCAGACAATCAAAGCATAACATACATATTTTTAATCCGCCGCCTTCCACCCATAATTTCCTTCGGAAATGTTACCTTTACTCAATCTTTCTGTCTGAAGAAATCATGATATCTGCTGTTATCATGGAAATATGTATAACGGTTCACTTAATAAAAGACTCTACATATACAACTTCGCATTTTCCTCTTTATATTATATATATATATATATATATATATATATATATATATATAGAGAGAGAGAGAGAGAAATGGCTTCTACAAGACTAGAACTGTTTCATTCGGGAGAAATCATCAGGAAGCTCTGATCAGGGCTTCCTGATGATTTCTCCCAAATGAAACCATTCTAGTCCTGTAGAAGCCATTTCTCTCTCTCTCTCTCTCTCTCTCTCTCTCTCTCTCTCTCTCTCTATATATATATATATATATATATATATATAGATACATTTTGAGTATGTGTTGGTTGTTTACCGAGCACTCGACGAAGTACGCAGGTTGGTGTGGTTACTCCGGAGTAATGTAAAATAAGTAAGTCAAACATGTTAAATTTGGCTTCGTTTATTATCTGCTATATATATTTCAGTGACAGCTATTATTGGCTGTGACCTCTTCAGGCAGTACAAATTAATGTAGAAATAACAGGTAAACATGGTATTGAAATGTGTTCCACTCTGTCAATTCATCGATATGTCAAGCTCCTGGGTGTGTTGTTAGTCCTACGAGGATCTGGAATCATATTTTATATATATATATATATATATATATATATATATATATATATATATATATATATATATATATATATATATATATATGTATATATATATATATATATATGTATATATATATATCCATACATATATTCACGCATATATACACATTGCACGTGGTTATATGTGTGTATATGTAAGTATGTATACATTATTAATAGGATGGAGATTCGACTGCAAGTTCAGACGGTTTCGCCTTAACATTGGCAAGCTTCTTCAGGAAAACATTTCACCATGCATAGAGTACTGCTCTGATTTGTGGTCTTCCAAGTCTTCGCACCGCACACACACACGCACACACGCTATATATGTCTGTGTGTGTTTATATCTGCATACACATATAGAGATCAACATGCACCCCCCCCCTTTACAATATATATATATATATATATATATACACATACATAAAAACATATTGAACTATAGTTAGTTGGCCGCCTATATTTTAACTTGATATTTATATAATAGTTGTATTTATATAACAGCTACAAAAAAATACAACCCTCAACAAATAAAGAAAAACAGTAAGTAATATAGCATTATTATCTCAAGTTTACACGGTAAGTACTGAACGCTGAAGATTTCTTAAAATAACTGACAATGTCACATTGTAACAGTGGTTACACTGTTATGTCGATCGTTTTCTCAATGTACACGAAAACGGAAGTATGTTGCGTTCATCTCCTCCCAGCTATATTACAGTCTTCAAGTTTGATTGGTTGTAGAAGAGCTAGTTGAAAGCACAGCCACCATTATCAGCTTATATTTGTACACTTTTAGTTCTTTATACGAGCATTTCCCTCACAAAATTGGTAAAAACAATTGTTCCCGACAATAAAACAAACAACTACAATAATATGCTATCTTTCTCGATTATATTTGGCAATGTTTTAAGTGCGAATCATGTATGGAAACATCTACTATTACATCTTTGTAGACTTAATTTAATTACCTAGCTCACTTCTACCTGCTTTAAGTGCTATAAAATGTTTATATCGAAGTGGTTATATAGTCCGATTCGTAACTCGTTGGTTTTGGGTTCAATCTTGGCACGTGGTCTCATGGGAAGTGCCTTCTGTTACAGAATCGGGTCGACTAAACTGCAGAAGCCTTTCGAGTGTATATATATATATATATATATATATATATATATATATATATATATATATATATATATATAAATATTTAATAAAAAAAAACAAATATTTACTTCTGCGTCTACAAATTGATTTCTCAGTTTCAGAAGATCCCGTATAGGGTGAAAGCAGAGATCCTTTGCTCGATTTTACAAAGTTCCCTTTTAAATGGTATGTAGAACACAGAGTATATTGATTATATTAATACTTCTATTAATGCATCTTATCTATTATGTTAATATGCATGGTCTCTTAACTCCCAAAGGAGTCGTAAGGGCGCCGTATTGACATGCGGCATTTCTAGGGCATTTATTAAAACTGGCAGAGCCCATCTCTCTCCAGGTTTGAACACAGCCGATTTCTTCCAGAGAAGGATAGAAAGCGTGAGAGAATGGAACTTGAATTTTTTTTTTCATCTACGTGTTATGAATGAAAGGCAAAGTTGTTCTCGACAGGATTTGAACTCAGATAGCAGAAATGAATTCCCCCAAAGAATTCTATCGGATGTTCTAACGACTCTACTAATTTGCTGTCTTTCTGTTCGTTATTCTAAATATTCAAAGTACTTTAAGTTAGTTGTCATAGTTTATAAAGATTTGACCACATTGAAATTTCTAGTAACATTGATGTGGGACAGATATTTCGATACCCAACTCTGATTTATGTTGTAAGAATTATTTACGTTATCTTTCACAACAGTTTTCTCGGTGGAATCAGAAATGCTTCTTTGAGAAATGGTGAATATATCTGTTCTATGTTTTTCAAAATATCTCCACTTATTTATTTTATCTTCCACACCAGTTTTCTCGGTGGAATCAGAAATGCTGCTTTGAGAAATGGCGAATATATTTGTCCAAAGTTTTACAAAATATCTTCCTTTATTTATATTTTCATCTTCCTCCCCAGCACTTTCAGTGAAAACAGATATGCTACTTTCAGAACTGACTACTATATTATGTTTTAAAAGATATTATTTTAAAACTATGTTGTAGGTTTTGTCGCTTTCCTCGATATTAGGATAGGAAAAGACATTTTAGTTGCTCTGATTTCGGTAGTAGTCGGCATTAAATATTTTCTATGTATTCAATTCCTCATGATAGGTGACATCTGTTGTTTTGTTTTTTCCTGTTATTTTCTGTAAGAAGGTGACAACCAAGTTAGACAGTTGCTTTCCAGGCATTTTCACTTACAATTTTTCATCCATGGATCGGAAAGCAAAAATTAATCTGATTGAAATGTTGACATAGAGATCACGTTTTCTAAGAGATTCCACTGACAAATACAAGACTTTAGAAATCCTTATTCCATTGGCCATTCCAGAAATATATTCACACCAGTTCTCTTTGAGTCGTTGAAGATTAAAAAGATTTTAAATCTTCTCTCGATTCTAATAAAGTGAAGACGAAAACAGAACTATGTGATGGAAAATATAAAAATATAAAAGAAATGTTAATATATTTTAGAACGTACATAATCAACAAGAAGAAAATTCTCGCGTTATAAAAGGTATTTTTTCATGCAGTAGTATTTATATATATCCATCAATAGTTTTTGCTCTCACAAAGGATTAGTGCCATCCGAGTTGTAGCATCAATCTCTTCTCTCCACAGCTTCAGCATTGGAAGAACCTTTTAATCTCTCGCTCCCACACCCACTCTCTCTCATTTTACCACACACAGAAGCATACATACATGCATGTACATATTTTCTAGATTCATATATATACATACACATATATATATATATATAATATATATATATATATATATATATATATATATATATATATATATATATATATATATATATATATATATATATATATATTTCATATATCTCTCTCTCTCTCTATATATATATATTCATACGTACATGCATATATTGTGTTGCAGTTGCTGTCTCTATTTAATGGTAACTCAAAGCTATCAGAGAAGTATGCAACTTTCAAATTCTCCTCAACGTAACCAACTATTTTCGTAATATCTAACAAGACTACTGGAGAATATTGATTTCCTATACGAACAGAAGTTGTTACATGTTAAAGTGAATAAAGATAGAATAAAGATATAAGTTTATGGCACGCATGCTGTTCCAAAAATATTAGCGAAATAAATGAGTTTTAAAGGAACTATTAATTCAGCTTACGTGGAATGTGTTCTTTGTTACGTTAGAACCAACATATGTTGCAAATACATAGATACTATTATATTGGATTGTAACATAAATTCCCGCCGTTGTTATAAGACTTCTTAATAAAAGAAACGACGGGAATATATGTTACTACCCAATATATACGAAAATATATAGGCACTATTTTATATGATGTGTTTTACTATATAAAATATGACTCGGGCACATAGACACTATTATATATATGAAAATATATAGGCACTATTTCATATGGTGTGTTTTACTATATAAAATATGACACGGACACATAGATAATATAATATATATGAAAATATGAAGGTGGTATTTTATATAATGTGTTTAACTATATGAAATATGACACGGACACAGTCACTATTATATATGAAAATATATAGCAGACCTGCCAACCACTAACAACCCGAATCAGGGGTACCATGAAAGAAAAGTACCCTAAAACGGGGAGAAATGAGGCAAAATGGGGTGATTTTACACAATTGTTTCTATTTTAGGCACAAGGCCAGCAATTACCCAGTACATTACCGGTACCCCGTAAGGATGAAAGGCAAAGTTAACCTCGGCTTTTACATAATGAAAGTTATACAGATTTTCACAGTGTGAGAGATCTCCCCGTCCGAAAGAGAGGGTTGACAGATCTGATATAAGCACTATTATATATAACTAGCGGTGGATTGGCAGTATCGGTAGAGAGTCGAACGCCATGCTTTGCAGCAAAAAGTTACGGCCCTTTATGGTCTGAGTTCAAATCCCACCGAGGTTAACTTTGCCTTTCATCCTTAACGGCTCGATAAAATAAAGTACCAGTAATACACTAGGGTAATTGCTGGCCTTGTGCCAAAAGTAGAAACTATTATATATAACTAGCAGGACGCATGGAAATTCCATGGGCGAAAAAATTAAAGTGGAGCTATTGAAGAGATATTCGTGTAGTTGTACATTATCTCTTCTCTCCTCTTGTTTTTGTCTACCTTGCTCTAAAAAGATATGCTTCTGTTCTTTATTCATTTACTCTGGCTCTGTGTTGTCGTCTTCTATCTTTTTCTATTATTTCTTCTCGCTCTTCCTGACTGATCCATTCTCTATATTTGTGCACCCTTACTCGAGCAGCTTCCAACCGTCTTTCTTGAATAAATCCATTCTATTAAAGTACTTCTTTTGCAAGTAATACATTTCTTAATATAGATATATTAGACACATGTGTGAACTGGTAAGTTAAGGGTAAATGTGGGTTTGATATATATATATATATATATATATATATATATATATATATATATATATAAATATAACTCGTAACCTAATATATCTTCTTTCACATAGAGACAAGCACCCGAACATTCGTTGCAATTGTGTATGAGTAAATAAATATAAACGCGGAAACAAACATAAACACTCACATACATACGCATACATAAACACTCACATACATACGCAAACATAAGCACATACACACAACCATTCACATACACAAACACACATCTATAAATACATATACCTAAACAGATACAGAGAAAATAATCATTAGATACACAGCGTTCTAGATTTCATTACAATTGTGTGTGTATGTGTATATACATACGTATATATTTGTATGTATAACTATATACACGCACAAACACACATACTCTGACACAAAACATACACATACAATCAAACAAACATAAACATACTGCACATACATATACACACTCACACAAACATACACATACATACACTCACATAAATACACACACATAGATACACTCATATGTGTAGCTCATGGAACGCTCGTCGCTCTTTCATTTCACCACCCCCTTCCTTCCTCAAATATTACATAGATGTGTGTGTGTGTAATAATTATTTTCTATAATGTGTCTATTTATGAATATGTATGTGGAGATGTGTGTGTGTGTATATATATATATATATGTGTGTGTGTGTTTGTACTTCGGTTGTTTGTGTGTCTGTATGTATTTATGTGTAGATGTGTGTGTGTATGTAACTAAAGCGTAACGTACACACGAACGAATGGACGAAACATATGAAGAATTATAATATGATGTTTTACTGTATAAAATATGCCTCTGGCACATATACACCATGTCTGGAAACCTCTAAAAACCCAAACGGGGAGTACCATGAAAAAAAGTGCCCCGAAAAAGGGAGAAATGAGGCAAAAATGGGGAGACTTTACATTTTCACAAGAAAGACATATCTCACCCACCCCAAAATGGGTGGGAGATCATCCCGACTGACGGGGAGAGTTGACAGGCACTATTATATATTGAAATATATAAGCACTATTATATAATGTGTTTTACAATACGAAATGCGCTTCTGATACATAGGCACTATTATATATGAAGCACACCTCTATAAAATAGAGGCACTACTATTTATGAGACACAGCTCTATGACCCATATATATTATTATATATAAAACATCTCTATAAATCGTAGGCAATATTATGTATGAAACATACCTCTAATACACGTACAATATTATAAATCAATGATACATCTACAATATATAGCCATTAGGATTAGCAGTATCGGTAGAGGGTCGAACACCATGCTTTGACGCATAGAGTTACTTTGTAGCCCTTGCCATTCTGAGTTTAAATCCTGCCGAGGTTAACTTTGCCTTTCATCCTTACGGGGTCGATAAAATAAAAGTACCAGTAATACAGTGGGTAATTGCTGGCCTTGTGCAAGAAAGTAGAAACAATTATTATATGTGAAACATAACCCTATAATATATAGGCACTATCATATATGAACCATCTATAATTTATAGGCTATATTATATGTGAAACATACCCCTATAATATATAGGCACTATCATATATGAACCATCTATAATTTATAGGCTATATTATATGTGAAACATACCCCTATAATATATAGGCACTATCATATATGAAACATCTATAATTTATAGGCTACATTATATGTGAAACATACCCCTATAATATATGACGCATCAATAATAATCTTCTTTCTCTTTAAGTCCCGTAACTCTTGATGGAGTCGTAGAGGCGCCGTTTTGGGAGCCTTTTCAGCCTGGTGGAGTTCATCGCTCTCCGGGTCAGAACACAGCAGAGAAGGAAAGAGAAGGAAAGAGAATGTGAGAGAGAGGAAATGAGAAAGATATATCGATGAAGAATCGACCTCAGTATTTGACTGGTACTTTTTTATCAATCTGGAATGGATGAAAAGTTGACCTGGGTGGTATTTGAATTCCAGAGAGCCGGAACAAATACCGCAAAGCATTCTATCTGACGTGTTAACGGCTCGACCTATTCACCTCACCTATAATATATAGTTAATATTATATATTAAACATAGGGATGGATTGTCAGTATCGGTAGAGCGTCAGACACTATGCTTCGCTGCATAGAGTTAAGGCCCTTTACGTTCTGATTTCAAATTCCGCCCAGTTTAGCTTTGCTTTCCCTTCATACGGGATCGATAAAATTGTTTCTACTTTTGACACAAGGCCAGCAATTATTCCAGTGCATTAGTGGTACTTTATTTTATCGACCGCGAAAGAATGAAAGGCAAAGTTAACCTCGGAGGGATCTTCAAAGCATGGTGTCTGACACTCCAGCGATACTGCTAATACGCGGTCGATAAAATTAAGTACCAGTCATGCACTGGGGTCGATTTAATCGACTTTCACTCCTTTCATATTGCTTGCCTTTTACCTAAAATAGAAAATCAATATTATATGTTAAACATATAAATATATATATATATCATAGGCATTACTATATATAAAACACTCCTTGTTTAATTATATAAGAACACTAGAACTTTGTAACATGGCTGTATTTACACAAGGAAAGTAGTAGAGTAAATGAAATATCTTGATTTCGATCCGGAACCGTAATCATTTAGCAGTTCCCGCTACATGATTGAATAATATTGTGCTTGTTACTTAAGTGCAATTATGCAACTACTTAGAGAAAGGAGATATCATTTCCTGACATTCGTACTTTGACTGAGGGCATTAACTGAGGAAATGAAGTGAATTGATATCAAATAGAAATCAGAAGCCAATTAGTGAAACACTGTGAGCCTTTCGCTAATCTTTACATGCATCTCTTACGTACAGAAAATATCCGATATAATATTTGTAGCTATTTCGAATCTGACTTATTGCTTGAGTGCAAGATAGTTTTAATTTTACAGATTTTAATTATTGACAAACTCTAATGAATAATCAATAATAAGGAGCAATAGAACGCTTAAAACTGGTGATATTTAGTTTCACACCTTTACATTCTAATCAAGCTGAAGTCGCTTTTGTATATAAAGAATAGAACTCATGGGTTGTTGAATGGCCTTTATGGTCATGGATATTATCACAAATGTTTCTACATAGAAAGGTGAGGACACAGCCTCTATCTCTGTTAATTATTCGTTCTTTACTCCCACACTTCCTACCAAAAATGATATAAAAAAAAAGTTTACAGCTCATAAACTATTGAGATTAACATTTAATAAATGATAAGAGAAAAAGAAATATAACAAAATTTGAGTTGATATAGGCGCCTGGATTAATATAGAGTTTATCAACTCAAGTATTTCGACTTCAAATTCACCGGAAAGTTTCTTTTATCCATTGAGTTGATGTCAACGGTCTATCGAAAAGGATTAGTATATCTTTACAAAATATTTTCTTTGATAGACTGTAGCATTCTTATCGTTGGGGAGATGTAATTCTAATTCGTTTGATCTATATAACAATACCAAAATATTTAACACCTTTCAGATAGAAATTATGAAAAAGTGCTTACAAATCACCAGCGCCACCATGATTGTATGGATATGAATATTTTATTTTAAAAAACCCAAACAAAAGTATATATTAGAATAAATTTAAATAATTTTATTTGTATTTCTTAACGCATATGTGTCTTGAGATAAACGCAGCGTTTAATCTTGTAAGCTAATTCTGCCTCCGACAGGTAAAAACAATGTGACATACACCTGGTGAAAGGCGCGTGGCTGAGTGGTTAGTGAATTGGATTCACAATCGTGAGGTTGTGAGTTCGATTTCCGGGCCGGGTGATGTGTTATTTCCTTGAACAAGATACTTTATTTCATGTTGCTCCTTCTGCTTGGATTTGCGACCGGTAGATAGTATTAGTAATTGGAAAGACCAATGGAAACATTGTTTCCTCGGTCCGATTGACGAGCTCTACCCCACTTGTTAAGTGAATGAGGTCTGGGATCTTGTCGATCGACTGTTATTATATATGTTCAAATTATTATTTCTTTCTTCTACTTTTGGCACAAGACCAACAATAGAGGGAAAGAAAAGTAGATTTTATAGACCGCAGTACATTACTGGTATTTTATTTTATCGACTACGCAAGCATGAAAGCCAAATCTAAAAACAGCGGAATTTGAACTCGGAATGTAAAGAGCCGTAACATGTTGTCCGACGCTCTACCGATTCTACCAATCGACCACTACAGGCACGAGGTCAACAATATTGGAGGTAGGGGAGAGGAAATCGATTAAATCGACCCCACTGCGTGACTGGTACATTATTTCATCGACCCCATAAGGATGAAAGGCAAAGTTAACCTCGGCGGGATTTGAACTGAGAACGTAAAGAACCGTGACTATATGTCACAAAGCATGTTGTCTGACGCTCTACCGATACTGCCAATACACCACCCTACTGCCACTCTCCAAATAATTAGAAACACAACATATAGGGCATAATATATCCTGTTGGATCGCAAACAAAATCAGAATGCATCATAAAAAATTATTGATCGGATTTTATCATCCTGACTTAGCAATCGATATGAACAGTAACTATTAGACTATTCCAAGAAGTATTTTAAACATCTCATCAGACTAAATTAATTCTTAAATTCTGTCACGCAATCTATTGCATATATTTTCCCTCCAAGAGTCATAGATTTCTAAAAAAAAAAAAAATCCTTGTATAACCTTTCAAAAGACTCATTTCATGCAAATTTTACACGGGAGCTAGTAGTTCCTCCTTGAAATGTTCTTGCCAGTTCTATTGTATTTAAACCATATAAGATTTCAGCTGCCAATTCTTTACTCCTTCTTTTCCACCGAATATTTTAAAACTTCCAAACGCTTTCATAGTTTCAACAACCTTTTAAGTTGCTTTTCTATAACGACGCTAGGCTTTCAAATCTAAATTTCATTTGACAATTATTTTCACATAGCCGTATAATGTTTGCCTTTCAAATAAGCGACTCTTTTAAACTTAATAATAATAATAACAACAATAATAATAGCAATAATAGTAATAATAATAATAATTTTCATCGTCAGAATTATCGTGCGTTTCATTACTATTTTTTTTAGTATCAAAATAGCAACGTGTTGTTTAAATCAATATTTTTTAACAACCTTAACCACATTTCAATAAATTACCAGAGATAATTAATAAAAAGAGAAATTAATTAAACCTGAATTTAATTAAATTCATTAAGCCATAGAAATGTTTTTACCCTGAAACTTAAAACCAGAGATGTGAACGGAGGAGAAATTTGCAATCTCGATGTAAACTGAGAAATAGCTTTTAGTCCCAGTACATATGTCATTTCATTAGAGTTCAAATCCCGCCGAGGTTGACTTTTCCTTTCATCCTTACGGGGTCGATAGAATAAAGTACCAGTAATGCACTGGTTAATTGCTGGCCTTGTGCCTAAAGTAGAAACAATTATTTTGACTAGAGTATATTTAAGTAGAGTATAATAAAGTACCAGTAATGAACTGGGTAATTGCTGGCCTTGTGCCTAAAGTAGAAACAATTATTTTGACTAGAGTATATTTAATTAGGGACACAATTGAAAATAACGTTGGTAGTCAGTGAAATCAATACCTCAATCACCTTTACTCCTTTTGCAAAAATTCATGGAGATTTATGGTAACTACAGACAAATAAAACTATGATCGTGTAGTTTTTCCCATAAATTGACTGACTACATAAAGCAATATTTGACTGGTGTAATTGTTTGATCTGTCTCGAAGATGGATTATATAAACGACGGGTAAAAGAGACAGAATATAAATATATACATTTTTAGGTTTATTTGCAATTCATATAAATTTGCGTGGAAAATCTGGATAATAAAATAATTTACTAAATATTTCCATTAGAAAATCTCAACTTCTATCAGTTTTTAACTATATTGTTTCGTCTGAAAAATGCTGATTACCCTTAAAAGACTCTCCGTCGCATAAATTTACATTAATATCCCAAAACCATTCTTTGTGTTGCAGTGACAGTTTGGAATAAATATTTAATTTATCTGTCAGAGTAGTAAATAAATAGAAATGATTGAATGCCAGACTAAACGTTTTATAAGCTATAATTTCATTCCTCACTGTTTTGATTTCAAATTTTGTTAAAGTCGACTATTTCTTCTAACTGGGATCAATAAAAAGATTCCAGTAACTCACTATAAACAATTATGTAGTCAATTCTTGACGTTCAGCCAAGATTTTTACTTTGCTTGAACTGACCTATTATTAAAAGTGTTTATCCCATGACCATCCACCTTCATTTTCAAACATATATTAATGAATGCAGACCTGTCAATTCTCCCTGTCCGACGAGGAGATCTTCCACCCACTTTGGGGTGGGTGAGAGATCTATTCTCTTGTGAAAATTGGTATAGCTTTCATTATTTAAAATCTCCCCGGTGGATTGGCATTATCGGTAGAGGGTAGGACGTCATGCTTTGCAGCACAGTTACGTCCCTTTACGGACTAAGTTCAAATCCCGTCGAGGTTAACTTTGCCTTTCATCCTTAGGGGGTCGATAAAATAAAGTACCAGTAATACACTGGGATAATTGCTGGCCTTGTGCCAAAAGTAGAAACAATTATTTAAAATCTCCCCATTTTGTCTCATTTCTTCCTGTTTGTTGCACTTTTTTTCATGGTACTCCCCGTTTGGGTTATTAGAGGAAGGCAGGTCTGTGAATACGTTATCGTAAGATGCGGTTTGAGAGGAGTTTACATGCTCTTTCTAATATGATGAGCTACGATGTAGAAGTTTTTCTGTTGGCCCATATTTTGTTAGCTAGCTCTCCTTCTGGCTCTCCCTCTGATACGACGACCAGTATTCCAGTTGATCCAATCAACGGAACAGCCTGCTCGTGATATTAACGTGCAAGCGGCTCAGTATTCCACAAACACGCGTACCCTTAATGTAGTTCTCAGGGAGATTCAGCGTGACACTGAATATAACATGGCTGGCCCTTTGAATTACAGATACAATTCATTTTTGCCAGCTCAGTGGACTGGAGCGATGTGTAATAAAGTGTCTTGCTCAAGGACACAGCGTTGTCAACCGAATACCCCAACCACAATGCCATGTGCCTTTGTTAGCTACACAAACATGATAAATGAACTGAGATTGAAACACTGACTCGTTATTTCCGTTAGATGCTATTTTCATCACATTTGAGCAGTTAATGCCGTACAAAATAAAGTTTAAATGTCACAAATTCCACTTTTTTCTCCTCAGTTATTGTTGGCTTTCATCGTTTTCGACGATGAATACACCATGTGGTTCAATCAACGGAAGTACGTGTTAGTGAAATTAACGCGATCTTTCAACAAACGCGTGCACCTTTAATTTAGTTTACAGGGAGATTCGGCATGGCATGGTGTGTGATAAGGCTGGCTTCCTGAATTACACGTACAACTCATTTTTGCCAGCTGAGTGGACTGGAGCAACGTGGAACACAATGCCTTGCTCAAGGGTATTATGCGCCAGCCGATCCGGAAATCGAACTCAAGATCGTGGGCCAAACACCCTCATCACTAAGCTACGCACATTCATTACCTTTTCTCTCCTAAAATATAATTGTTTCTACTATTGGCACAAGGCCAGCAATTATCCCAGTGTATTACTGGTACTTTATTTTATCGACCCCGTAAGGATGAAGGGCAAAGTTAACCTCGGCGGAATTTGAACTCAGATCATAAAAGGCCGTAACTCTCTGCTGCAAAGCATGGCGTCCATCTATCTACCGATACTGCCAATCCACCAACTGAAATATTCTATCCAAATGTAATCAAGGAAAACAAATTTCTATAGTCACACCTGACACGCACAATTTAGTCTTTCTTTTAAAAATAAAAATAGAATTTGTAATCAACCTTCTTTATGCAATGTTTACTATTTACTAGAGTTCATAACCTGATTATAAACAGCACATCTAATTATCCTGTTACCCTTACTAAGAACCTTCTCATTAATCTCAGTATTTCAACCAGAATAACTCTTTAGTTTACTTAAATATTTCATCTTTCATACACACATTCCGGTTTTTAAAGTTTCCCTGGTTTTATCTCATTTTCCCCCTTTATTCTTTCTTCTTCCATTTCTTTCTTGCATGCAAAAATCTTTTCCATTATCAAACAATAATTTCTTCCCATCGTTTGCACATCCCTCTTCCCTCTACCCCTCACATTTCACCCATGTTGTGCCAACCTCCATTGTTTCCTTCTTCCCTACTTTCTAATATACATACTTCCTCTCGTTCTTCACCCTCTAGCTTATCAATGATATCTCAAGGTGGACTTCACATCAAAACACTTAAAAGCTAGAGGACTCGAGAATCTTCTAGAAGAAGAAATTACATGCATGTGAAGAACGTCAAACGAAACAAAAACAACCAACTCACATAACAACACATAAAAAATACAAGAGAACAATAACGAACAATAATAATAATATTAACAATAAAAACAACACCAATAATATCCTCAGCTATATCAAACACAAAAGAAAAGAAAACTAGTGATTGGTTCTGTCAGAAATTTTAGTGGTCTTCTGATATATCACACACGTTGTTGCTGCAATGTTACAGTTATCAATGTTGTTGTTGTTTGTATTATTAGATGTCTTACTAAAGATGGTCCTACATTTGCTGTCATTCATTCATTCTTCCTATAACTGTTTATTTCCTCCTGCCTCTTGCTGTTGGCGTTACTGTCATTAGGAGAGCAGTAATTCTTTGTTATTGCTGATAGGAGCAATATATGTGTTATCTAAGATAGTTTTACTGCTACTGTTGCCGAAAATGTTTTTGTTGTTTTGAATATTTATTACCATTATTGCTATAGTAATAATGGTTTCTTACATAGGCACACGGCCAGTAATTTGGGGGGAGGGGAAAGTCGATTAAATCGACCCCATTGCGTGACTGGTACTTTATTTTACTGACCCCGAAAGAATGAAAGGCAAAGTTAACCACGGCGGGATTTGAACTCAGATCATAAAGGGCCGTAACTCTCTGCTGCAAAGCATGGCATCCAGCCCTCTACCGATACTGCCAATCTACCGCCCTTGATAATAATAAT
This sequence comes from Eledone cirrhosa, assembly GCA_964016885.1. Classification (NCBI taxonomy): domain Eukaryota; kingdom Metazoa; phylum Mollusca; class Cephalopoda; order Octopoda; family Eledonidae; genus Eledone; species Eledone cirrhosa. The sequence continues at coordinate 71,507,570 of OZ024743.1, forward strand.
AATAATAATAATAATAATAATAATAATAATAATAATAATAATGATGGTTTCTAAAATATTCACATGTCCAGCAATTTTCAGGGAGGAGAAAGTCGATTAAATCGACCCCAGTGCATGCCTGTTACTTCATTTTACCGACCCCATAATGATGAAAGGCATAGCTAAGCTAGGCAGGATTTGAACTCAGAATGTAAAGGGCCGTAACTCTATGCCACGAAGGAGGGTATCTGACGCGCTACCGATACTGCCAAAATACGCTGTATAAAATAATGGTTTCATTATTAACCACAGGGGACTACAATTAAGCAGACAATAAAAAAGGCACAGTGGGTTTTTAATATAAAATCTAAATTATAATAAAGTAAGGAGTGAGGGTCTGCGTCGAGAATATATGATTTTATCCCGTTTGTAAAATAAGTTGTATTACTTTGAATAAATAATTGTTTCTACATTTGGCACAAGGCCTGCAATTATCCCAATACATTACTGGTACTTTATTTTATCGACCCCGTAAGGATGAAAGGCAAAGTTAACCTTGGCGGGATTTCCACCCAGAACGTAAAAGGCCATAACTCTATGCTGTAAAGCGTGGTGGCTGACGCTCTACCGATACTGCCAATTCACAATGAATGAATATTACATAATTTATCTACTAAAGTTCGTTATTCTTGATTAAATATAAATATGAATGGACATCCAGGTTTTCATGACTCCGAAAACCATGAGGCAAACCTGGAGATATATATCGTTATGTGAATTAGACTAATAGTGCGGGGCAGAATACTCAGTTGCTACACGTGAGGAAGAAACATCATTTGAGCTCTTTCTGTCTTAAGCTGGAAAGGTGAAAACAGAAAAGTGTCGTGAGGAATAGCATGAAAGACAGCAAAAGCAAGAGGAAGTCTTTAACTTGCCTTAACCTGAAGATCCTGATTGATGATATTACTGTTTTCACAGTAACACTGGACTGCCACTCTCAGCTTCATATAGAGCTTAAAAAGAATCAACAAGCAACATATTAGCTTTATATACTCTAACAGCGATTAGTTGGGGCTGGTGAGATAGAATACTGAAAATGCTAGAATTCTCCTCCTTCAATATAAATGAGGTTTAGGAGGTAATTGGAGTGGAATACATCAAACACCAACACGATAAACTGTTAGCATCACCAAACCAATATCTATGAACACCTAATGGAGAGCTACAACCTAAATATGGTGGCCTTGAGAGTGTGATATAGATCTCTTTCTATGACATACCACCATTGGCGCAGAGTTGGCTACCCAGAGGTGTGAGCCTCACAAGCTGGAATGGCTCTTCCAGCGCGTCTCTCTCACCATCCTCCGAGCAAACGCCTTCTCAATTCTGTCCGCGGAGCGGCTAGCGCGTGGGCCTTTTCTCATTATAGTGAAAGATGAGGAGAGCTGGGGACACGGAGGACGTGACAGAGGGAATTTGGTTCCTTTATGTTCGGACCTGGTGTATATGTATATATTGATTGACCGCACCACACGTATATTGTCATTTAGAGTTTATGCATAGAAACTTGTGACCAATAAAGAGAGGATTATTATCATTATTAATATAATTTGGGGCAGTGTCGGTAGATTGGCGGTGGATTGGCAGTATCGGTAAAGGGTCGGACATCCATGCTTTGCAGCATAGAGCTACGGCCCTTTACGATCTGAGTTGAAATCACACAGAAGTTAACTTTGCCTTTCATCCTTACAGGGTCGATAAAGTAAAGTACCAGTCACGCACTGGGGTCGATTTAATCGACTCCCCCCCCCCCAAATTGCTGGCCTTGTGCCTATATAAGAAACCATTGTTACTATCATTATGGACAGTGTCAGTAGATTGGCGGTGGATTGGCAGTATCGGTAGAACATCGGACAACATGCATTACGGCACGTAGTTTCGGCGCTTTAGGTTCTGAGTTAAATCCCGCTGATGTTAGCTTTGATTTTCATCCTTAAGGGGGTTTGATAAAATAAAGTACCAGTATCGCACTGGGGCCTGTTTAATCGACTCCCTCCATCTCAAAATTTCTGGCCTTGTGCCTATAATAGACACCATTGATTGGCAGTATCGGTAGAGGGTCGGACGCCAAGTTTTCCAGCATAGTTACGTCCCTTTACGATCTGAGTTCAAATCCCGCCGAGGTTGACTTTGCCTTTCATCCTTACGGGGTGGTTAAAATAAAGTACCAGTAATGCACTGAGTAATTGCTGGCCTTGTGCCTAACGTAGAAACAATTATTATTATTGTCTCTGTTTGGTATTCCTTCACTTCCCCCTCCTCATGGAATCCATGATAATCGCTTCTTACTTCGGCACAAGGCCAGACATTTTATCGACCCAGAAGGTTGAAAGGCGAAGTTCACTGGTTTGCAACCCGGAACGTCAAAAAGCCAGAACAAGTACCACAAACCATTCCGTCCGATGCTTCACCGGTTCTGTTAATCTACCATTCTCGTGGAATATATTATAATGTAACCGAAGAGTATATATACATATATACGCATATACGGGGTCGATAAAATAAAGTACCAGTAATACACTGGGATAATTGCTGGCCGTGTGCCAAAAGTAGAAACAAATATATGCATAGATATGCGTATATATGTATATATACTCTTCAAAAGAACTTTATCCTTTTCATTTAGACACACAGACACAGACGCACACACACATATACACAAGCACACACACACACACGCACGCACACACAGACATATTCTTATCAACAGTGTATGTGTACACATCACATGGATGTATATATGAGTACTACATATATGGCCATGTGTGTATGTGTACATATGTATGTGTGTATGTGTACGTATGTATGGGTGTACATATTTATGTGTGTATATGTACATATTTATGTGTGTATGTGTACATATTTCTGTGCGTATGTGTACATATTTATGTGTGGATGTGTACATATGTGTATGTGATTGTGTATGTGTGTATGTGTACATATGTATGTGTGTATGTGTACATATGTATGTGTGTATGTATACATATGTATGTGTGTATGTGTACATATGTGTGTGTGTGTATGTGTACATATGTATGTGTATATGAGTACATATGTATGT